>OY294067.1:89668930-90251617 GCA_958510875.1 Endomychus coccineus
GTGGCAGATACAACACTACTCATTCCAGCCACCACCCTACTGTCAGCTGTATGAAATGAATTTGATGACGTTTTCAGATCACATTACTTGTCGAAGCTACGACTCTCTGTGAAGTGGACTCGGTGATATTCCCACCCGCTTATGTTCCACCATTTATCTCTATTTATAATTCAAGTATAGGGCATGAATCATCATACAATACTTTGGTTGAAGAGAAGCGGTCGTAACATATTTCAATAGTATTAGAACACATGTCATGCCCATATTTTTTCACGACACTATTGGTATAGAATAAAATAGAGTGATTGTTTATAATAACTACCTAATTACTTTTGAATATATCAATTGTAAGATGCTTATTTTCATTTTATTAAGAACTTTTTTATTACTTACCCACGTTATAAATATTCGAAAATTTATGTAAGTATTCACTCATAATCATAAGTCAATACTTCAACTCGATATTATTGAGATAAAACAGAGAGTCGTCCCAAAATGGGAAATACATGTTTTAGATGTCTAAACATTATTACGTTTGTGAGCCTCTCCTTACAGTGAATCATATTAAATAATCCTTTGTTTATATTTTGTGGGGGTTTGGAATGACTTAGTGATCATAGAACTACTCCTCCATATGAACTTTCTCCAAACAAGCAGATATTACCATCAAAACCATTCAAATATCGCACAGATGGAACTATGCCTCCAAATTCATGAATAGTGAACATTTCTAGGTCACTGGCTACCTGTTATCATTCCATGAGCGTCACAAGTTACTCGTACATTTTTACTGAAGAACCCTCTTCTGTTAATGTAAACATTGCCAAATTCTGATCTCGATTTACTGGGACTTTATCTTTCCTTTAATTATAACGCGTTGCCGTGTTTGAACTCTGAATCTCTGTTTTAATTCAAGTATGCCTTATATCTACCTTGAACATTATTACGTTACTACTTAAGTACTGAATCAAGAATGGTCTCCTTGTATTCAACTGAAACGAAGTATTTTCTGAAAAAATATAAGTAATCATTCACACTTCAAATACTCAAGTCTTATTCTCAATTAATGATAAGGTATTACCTCGATGATGGGTAGCAAAAGAGAATGGGAGAGAGTTGTACACAATGAAACATTGGCACTAACTAGTTCAAATTTAGCTCGTCCTAACGGCCATTTGCAGTTACTGCTCCACGCCGTGTAGTTTGGTGGTGAAACTGATTCTACTCTGTGAGTTAGAGACAAAAACTGTTTTTTGTAGTGAAAAGTGTTTTTCATCTGCATACAATAATAGGATATGATATTCATGCATATAAATTAAAAAATGTCCAGCTTTTATATTTGAGATTAGATATGAGTTGGTAACATAACCTATGAATTTCATTTGTGCATAATGAGGTTTAGGCGTCTTTTATTTTTCTTTCAAAATAATGTAAGGTGGTACCACGGTCGTACATACAGGTCTGGGGACACTAAATAACATCAATATCTATGTTTATTTATAATGAAATATTCAATTTGCATGTGATCTCATAAACATATTCTTACTTAGTTCAGATTCACCATGCTCCTAAAGGAGAAAGATGAAAGTTGGGCAAAATTTACCTCAGAAACCATGGTAATCGCTGTGTCAGTAAAAAATAGAGACACACCTTTAAGGCAAGCCGCAGATATGTACAATGTAAGCTTTACGATTTACGATCCTGAGAAGGTATGTTTTGCAACAGATTGAAGACCTGAATGGAAACTGTTAGGTCGAAAGCCCAAAATGACGAGAATTATTTGGAAGAACTGAAATATTTTAATCAAGAAAATGAATGAAATAATGACCATATCCTTTCAAATGATCTTACAAAACTTCAAAAGATTCGTTTGTGTTAGTCTGGTTTCCTGGGAAGGTGCATTATGTTCCAAAAATATTTGAAATAAGTTCTGACGAAATTCAAGTCTCATAAAAAGTAACAAGGTAGTTGGTTATTTACATTTTCCTGATGCCTCCGACATCGCTGTACCATTAAAATCTGATATCGTTATGCTACTGCCTAAACCAATTTGCACAGGAAATAAGAGACTATCTGCCTATTATAAATTTGGCATAAACCTCAATAACATTATTGTACCATAGGAGATTAAAGACTTGTTATTTAAAACAAGTGTTTATTTTGTGTTATATCCGAAAGTCTATTTAGAGTTAATGTTTCATTCTTTGCAGTTTATTATTATTCATACTCTCGGTGAATATCGAATAATCAGTCTTTATTTGTGTTTTCCAAGTTATATTGTGTGTTATTAGTGACATACATATACTATACTATAACTGTTTCATTGTCTTCTACCAGCTGTTCTATTATGTACCCCAGGTGGTACACAATGAAACAAATGTCGAGATTCCAAAAAATACATATTACCTTTTTTCTTAAAATATTCTGTATTTAATTTTTCCTTATCCATTTTCAGCACGCTTAACATTAGTGTGAAACATTTACATAATTTAAAGTATTTTTGAATTCCCTTGAAAAAAATAAAAAACGAAAAATGTATTCATTGTGTACTACTATCCCCTTATAGTAATATAAGGATACTCTTCATATTGACTTCAGATATATTCTCAATGGATAATAAGTATATACCTTGATAATGGAAAGTAAAAGTGAATACTTCTCTTTAGTTATTATACCCTATACATTGTACGATCTTAGCGCATCCAACGGCGACGATTCAATGAACTTCATTATGAGTGACATGGTTCATATTTTAATGGAGGATACTTATATAGTGTTGTCTAGAAAAGTCTCAGAATGTAAATCACGTTACAAGGACGGAAAATGACTTATCAAAGTACAAGTTTCGATGTTTACGGGCGTGGCCGAGTCTCGAATTTCTAAACCGATTTTTTTATATTATTTCAAGGTCATCAATCAATCAATCAATCCATCAATGAGGAGTGGACAAGTTCGGAGCACTTAGGCCGCTTGATTGGGTTAATTGTGTAAAAAATATGAAAATTCGTGATATTTCTTGTGGAAGATGACAGGAGAGGGCAACACTTTCAGGCCTAGTGATCTAATATGCTCCACTTTCCGGCTACAAAGTAATAACTCAATTTTGCAAACACTGAGAAATTGTCACATTCATTTTATGGAAAGTGTACCTTCTTGCGAAATTTTGTTCCAATTTCCAGTAGATTCTAATCGAAGGTTATCTTAGTACTGATAGAAAATAATAAAACTGTACAATGACGTAACTGAGAATTTATTACCCACGTGATAAAAAGTGAACATATACTATACTCTTTTCCCACCACACTTATCCAGTAAATTTCTGATTTTGAATTTGAAACGGAACTTTAAGCGTCGGTTAGTGGATCACTCTGTCCCTGAGGATCAGTAGTGATAAATGGCCCCACTAGCTCAAATTGAAATAATCAGTCTCAGGGCTCGTAGTGAAACGTGCCCTGTGATTCCAGACTTATGAATTGCCCTGAGCGCCAACTGCTTAATATTAAACCACAAAAAAATGAATTCACAGTCAAGAATCCAGGCACTACGAGGTGGATGGTAGTTGATGGATATTCAGAAAAATAAGACAAGTCCAACTTAACAATTTGATTTATTCCTGGAGGAATATGAATAATAATTTAAATGAAGAACAATTTTCGTATTGAACAATGTTTGTATAATATAAAATAAAATTGAATTTTGAATAATATAGAATATAACATTAGATACTCTGTAAACAATTTAAATACAAGAAATAACTGAATATATAAATTTAGCTCATACTTTTGAATTCAATTATATTAATTAAAGAGGTTATCAATTACAAAAAATTAAAAGTGAACCTTGAAATAGATCATTAGAAAAATTAGTGCAATACAAATTCAGTTGGATAACATAAATCAGTGAAATGAAAATATGGTCATTCAAACTAAAAAATGTTACCGTCCTTGGAACTTGATGGAGCTAGAAGTCGGTCCGGTCAAGAAATTCACTGAACCGTCACGGGAAAAAAGAGTGAGGCACCTCAGTCGTTCAAACCCGGTAATTACAAAAAAAAGAACAATACCTTGGCCTTAGTTCAAGGAACGAGTAACACAATTAATCGGAATAACCATTCGATTCCACAATTGATTATTTTATCTCCCAAATTGTAAAAACACTATAATAATTTTGAAATCTTGAAGAGAATATTATGACAACAACAGTCTCAATCATTCTGAAAGAATTAAGTTATTACAATTGATATTTTAATTGGCAAAAAAAATTAAGAAGTAGCTGAAAGAATAATTATTATGTCGGAATTTGTCAATTAGCATAAAATCTGGAATACTTGAATTGATTTGCATACGAGAATTGATGTTTGTAATTTATACTAGATTCTGAATGAGCGTAGCAGACGTGATAAGTACGTACTCAATAAGCAGTAATTGAGTTACCTACTTTATGATACCCCGAACAATATTTACTGCACGTTTAAGACTAATAAGACAAACCCTGCGTACTCATGTACCAGGAAAACAAAATGGGGATTCAAAAAAATCACTCAATACGACCATGTGCTAATTGTGGGGCTAAACACAAAGAGGAAAAAGAAATATTACCACTACAAACTGCCTACGTCTTGTTAGATTGTTTTCGTACAAAAATTACAACAATTTATGCAGAGATGAAAAAGATTATCTTTGAATTATGCTAAAATACAAAGTGATTGTGTGGAGTCCTGCGAGGTTAGTTGAGAATTATTTCTACTGAAATATAACAACGTTCAGGGACTGAACATCCAGAATTCAAAGTACGGAAACAAATCAAATCAAATAGTCCCTAATATCAATTATATTTCGATAGCAAATTTAAGAAAATGACTATAAACCAAAGAATTATTGAATCTCAACTTACCCACAACAGATCTCACACGACAATGAAAATTCAAAACTTCCGTTCTGATATCTCCCCTCCTCGCGATTCTCGCGCTATCGAACATGAAGAATACTAATTTCAATATCGATGTTTTGTTGAACGAACAGATGTCTCTGAGAAATCATATGACAAGTTTCCTAGCCGAAAAGAAATCTTAATCTATCAATTACAGTGTTCTTTATACACGTAACGGTGAAACCGTTACAAATTATAACAACTAGTGATGACCGCTGAATTCATCGCTCACGTCTTGTAAACTATGACAAAATTGAATATTCGCATACAGTTCGGCGATTGAGCATGGCCCGTGAAAACCAATGGAAGTTGATTGTATTTGGTAGAAGCGGAATATGATCCATACATTAGTCGTGGCGAAGTGATATTATACATTTTAGTGGCTTCAATAATACTAGATTTGATGTTCAAGAATTGAGAACACTGAAAATGTCTTGCATAAATAAATGATTTCAAACAGCCTTGTTGTAAGACAGATTGCCGTAGCTTCTGTCGATCCTCTTTGTGTATCGTTCGTTTCAGATTATGGACATAATATTATCATTGACAGGCGACTGCACAAACCATTTCGATGACCGTTTATATGTTAGTTTTCTTTATTTTACGTTTCCTACTGACCCTCAGTCAAGAATTGTGATTCCTCAATATATTATACTTCCGTTATCATTTTATATTCAACTTTTTTATGAATCGTGATGAGTGAAGTCAGCGCCATAAATGATTATTTTAGCTATCGGCAATTGTTTTCACATGCATCTTCTCAAAAATAATATAGATCTATTGAAGAAGGCTCATAAACGAATACATTTTCCCGAAAATATGGGAAGAAAGTGAGGCCGATTACGATAATTCTCTCTAACTACAGACAGAAATAAGAATGAGCTAACAAGCTAATGCATAAAGTCAAACTTTCTCTCTATAACGAATTTTATTGAGTTGAAACACGATTTATTGCATTATTCAAGTTCATTGCTCGATCTAGCAGCTACTCATCTAGAGAAAAAAGGTTTGTCTCATTCGATCACTGACCTTAGTTCTTTGAACTATGTTGAGGAATAAGGATAACTTCAGAAGAAAGAGTTAAGTGTTACATCAATAGCGTACGGACTTTATCAATAAACCATTGAATATTATGACAATAAGACACCCCAAGAATGTATTCCTCCAATGCTAATGTATGACCCGCTATTAGAGATCAATATCGAATTAATAATAAATTTGTTTCTTTATGACCAACCAAAATGGAATCACAATCCTCTAAACACGAACACCGATTAATTGCTGGTGCACAAACTGACAAACCTATCGCAAAATATCCACATCTTCCAGGTTTGCATAAGCAAAAGTGAGTCACAGTTATTCAAGAACGAAATAACAAAGTTCAGTTGAAAATTGTTCGAAATATAACATTCCTATGATACCTCCTTTATATAGATCAGCTTACCAATTTATTTGATCCAGTTAAAAATCGAGGCGTCAAAAATCATGTTCGATAGGCCAATCAATCACAGCCGACATATTATATTGCAATGATCCATTCCTCCCATATAATGAATAAACAGTATGTTTCACATACTGTTCATTTCGATACTCAGAAACTTGCTGTAGTAGATGTTGCAAAATTTGTAATGCATGGAAAAGGGACATGTCGAGAAGAATAATTGGCTACAACACAACAAAGTGATCCTGCGACAAGAACATTACTTAATGGTAAAATATGTTCTAGTTCAGGAGCAATGTAGTAAAACACCCCACAGTTAACAGATGAGATGCAAACTCAATGCAACGCAAGTTATATTTCATTGCGTTGTGAAAAGCATTCGTTCATTCGCCTTCTCTGAGGGGATGTTTTCAATTCAGACAAGCTTGTTGCCATGAAGTAAATAAGAAATGGTATAGCTCTAACTGATAACAACTCCTCCATATATCTTGTTTCATTTTCTTCCAAACATAGCTGATGGGGAACAATTTCGACGTGGAATATATGAAAACTGTACGAGTTTTACATATTAAATGTTCCATCGTCGCCTAAACGATCAAAAACACGAGTAATCGAAATTGTAACACATTAATGTCTTAAGTATATGGATATGTATCAATAATCCACTGCTTATCAATTTTCTTCTAAAATATGAAGTCATTTCAAGCAATGTTTGAGTATGACTGTAACCAAAAAATAAAACGCTACGTATTCACTTTCGAACCAGATGTTAAAAATGTATGAGGTAACAGAAAAAGGTTGTCAGACCTTATTAAAAATATTGCAATTTGAGCATTCTACCTAAGATATACTTTTAACATTATAAAGACGCATGTAGAATTCTAATTAATTGAATTAGTATAAATCTGACTTAATGATTGAACGTTTGCTTTATAATTGGCAAACTGGGAGTCACGTTTTATGTAAATCATCTCCAGACTAGACCTTTCATAATAATTGGTCCCTTTCGTGGAAATATTACCTAAAGAAAAATTCAATTGTGGAAGCCGTCACTTTGTGATGGTCTATCATTTTAACGGAATAATAAATAAAATTACTCTGTTATACTATCACTGATATTTAATATAATCAATACTATAGTTCCAACACTAAACGTGTCATCTTCAGACGAAAACGAAGGTATGAATTTAACAAACAAATATTATATCCACCATATATACATATATATATATATATATATATATATATATATATATATATATATATATATATATTATATCTATTATATTATTATTGGTTGAAGAAGGAATACAAACAAATTTTATGACTATAGGAAATGGGGAAAACCAGAGAGGGGTAAGGTGATTAGGTAATTCCTTGAGGACCTTAGTGGTGCGGGTATATTTACTAACGGACTTATATATATAAAAAATTACAAAGAGAACGCTCCTATTCGCCCGGTAGTATCTTATATCAATAGCCCCACACACAAACTTTCTGAAAAACTTAATTCTTTTTTTCTAAACATATCTCATTTCAAACCCAAATTTGCAGTAAAAAACTCTGTTGAACTCCTAAATTCGATAAAAGCAAAAATTGTATCTATTATACCGGTATTTTGGTATCCTTTGATGTTCCTAATATGTTTTCAAATATCCCTCCCATTGAATGTCAAAATTTATTCACAAATATCTTAGAAAAGTTATTAATTATTATTATTATTATTAATCCTTCGATAAAATCAGAAATAGAACAGGGTTTTGATTTATGCCTCAGTCAAAATTATTGTCAGTTTAATAACAAATTTTATACTCAAAACAACGGATTAGCTATGGGTTCTCCAGTAAGTTCACTTCTCGCAGATATTTTCACGTCTCACATAGAAGATACTATAATGAGTTCTGCCATAACTAAAAAACATATTCAATTTTGTTACAGATACGTAGACGATATCTTAGCCCTCTTTAAAGGTACATCTAGACCATTAGATGTTTTCTTATCATTCATCAATAATATTCATCTCAACATAAAATTCACATAAGAGACAGAAAAGGATCACAAAATAGATTTCTTAGACCTAACATCATTACATCATGATAATAGCATGTCATTCGACATTTACAGAAAACCTACTTTCACAGATACAGTAATTTGTACCTCTTCACATAGCTCCTATAGTCATAAACTAGCTGCTTTTCATTCAATGATACATAGAGCCTTTTCCCTCCCTTTATCTCAAGAAAATCTTAGTAAGGAATTAGATACAATTAGAGCCATTGCTACAAATAACGGTTTCGGTCCTCAAATAATTTCTAAATTAATGAATAGATAAAGACAAACATTTATTTACAATAGCATTTATCCTTCTCTAAAAGACAAAGATAACTCATTATAATATGTTTTTTCAACTTATTTTGGTCCTATAAGCGGAAGAATTGCAAACATATTATCCCATCATAACCTGACCATCAGCTTTAAACCCCCAAACAAATTATCTTATATTCTGTTCTATGCGAAAGATAGAACTGACAAATTTAAAAGACCCGGAGTTTATAAACTAACTTGTTCAGAGTGTGATACTTTTTACATAGGTAGATCTTGCCGTAACATAGCAAATAGATATAAAGAACATTTTAGTTCCTTTAAAAATAATAAAACCGATTCTTCAATTGCAAATCATATTTTAGAAACGGGCCATACCTTTTCTGATATGAATAATGTCCAAATATTACATAATCAAGATAAAATTTCAAAACTAAATATATTAGAATCGATGGAAATTTTCAAAGGAATGAAGATGTATGATAATAAGGTCCTAAACGATCAACTAGATGTATACTACAGTAATCTCTTCAATGTATTATTAACCTGATTTTCGTATTTAAAGTCTGTTAGTAAATATACCCGCACCACTAAGTTCCTCACGGAACTACCTATTCACCTTACCCCTCTCTGGTTTTCCCTAGAACTATTTCCTATAGTCATAAAATTTGTTTGTATTCCTTCTTCAACCTATATATAGTAGATATGATATTTGTCAAATTCATACCTTCGTTTTCGTCTGAAGATGACACGTTTAGTGTTGAAACTATAGTAACGACTATATTAAATATCAGTGATAGTATAACAAAGTAGTTTTATTTTTCATTTCGTTGAAATATTAACTATTTTGTCTTCGAAAATTTCTAAAAAAGCTATTGTTTCTTGTACTGAACTTATGGCCATACATTATTTTCTGAAAATATTATTTAGAGATGCCTGTATAAGTCTCATCGCAATCTAAACAATTTGTATGCTGTGTGTGTTTGATTATCCATAGGTATTGGAGGTTTTAAATGTGAAAAATATTCACCAACACGCTAGGATTATGCGCAACATTTATATCATACTTTTTCAAATATTTCATGATTTTCTCCGGAATGTATGGTAATGTTATAGAATTATCTGTATTACCTTTTATGTTATTTATATATGAAGATCCATTATAGATTTTGTTTGTTCTTTTTTTGATGATAGGATTGAAAAATGTTTTTGGGTAGCCATTTATTTACAGTGTAATACGAACAATTCTCAAATTTTTGGAACGATCCCCTGGGTGAGACAATTTAACAGCGCGATCTGTAAGGCTGCTTATAACACTTTTTTTATAACTGAATTGAAGTAAAAATATCGCTGAGACTTTAATAAACCACGAAGATTTTATTTTTCCATCCGAATATGCCTAATGCTCATATCTAAGAAATTTATGTTCACTTCTATTGCACAAGTAAATTGAAGTTTACAGTGGAAATTGTTAAATTTATTGATCACGTACTGAATTTTATCATTAGGAACACATATCAGGCAATCATCTACATACCGTTTGAAGAATCTTATGAATTCATCACAGATTCCTATAGGCATTCCATAACTAAGTTAGCAATATCAGCTGAAATAGGACATCCCATTGCTATACCTGATATTTGTCTAAAATATTGCTCACAGTATTGAAAAAACAAAACTTTACTGAATTTATAAATCCAGATTGATGTAGAGATGTATGGTTTTCATTTCTGCCCGAAATTTGTTGACGCTACTCAACGCCAAAACAACTGGTATATTAGTGAATGAAGAAACAACGTGCAAGGAAATTATTAGATGATCTACGGGTACGGATTGATTTTTTTCAAACTCATTAAAATGCCTTGAGTCCTTCATATAAAATTATTTTTTTCCTATTATATTGTTGCCTTAGTTTTCTGTGGGCATCTTTGATTAACGCACCCCAAATCTGCTAGGTAAAATTATTTACTTTCCTTTTAATCCAGCTCCAACCGCGAGCTGAGATGACAGCGTGTAACTATAGCTATATCCGCGGAGTGGGGATCGGATAACTTTTTGAAAGCTTCTCGCGTTCTCGGGGCTTTACTCCTCTATACTATATGATCTCTATGCTATATGATCTCTATGCCTGGTTGTATGTTCACCGTAAACGGACAAGATGATAAGAATCACCTCCACTGACACTACTGTTTTCAAACCCAGTAGTGATAGTCGCACTCAACACCGAATATGATACCGCATGAAAAAGAACAAGAAAACGGATCACCAAATATGAACTGGTCTGTGAATTCTCATATAAGTTGAATATAGTTCTAGTTGCCCTGAATATGAAATCGTTTTCGGAAAAAGGTGACCATAGCAATACATTTTTGGCCGAAGCCGTTTGCCGAGAACAATATTCATATATAAAACATTCAGTTAATATAACTTTCGTTATATTGTTTTGAATTTGCACTCTGACATTCTACTTAGTTCCAAGAATTTGATTTAAATGTATTTCGTTGGAGTTGGCAAATAGCACTGGCATATAACAAGCCTCATCGGCAATGAAAAGTGTTTGCAACCGCATGAATAGACGTAGATAAGGAATTTCGGACGACCCATTTTTGCGTCATTGTCGCAGTCATATTCCGTGACTCTCTTTCCTTCCAACTAGGCATCACTTTGCTTGTTGTCGTTAGGGACATTAAGGAGGTAATCAAAATCTTGTCTGGGAACTTTTTTAATCTGTATAGAAAATGAGAATGCATAATGATCAAAACATTTCATCAAAATTCAATCTATTCTTTAACAAATCTAGAATAAGACGAAACGAATATTCACCATCCTGAATAAAATATTCAGGGTGTCCCACTATGAACTGCATCGATCGATATCTTAAAAAGTAAAAATAGAATTGTTCGAAAATCTGACAGCTGACCGAAGTCAATGAGTACTGTCCATCTGGAATATTTTCAAGCTGCGACACTTCCGGTTATACCGGCAGTCGATGACAACTTTGTTATTTTAAATGGAATACTTTATACTTTATTAAATTTTTGGATTCTACGGAAAATTCTAGGTACGTTTTATTCATCATGTCCTGTACCTAAAGCCTACTATTTGCAATTTTAGGGAAAAAATTACAGATGCAGACCCGTACTTAATTGATAGTTTCTTCATAACGGCTACATATTCCGTAACCCGCTTCTAAAATTTTGTATTCAAAGACTTCGCGCACAGAAATACGAAGGAGGAAGTTTCTGATCTTATACAGGATGCTCACAAAAAATTATTAGAATATTAATTGACAAAATGCGAAAAGCTCTAAATTTTCTAATAGAAACCCACATTTGTTTTATAGTAGCTGTATTCAGCACAAAAAAGTATGGCAACTTTATGTATGGTTCCTCTACCCAAATATTATCGTTTCCGATTCATTCACAATGATTCACACATCTTTGTCAATCGGGCTTATTTAAGTTTGATAAATCTAGTTGGGCATGGCTGATTATACGACTGTCAGAGAATGAAAAAATGTCATTTATTTTAAAATTATTATACCTAAAGTGAGGCAAATATGAAGGAAAATTGTAGGAAATATATATATGAAAGAAATTTAGTTGAAATATGAAAAAAAAATAATTTTAATATGAAATTATTTGAAAATTAATATTTTAATTTTCACAATCAATCGCTTTTTAATTGGTTTGAAATAAAACAAAACCTAGTTCAATATTTGGTTATTTAAGAATATATCTACCAAAACAACTTTTGAATGATTAATTTAATTATTAAAACAATGAACAATTAAGTATTTTTCAAAATTCTCTAACAAAAAGTTTCGCCCCCTATCAGTATACATATATTTAAATGCAGAAAAGCTTCTCTCTACGTCAACAGACGTAATAAGGGCGATTTTTAAATCTGACAAAATTTCTGGTTCCTATGTAAATGTTTCATCAAAATCTCCAATTAAAGCATTGGCTGCTTGTGAAAGGAATTTGTAGTCATGGTTCTCATCAATTACTGCTTTGAATTTTTTATATATTTGGTTTACAATATGTCTCGGAACATTTCTGCATTTTTGCTCAAATTCTTTTATTGAATTTACCGCCTCTATCAAAGATAGATGACTCTAATAATTGGATAATAGTGTTTAAAATGAAATTATAATTGGTTTTTATAAATGGAACTTGTTGACATAAATTGTGATTGGTCAGCAATTGTTTGACCTGTAAGAGAGGCTGAGAAGAATCATCTTCAAATTCTTGTATAACATTTTTTATTCGCGTAAAGTTTTCGGCATAAAAAGAAGCAGCCTCTAACCACGTTCTCCAACGCGTTAAAACGGTTTGAGGTTAAAGAGGAAAATTAGTCAGTCAATCAGCTTAAATTGAGAGCTTTTAAATTTACTTCACTCGCAAGAATAATAAAACGTTTTGGTTATATTGCTTGTAAAATTGTTACAGATATGCTAAAAATTAAAAAATAGTTAAAAATATGAGAAATTCGAAAAAATTTCAGATAATATGAAAAATATGCCAAATATGAAAATTTCATAAGTGCCTCACTTTAATTATGACATTTCTCCATTCTCTGATCCTGTGGTTCTATAATCATCCAACTAGATTCATCAAACGCACGCTTGACAAAGGTGGAAGACTAGCATTTTGTAAATGAATCGAAAATGATAATATTTAGAGTTCTTGACATCATATCAATTATTATTCCAATAATTTCTGGTGAGCATCCTGTACAAGATCGAAAACTTTCTTCATGACCTTTCTCTGCACTGAGTATTTGACTACAAGATGACAAAAGCGTAACGAAATATGAAGCCGTTATAAATGAACTGTCAATTAAGTCCGGCTCTGCATCTGTAATATTTTCTTTGAAATTGCAAATATCTCAAAACAGTTGAATTTAGGTATAGGACATGATAATGAAGTGTACCAAGAATTTTTCGTAGAATTCGAAAATGGAATGAATTGGTATTCCATTTAAAATCATCTCATCTCTCATCCACTTCCAGTGTAACCGGGGGTTCCGCATCTTGATATTATTCTAGTATATTATGTATTCTATGAATAGTACTCATCGACTTTGGTCAGCTGCCAAATTTTCAATAAAATTCTATGTTTACTTTTTGAGATATCGATCGATGCAGTTCGGGTTGAGACAGCTCTGTGTAATGATACAAACATTTTTGTAATATCAGAAACAGAACGGGAATATATAAGACAATTTAGATCCTGTGATGCTTGTTCGCACACAAAATTAACCGCTTTTGTGACATAAAGTGGAATTAAATTTCTATACAGGTATAATACGGAATTTAAGCTGCTTATGCATATCGCATACTTGCTGGGATCGAGGAATAGTACTTTAGGGAAATTATATGAACGTATTCAAATGGGTTTCAGTTTCCGAGGATAAAATGATCACTACGCGTTCAGCGCCATATTCTGCACTTTGAAACGAAATATCTCAACTATCCTCATGAATTCATATTCATGAAAACGGCTTTGCTCTCAGATACCGTGTGTAAAAAGTAATGAGAAAAGGCCATAACTTGAAACATACCGATTGTATTAAAACACCTCTGACACGTCGATTTTTATTTTCAATCACTCTACTCAAAATATTTGCATGTGCACCACTCAACTTTTTTCTTCAAATGGCAACCTTTGTGATACCTTGAATAATGTATATTGATATATTGACTCACATGTTCAAAGAGAGGTATGAAGGAAGTCATCATACATCAAATATTTCCTGAAATAATTGACATTTAGCCCACAAAAGTATGTTTACTTATACAAACTCGGTACAATCAAAATAAAAATAATTTTTCTTACGTTCAATATTTCCTAGCTTGAAATGTATGTGAAAAACTAAGCAAGTAGAATGTTCAAAATGTGATCATTTGTCAACAGTACTGGTAAACTAGTACACAAGAAAGTTAAGTTAAGATTTCATATTATGTTTTTGTGTGTAAAAATTTCATGACTGCTTTGAATGTGGACATTGTGTTTCAATTAAGAGAATATTTGGTTATCGAAGTTTTGCTAAATCAATTTTTCGAATGACGAGCAAAGAATAGAAATGTTAATATTTATGGGACATGGTGACCGGAGAAGAACTCAAGATGATGTAGTGTGCATTTTTCAACGAACTACGTACTAAGAGGAAACCCATGAAATGTTATTCTAGGGCACCAAAAACTTAGGGATACTGGAAGCATGAGGAGTTTTTCCAAATCTGTCAAACATAAAAATAATGCAACTGGTGAGAATACATTGAACATTAGGCTGGCTACCGAGGAGAATGTTATACAATCTACTGGATAATTGACTAATAGTTTCTCCAAAATCAGTATGCACTTCATTGGGAAATATTGAAAGTCGACTCAATTCAGAAATTGTCATGTGATTATTTCGATAATAAAATGGAATTTTCTGAAGATATGGTAGGTGCAACAATGATGCTACATTTGCTTCCAATAATTCTGTTCACAGACACAATTATCACACATTAGAAGGAACCACAACAAAACCACAAAAAGTAAACGTCTGAATGGGTATGATTGGACATCATTTTATTGGTCCATTTGTCATACAGGACAACTCAACATCTGAAATTTAAATAGACCTAACAACATCAGAAGGGTTCATGAAAATTTGCCTGGTGAAAATCGTGTGGCTGTTGCTGATAAAGGAAAATTTCAGCAAGATGGTGCTCCTGAACAATATGGAGTTTTATGCTAGAAATTATCTGAATGCTATATTTTATCATCGATAAATCGGTAGAAGAGGAGGAATGGAATGGCCAACTAGATCTTCGGATCAGATCCCTTTCGACATTCTTATGGGGTTATTTTAGAGGAAAAGTTAGCGATAGCAGACCAAATAACTTGTGTTGAAGTGTTTTTATGTGATGTAGTTGTGAGTTCGACGTCTCAGCTGAAAAGTGTTCGACTGCATTTATTTCTCACTTCAATTTTCGAGCTGCATACCAGCAAGAGAAAGAGTTCATCAAAAGTTCCCTAATAGTTCGAAGTATGGAAAAATCATTATTCAATGTCGAATGGCATATATATAAAAGGCTACTGCTCCAATAGGACAATCTTGATTCAGAATTTAGAAGGGTTCGTAGTGTTCGTGATCATAATGGTCCTCGATTTGATATAGAGGATCTTCTCAGGATGATAATGGAGCAGCTGCTATAAAATTGACTGGGGAACCTGAAAAATTGATTCCAACAAGGCAAGAAGACCTATATCCCAAAGCATAGTCAAAAATTTCCGGAAAATTGGATATCGAAATATGGAGATAAAGATCTTTTCTATCATGGAAATACTTGGATAACTATTATAACTCCAAAATTGAAAAGTGACATTCCTCAGGATACTCAACAGAGTGGAATAGCCCCAGTGTTAGCTATCCAAAATTTCAGACGTAGATTACCACCATGAAGAGCTAAACCGAAACGTATGATGGAAATGGTCCCCTAATTTTTCATATCCTGCTACCGATCGTACAATAATAATAATGATAATAATAGCTTTCTTCAGTAGTTTAAATAGTTAACATTTATTCAATGACATCACTAACATAAATTTTAATATTGAATTATAGTAGATACTTTGTTTTCATAGCTTATAAATTGACTATAGTTGCGACAACTAATGTCCTTTTTGTCGATAGATAGATCACATATTAGCCCTTTCCATCATAACGGAATGTAACTTGTGTTTGACCTACGAATAAGTCAAAACTATTATCAGTTTAATAATTTTATGTAAAGAATTCAGATCTTGCTATGGGCAACCCGTTGTGCCCACTGTTAGCAGACATTTTCATGTCTGATCTAGAGAAAAAATTATGTACTGTACATTAGCAAAAAATCACATTCAATTTTGGTATAGATACGTAGAAGATGTACTTCAAAGGCACATCTGGAGATTAAATTCCTTTCTTACATTTATTTAACAGCCAAAAACTGAATTCACGTTGGAAACAGAAAAAGATGGGAGAATCACCTTTTTAGACTCAACACTGATACGTGACCATAATGGTGTAAACTTAGATATTTACAGAAAACCCACGTTTACAGACACCTCTATTCCTAATCCATCGTTTAGTATGGTCATAAATTAGCAGCATATCACTCAATGATACATAGAGCTTCTTCGATACTATTGAATTGGAAATAATAAAACGAATAGCTATCAATTATGGTTTTTCGGGAGATCAAATAACAAAATTAATTAACCGCAAGCAATAACAATTAACTCATCCCAATATTTACCCGTACATAAAACATATAGATGTATCGACCAAATTTATTTGTCTGACGTATTTTAGTTCCGTAACCGAAAATATTGCAAACATTTTATCTCGCCATAATCTTAGAATCAGTTTCAACCCACAAACTAAACTTCCTCATCTTAACGCTGAAGACAAAACTACTAAATACAGTAAGCCTGGAGTTTATAAGCTAATTTTCCCAGACTGTGATGATTTTATATAGGTAGAACTTGTTATTTTAAACTTAGAGACCAAGAACATTTTCGTTCTTTCAGACTCAACCTTTGCTAACCATTTTTTACGAACAGGTCGTACTTTTCCTAATTTTGATAGCCTGAGGATTTTACATAATCAAACCAAAGGTTTGAAGATGAATATATAAGAATCCATCAAGATTCATAAGGTTGACAATATCCTGAATGATCAGTTAGACCTATACCGAAGTGATCTTTTCCTTTGTGTTTCAAAGCAGTCTTTGAGTATTAAATAATAATTATCCCAATGCACGCACCCTACTCGTAATTGTAATTCCGTTACCATATTTATACTTGAACTGTTTATAGTCCTTTCCATAATTTTTTATCTTCCGTGTTGAAACGTTTTAATGTTATTATTAAAAGTGAGATAAAAACGAAGTATTTGTTCTTTCATTTGATCATTACATTAACATTACTTCATCTTGTTAACAGTAGGTATAAGGGAATATTCACAAGGTCAACAGAGCCTGCTTAAACTTCTGCTCGCGATATCCGGATAGACCAAAGCCCACCCATAATGCGGAAAGAGTATACCTGAGATGAGGACTCAATCCGTATTCGTTCTCATTGATACAAAATTTAAGGGCAGTTAGTTAAGTTTTGGAAGTTTGAAGACAACTAGTTCGAATATTTTCTGCAGTTTTTTTCAATTTTTCATATTAGCTTTATTCTTCCCATTGAAATTATATAATGTGCGTGGAGGTTGGGCTTAGCGATAAGTTTTGCATGCATACTGATGGGCTAGAAACGTTGAGAATAGAAAACTCTTTGAATGTGAAGTGTATCAAACCTCAATTAACTCGATTGTTTTTCCAAATTCTAGTGAAAATTTGGAATTCTCTAAAGATTAGTAAAATTGTTGTTTTTACAAAAACTGTTTATTTTAGGAATGGGGTAGTAATCACAGAGTTACTTACTTTTCAGAGGAAAAGTAACACTCTTAGAAACCATCGGGGGAGGGAACAAAATAAAAAAAATTGAATTGCCTACAGAATTTCCGAGAAAGCGGATATACGGCTCCAATTTCTGGCAGCTCAAGGTATAAGTCTTATTGAAGCAAATCCTGAAATTGTTTGTCTTGGCTCGCTTGGATTCCGGAGAATTATATTCTTGTTCGAGTTATATCTGCCAAGAACTAACTCAAAAATTGAGACATATTATGATGTCTGCGTAAAATAATAGGGTCCATTTCCGGTACGAACGGAAGCTACAAATGATGGAACAAATTTTAGCTGAAACGAACTCCAATTTACATATATTATCGAATCAGCCCGTCACTTTAATAGAACATCGACTTTCAGTACTCCAAATATTATAATGTTTTATATTGAATATTGATTGGTTTCGATATTGAGAATGTGTAAATTCATTTTTAACTTATAAAGTTATGGAAATAAAACCACTAATTTACACTAAATAAACAATGACTGTTTTTATTATCTATTATTGCTTTCATATGTTTCAACACATAGTGTCATCATCTGAGCTAATTTATAAACTAAAGTTACATTCACAGAGAACGGCTTTATACTATAATGACTATACTCATCAAGTGGAGCTGAAAACCGTTAGTTACAGAACATTTGAAGAACTACTAGGGAAATAATTAATAATTGGTGAATGGTAAATGTCCAATTGATCATTTAAAACTACATAATTTTTGTCTTTAACATGCTTAACAATTTCCCATGATGGTAGTATATTCAATTCAAAGCCCTTCCGTACGATAGTTAAGATTTCGGGATCGTGAGGGAAATTATGGTTATGTTCGACTAGATGATTAGCATACGTCGAATCGGGCTTTTTCAATCTATGGCTCCTCATATGTTCTTGAAATCTCTGTTTGGCCAATGTACAAAGTATTACAGTCATCACAACATAACTTATGAACTCCAGATTTTTTTAATTTAACTCCATTCGTTTTAGAATTATTTATGAATTTGTGCAAATTATTAGACGTTTTATATGCGACAGTTTCATTGTGTTCCAATAAAATTTTTTAAGGGTAGTTTGTTGTTTTCCCGATATTTGTTAAACTTACAAATTGACGTTCAGTTTCGATTTTTTGTTGAGGATATATTAGAGTTAACATGTGTTTGTTCAATTTCTGTTTCAAAATTTTGTCTACTATGGAAGTATTATAGCCATTGTTGATGGTAATTTGCTTTATTATAATTATGATGTTTTGTTGGAAGGTGGAGAATTATAAATTACTTTCAGTATAAATTCCCCGTTTAATGCATTAAAAGCGAAGAACATGCTTACCTCAGCATTACATTGTATAATTCAGACAGTTTTTATTCACTTTTCTCATGTGACATTTTGTTTAAAATATGTCTCGTAAAAGTGAAAAGGGATGAACATGGTCTGCTACAAATGACGTGGTCGTTATTTCGAATGGAAATTAGAGCTCTGAAGCTGTGAAATACATTTCCTCCTTCATAAAATGCTTATAGAAACCAGGCTTATGCAGCATTTGTACTACAATTTTGTGTTATTCTATTATATTCTAAAATTTCTTAATTCTGCTGAATTCATTCGTGAACTTAATATGATTTCGCTTGTTATTCATGCGTTATTAATCCCACCAAATTTAAATCATTGTATTCTATTTGTTTCGTACTCCGCTAACAGCAAATATTCATATTCAATAATCTAATGGAAGCAAAGAAACAATGAACTCCTGCTATTTTGGATTATCAATTTTGTAGGTTAGTTCTATAGAATAATCAGATATGTCATTAATTCCATGTTTGTCATGGGAATTGAAGAACACATTTGAACCATCTTATCGTTCCATAGATCAATTCATCAAAACATGAATATACTGAGCAAATTAAAAGAATGTGACAAAAATTTTTATAACGCTGGCGTTTAATACCGATCCATGATTCTTGGTAGTTTATTTTCGATTTCGATACGCAACAGTTGAAGGTAGTACATAGTTTTGTTTATGATCTGAAGTCACTTGGGCCAACTACCATTATAAGCAATAAAATTGGTAATCAAACGTATCTTCTTGTTACAAAAAAGTATAGCTCAATTGTTATAAGAAATTTCAAGTTTTCGATAGCTACTCAAATGAGTCGTTCATGATCGAGGTAGAATAATCTCATTCACAGCGCTTTCCGATGATATTTGAAAGAAATAATTGAGAACGCGCCATTTCTGAAGAGCCCTAGCTCAGTTGGGGATATTTTTGTTGTGAAGTGATTCAGGTTAAATCGACATAAATGGGTTGGGACATTTGTCTGTTGAGTTTCTGATCTTCCTGTATAATATAGATATACGTTCTAGCTAGTAAAAATTCAAGTAATGCTAGGGATATGAAATAAATATTTCATATTCATATAGTAATCAAGAAATATAGACCTACCTATATTCGTAACATATAGATATATTTTAGGCGAAGATATTATTAATTACATTTATCATTGAATTTTGACGGAACAAAATCTGTATATGATTATTATTATTATCATACAATCGGAGGGTAGAGAATATTACTGTTCTCTGATACTCATAACAAAGTGTGATATTATTACTTTCTGGAGAATATAATCATAAAAATTGGTGTAAGTTACAAAATAAGCGAAACGAAGATACCTTCCTGTATAATACGTTCTACCTAGTAAAAATTTAAGTAATGTTAGGAATATGGAATAAATGTTTTATATTTATATAGTAATCTAGAAATATAGACATAGGTACATATATATGTAGCATATAGATACATTTTAGTGGGAAAATATTATTAATTATATTTATCATTGAATTTTGGCGAAACAAAATCTATATGTCATCATTATTATCATACAATCGAAGAGTGGAGAATATTACTATTCTCTGATGATGTGTGATAATATTATTATATGGAGAATATAATCATAAAAAGTGGTGTAAATTACAAATTAAGCGAAACAAAGACACCTTTCTATATAATATAGATATACGTTCTACCCAGTAGAAATTTAAGTAATGCTAGTAATATGGAATGAATGTTTCATATTCATATAGTAATCAAGACATATAGACGTACCATAATAAAGATTCTTGATCCAGTATGAATTATATATAAAAATTCTCGGGAAATAGGTCACATAAACACTTTGTTTCGAATTTTCGTCTTTACGTACGTTTCGGTCTCACGACCATCATCAGAAGACTTATTATGTCAAAAAGGGTTTATTAAAACTAATTAAAGCACAAGCGTGCATATCGCACAAATTTTAATCAAAAAAAAAGGTTTCAGACTTATACTGGAATATTATTAAGTATTCTTCCTAGAATATATATATATATATATATATATATATATATATATATATATATATATATATATATATATATATATTTCTTTTTTTTTTATTGAAATTTGTGCGATATGGACGCTTGTGCTATAATTAGTTTTAATAAACCCTTTTTGACATAATAAGTCTTCTGATGATGGTCGAGAAACCGAAACGTACGTAAAGACGAAAATTTAAAACAAAGTGCTTATGTGACCTATTTCCCGAAAATTCTTATATATAGACGTACCTATCTCCGTAACGCTTAAATACAATTTAGTGGGAAGATATTATTAATTATATTTATCATTGAATTTTGGCGAAACAGGATCTATGTATTATTATTATCATACAATCGAATAGTACAGCATTTTACTTTTCTATGATAGTCATAACAGAGGTGATTATATTATTATCTGGAGAATATAATCATGAGAATTAGTGTAAATTACAAAATAAGCAAAGCAAAAATTAAACTAGTAGGCAAAACAAAATTAACAATCACTGGGTGTATAGCTCATGATTTTTTTGAACACATTAATGGATGAGGCACATATTACTGATGCGGCTAGATTATACCACACCATATACATTCTATTTGGGACAAAATGTTGGCGTTGGGTTGTCTTGAAATTTTCCTTCCATTTTTGTTCGTGTCCTTGCAAGTAATTGGTATTTAAGATATATAGTAGTACAATATCAGTGTCCTTGGAGTGCATTATAAGTAACATTGAGGTCGCCTCTCAGCCGTTGTTTAGAGGAAAAGGTCAACCAGCCAGTTCGAACCTATCTTTGAACGATAGGTGTGTTCTTCCAGAAGAAAGTCTGGTAGTACGTCATTGGACATATTCTAGAAGATGGTCTCATGTATCTTTCTCGAGTGATTTCACAATGAAATAGATTAGTTTATCATATTTCCTTATAATTTTCAAGATATGTGAAGATCCGATGCTGTAACTCTGTGGTCGTTTTGACTTTCAACTGCGTCTACAGTATTTTCATCTATCGTATTTTGGTGTAGAGGACTAATTTGGTATATGTGCAATGAAGAGCAATTGCTTAGATTTGAGGGTACATCAGTTATTGGAGGCAAAAACTTGGAATACTGTTTAGATCTTCTTGAATTGTGGTACGTTGAATTGGTACCATCAACAACAAAAATACTACCCTTGTAACAGGTCTGGCTGAAGAATATTCACTGCAAACTCTAATGCAGAAGTTTCGGTTGGACAAGAGACTGTCGATTAATAAGAGCAGATTACCACGCACTCCGTAATATTCAAGCTATTTATAAGTCATCTGTATTGTCCCAGGAGTAAAACCGTGCTGCTAAGAAGTGAGTATATTTTTGTTTAAAAGGAAAATGCGCATTTTATTGAAAACACTTCGATACCCCAGTTCAATTGGAACTAATCTTATGGGGCTATAATTTTCTGGATCTAACTTGTTCATCATTTTTTCGGAAAAATCGATCTAAATTAGAGCTTACAATATCAATTGAATAATTTACTACTACCTTCCGTCTTTCTTCAATGGTAATATTAAACTATATAATGTACGAATGTCTCTATGGACAGATCCAAGCGAGCCGTAATAGTTTTCATGTTTCCTCAGAATAAAACGATAATACTGGAAGTATGTAATCGTATTTGCAATATGCTGTCTCAAGATAATGTCCAACATGTGGATACCAACATTTTTCGTAATACCGGAAAACCGCTACTATTTACATAAAATTGTATGATGAGACATTATCTACGACACCAGCAGCATCGTATGATACTTTGCCGATGGATACATTTCCGAGAGAAGAACTATCAATATTAACGTATAATACTGGAACGAAACACCTGTTTATTTCTTTGCCTCCCTGTTACTAAACGGAAGCAAGGTGGAAAGTCTTCCTTAAATAAAACGCTATAACATTTTCAGACTGATATGTCGTTAAGTTCTGGTTTGACACCCATCGGAAGCAAGCAGCCTTGAAAATTTTTGTAATCATGAAAAAAGGGAATTTCGCGTCTTGATTGAGCATCATTTCTTGCTTGAAAAAACATTATACAAACTGAAGCATCGCTTACTTAACATTATGGGAACTCTTACCATCGATTGAAACGATTCACAAGTGGTTTACTGAGTTTCGTTGTGGCTGTATGACCGAATGTTCTGGTCGTCCAATTGAGGTTACAACGCCAGAAATAGTTGATAAAGTCCTTGGTATTATATTGGACGATCGGCAAGTTAAAGTGCACGAGATTGCTGAGGCTATGAACATCTCAACGGAACGGGTACGGAATATTTTTCATAAATTTTTAATATGAAAAAGCTTTTTGCCAGATGGGTGCTGCATTTGCGCGACCATGTGACAATTAAAAAGGAGTATTTGGCGATGTTCAAGTGCGATAAGAAGGACGTTTTGCACCGGGATGAAACATGGATCCATCACAACAAACCAGAGATCAAATAACAGTCGAAACAGTGGATTTGTTCTGACGAATCAAAGCCGAAAAAGGGCCAAAGTGGGTTTATCGACCAACAAAGTCATGGCGGCAGTTCTTTGGGATGCACACGGTGTCGTCCAAATCGATTACCTTGAAAAGAGCAGAACGATTACCGGCATATATATTATGCAGAGCTGTTGTATCGGTTCGACGCCGATTTGAAGCGACATCGGCCGCATTTGGGGAGAAAAATGATCTCATCCACCAGGACAACGCACTGGCGCACAGGTCCGCAGTTGCAATGGAAAAATTTGCATGAATTGCGCTACGAATTGGTTTGTCATCCACCATATTCTCCAGATTCAGCCCTCTGTGATTTGTATCCATTTCTTCTATACTTGAAGAGATGGCTTAGCGGAAAGACATTTGTCTCCAACGATAAGGTAATCGCTGGAACAAACGCCTATATTGAAGGATTGCCAAAATCGTATTATTTGGAAAGGATCGAAAAATTAGAAGAACTATCGAAAAATTAGAAAAACGTTGGACGTTGTGTATCGAAGGGATTATGTTGAGAAATAAAATAAGTTTTGACCAAATAAATGATTAATTTGGTTATTCTTGTTTTATTTTTTAGGGACTTTCCACCTTCTCCTCCTATATAATGAATTTATATTTGGAGACCTTTACCTTGAAGCGTTGTTGTAACCAAAATCGAATAAAAAAAAAGGAAAATGCAGAATTCTGTTTTGTTAGAGAAATGCGAGTAAATAACTTATTGCTCAAAAATATCTCCATGAACAAATTCACCAAAAAAGGTCAAAATGTAATGTTATTGTTTCTATTGATGAATTTATATAAAATGGTTAACGAAATTCATACATAATAAATATGTATCCACTCGAAGCTGGTTCTATCACACTGGTCAAATATTATATTAGGATATCAGAATGAAATAGAAAGAATACGAACAGCAACAAAACACTTTCTTAAAACGCTGATATAAAATATACGGTTAAATTTTTTTATATGTGTTATACTTATTGACTTCGAATCAATATGGCTATTCGTTCTGAAATAGTCTACTTCGTGGGAGGATTTCCTGTTTCTATAACATCAAATTATTTATCTTGAGCAAACGATGCACAATCTGAACTCTGTTTTATTGAATATCGAAATCGATATCTGAAATATTTGCTACTACTCAAATTAGAAGCTACGTTACGGATAGCTGCAACCAAATAAAGTTTATTAAAGCACTCTATAGAGCAGACAATAGAATTAATTGAATTATTACTCTCAGTTCATATACAGGTGGTAGGAACACATTTGTTGAGGAACCATGCATCATGTACCTACGTCATTATTAATTAAATCGTTGAAAAAATGTATTCCATGATATTTCGTGTAATGGAGAAATCAAACAAATTTTAAATATGGGGTTTTAGTCGAGTCAATTTAGCAAAAAAGCTCGGAATTTTTTCAAAACAGACCAATCAACTTAATTTTTTTTGCAAATCGTTCATGGACGGAGACTGAACGATATTGAACTTTAAGATCTAGTCGCTCGACCATTTTTCACCTGTTAAACCGGAAATTCGCCAATTTTCATGGGAAAATTTATTGTAAAATTTGTAAAATTGGTAAGTATTGCCAAAATTGGCTGGAAAACTCCACTCGGGGCGTTTTCGGGGTTGCTGATCACGGTTAGCGTTAGATTTACCATTTTCGACTGCAGTATGCCAATTATATTTCCGAAAAATAGCCAAATTAAATAATTTCGTAATTTTTGTTGAAAATGACTAGAACATTTCACTCGAGAGTTTTCATGGTCGCTGATCACGATTCCGAAGTTAGATTCACCATTTTCCACCGCGGTAGCTAGAAATTGGCCAATTTTATGTCAGAAAAATGGAAAAATTAGATAATTTCGTAATTTTTGTTGAAAATGGCTAGAAAATTTCACTCGGAAGTCATTTGATATTGGATATGAAACAAATGATTTACAGTCACGAATAAATTCCCCGACTTTTGATAGCAGTGCCAATTTCAACAAAAATTACGGAATTATCTAATTTATCCATTTTTCTGACATAAAATTGGCCAATTTCTAGCTTTAGTGGTGGAAAATGGTACATCTAACTTCGGAATCGGGATCAGCGACCTCGAAAACCCCCGAGTGAAATGTTTTAGTCAATTTCAACAAAAACTGCGAAATTATTAAATTTGACCATTTTTGGGACATAAAGTTGAGTGAAATGTTTTAGTCATTTTCAACAAAATTACGAAATTATTAAATTTGGCTATTTTTCAGACATATAATTGGCCAAATTCAAGATACTGCGGTCGAAAATGCTAAATCTAACTACGGAATCGTGATCAGCGATCCCGAAAACCCCCGAGTGGAGTTTTCCAGCCAATTTTGGCAATACTTACCAATTTTACAAATTTTACAATAAATTTTCCCATGAGAATTGCCCAATTCCGGTTTAACACGTGAAAAATGGTCGAACGACTAGATCTTAAAGTTCAATATCGTTCAGTATCCGTCCAGGAACGATTTGCAAAAAAAATTAAGTTGATTGGTCTGTTTGGAAAAAATTCCGAGGTTTCACATTTTTAACGTCTGATTTGACCCGACTATTTATTGAAAAATCTGAATCAACGTAGTAAAATGAACTGAGATAAATCGATCACTGACTTCCCTTTCATATGTTACCACAATGTTTCTCCTTCAAGCATTTCTGCGAGTTAAATGTATATTTGTAGGAACATGAAATGCTCTAGAAATGATTTAGGGACAGGTAAGCAAAGACGTTAAACTATACTACATTTTACATCAAAATTTTATTCACATTTTCTACATAACGTATTTACATAACTCTATGTTTTATACTGACACCTATTGTCATGTTGATTCTCCAAATTATGGGCATTATGATATAATCTTGTTCTATACTGACACTTTCTGCCACACGAACTATGAAAATTTTGATATTATATAACCTTACTCCCATGTTGAGCGTTGTGCGTGATGTACATTTATAGCCAAAAAATACTGTCTTCATTATAGTTCAATAAAATACTAGAGTTCCATTCAAATAACTGAAGGTGGATGTCGAAAATATTACTTGAAATGGGGCTACCGCGCCCAGAAACAGTACAGCTCCTATTTGAGTGAGTTTCAAAAGTTCAAATCCGTAAGACCAATAGGAACGGCGCAATCATCTCCGCAGTTTTCACGCACGCACGCATACATGCACACATAAACATCATCTCAACAATAGCTAGATCGATTCAGAAATTCTCAAAACGGATATATCCGCGAAAATCCGGAGAAAAAATAAGTCCCGATTACAACACTTCCCTTAGAGGTACTACATATAGTGAAGGAAGTAATAATTCTTCCAGTGAACTAAGAAACAGAGTTGCGGTACTGATAACTGAATGATGTGTTCGAATTCAACGATATGCTAAAAGATGTTCCGTGTCAAACTTAAGAGTAGGCCCATAGATTGCTGAAGATTGTTTTTGGTCAAATATCGACTGGACTGAATATAAGTCATAGTAGGAAAGTTTTTTTAAAATATCTGTCACACATTCAACTTGCGGCTTAATCTATTGCTTTTTTTGAAGATATTCGTATACTTAATAAATTTTTCTCCTTCTTCATCAATTCATTCCAATTTATCAAATTTTTAGATAGTAAGTAAGTAAGTAAGTAAGTAAGTAAGTAAGTAAGTAAGTAAGTAAGTAAGTAAGTTTATTCTTTCTTCGTAATCAGATACATTACAATATAATAAGTATAGCAATACTACTAAAAATGAAGTGGCGTCAAAAAAGAGAATATAAAATATGATTAATGTACACTGCACAATAATAACAATTTAAAAAAATGTATATAAGGACTATTATTGTCACTTATAGCTTAAAAATTCGTCTATGCTGTAGGCCTCTATTTCGATCAGATACCTAAAAACAGCCCTTTCAAAAGTCACTAATTTTTGAATAGCTTTAAACTCGTCTGGTAATGCATTAAAAAACTTTAGACATCTATATAGTGGGGACTTTTCGGAAAATGTCAAGTCATGTCCAGAAATGTTATAGTTTTTTGATCTAGTTTCATGTGTATCTAGTTTTTTAAGTTCAACAAAAAGATGTTTGTTTTTAAAAAGAAACATAATACACTCATAAATATAAATGCTATAGGCAGTAAGAAGAGTATTTTTTCTAAAATGTCCCCTACAATGGATTTTAGATTCAGGATAGTTCTCACAATGCGTTTTTGACTCACAAATACGTTCTCAAAAATAGTGCTTGTACCATAGAATATGATACCGAACTTCATTCTTGAATAAAAATTTGCAAAATATATAGTTCTTGATAAGGAATCATTACAGCAATTTTTAAGTACCCTGATCGAATATCCTACACTATTTAACTTAGAGGTCAGTTTGTTTACATGCTCTGACCAACTCAATGTGGCGTCCACTTCTAGCCGTAAGAACTTTACCGACTCTTGCTGTTTATATGTAATCTGGTATTATTACCATATTTGTAGGAGGTTCAAAGCCTGGATGAATATTTCTAAATAACGTTATATTTGTTATTTGTTCTTTCCAAATCATTCACCGGCATTAAACATGGCGGCACAACACTCAGAAATCAATTTTGGGTAAAGTTTTCCACTTAGATTCAGATTGATATCGTCAACATAGGTTACCAATGTGCGCTTTGGACCTTCTAATTCTGTGATATCGTTTAAAAAAATTATAAATAACAGAGGACCCGCCAAACTTCCTTGTGGAATTCCCACATCAGTTGTTTTGATTTCTGAGTAAACTTTTGAATTTGAAGTAGTAACTGCCACCCTTTGTTGCCTATTAGACAGATACGATCTAAGCCATTGCAAAACTACTCCTCTTACCCCATATCTGTGAAGCTTGTATAACAAGAGTGAATGGTCTAAGGTATCGTACCCCTTTGACAAGTCTAGAAAGATTCCCTATGTAAGTTCACCCTTATCAATTTTTTCGAACACAGCTTGAATAAAGGAAAATACGGCTGTGTCAGTTCCTCTATTTTTTATGCTGCCATGTTGAATGTCACTAAACAATCCAGATTTCTTGAAAAAGGAAATCAACCTGGTACACATGGACCTCTCAAAAATTTTTGAGAAACTATTCAGAAGGCTAATTGGCCGATAGTTAGAGACATTTGATGGGTCGCCTTTCTCAAGAATAGGCTTTATTAGAGCCACCTTAAGTTGGTCCGGAAATACTCCGTGCCTAAATGAGTTTTTTATAATATGTGTAAGTGGCTTAAATAAAAGTCCTATACATTTTTTTATAATACACACAGGTATCTCATCTGTTCCACAGCTAAGTTTGTTCTTTAGTTTTTTAACAATTTGAAATATTTCTTCTTCACTTACAAGATCTATGAACATGGAATTGTCATTTAGAGGAATTTTGCAAGTAAAGGGCCTTTTCGGTTGTTTATCCCCAAGACTTGACACAATGTTCTCTAAGAAATCGCTCATTTTATTGGCATGTTCTTGAGGGTTCTCGAAAATCTGACTGTAATTTTTTGAGGGGTCTTTTCCTTGTAAGTCATTGATTACTTTCCACACACTTTTATTTTTATTCTCACTATTTTTTTTTTTAATTTTCTAGGTACTTTTTCTTCGCCTCGGAAAGTAAATTATCATATTTGCATTTGTACCGTTTGTAATTTTCATTAAACTCACTATTACATGACTTTAATATTAACAAAGTATCCAGATCTCTTTTACATTGAGCTATTTCTGGAGTGTTGTGATAATTTGCTATCTTTTTTTTCTTTTTCACTTTAAGAAGAGGGAATGATTCATTAAATATAGGAATAAAAGTGTTCAGAAAACTTACCCACTGACTATTCACGTCAGATTGGCTTACCGATAACATATCTACCCAGTCCTGCTGTAGTAGTCTTTCATTAAAGGCATTTATATTTTTCTCCGAAAAGCTCCTTTTTTCGCAGACTTCCTCTTGTTGAGTATATCTACAGAGACTTTGACACCTTTGTGATATGATATTCAATGACCTCGCATTCACTATCGTAATTAACACAAATGTTATACAAACAAGAGGATTTTGTAGCGTCTATTCGTGTGTATTCCCTGGTGGCTAGCTTAAATCCATATGCCTCCAAAAGAGATATAAATTCCATAGAAGCAGCATTTTGCACCGACACATCAATATTGAAATCACCTCCAATGAAACTTTTGCAGTTTTCTGCTGCCAGAATTTCCAAGGCTTTCTCCATACGATCAAAGAAAACCGGATATTTGAAAGCTCAGAACACGATCGATATATAGATAGGAAGACACACTTTTGTTGACCCAAGAAACCTTTGACCGCACAGCACTCAGAATGAAGTCTTAAGGCTAGCTTGTTAAGGTCCTGTCTGGGATTGGCTTTGCAACCATTTCTGTTAAAAATTGCAACTCATCATGGTGGTTTTCTTCACGGCAGAAATGTGACATAAGTTTAAAACCATCAGGAACAAAGGCTTTAAGTTGTTCAACCGATTTCCAATGCTCAACTACTGATATCATATCACAATCTGGGTTTTCATTTATTACAGATTCGAGCTTGTTAAGGTTCGTTCCGAGTGAACTAAACTTTTGGTGAACCAAACTGCCCCTGATTAGTTCGCGTTTTAGCTTTTTTATGTTGTGTTTTGGTCGTATCTTATCTTCCTTAGTTTGAGGTGGGATAAAAAACGGTTTAAACAAGTGTGTTCAGGCCAATTTTCAGGATTTTTAACATTTTCCACCTCACTTTGGGGAACTGAGACTTTAAAGGAAGGGTATTCTTCCGGATGCTTCGAATTCATTTTTTCACATTTGGCGTCTTTTATATTTTTTGAGTTTAAATGAGCCATGAGTTGATTTGCATTTAGATTTGGCTGGAGCCGATATACGTGAAAATGCTCGTACTTTACAGCAGCCTGTATATTCATAACTTCGGAGGAATTCCCAACGATTATGTTATTATTTTTATTGTTTCGCTTTTTTTTACGATCTGACACCAGTTTCCATTCATCAGAAGGTTCTGTCGGCTCATCGCTTGCGGATTTCTTATCATTATTAATTCACTTTGTCAACACATTTTATTGCTGATTATTAGCCGTTTTTTGAGATTTATTATTCTCGTTATTTAAATCACTTGTTCCATTTAATTCATTGTTACGAAGAATTGGATTTTCTTTATCTAATGGTTTAACCAATTCTAGGTTACTGTTTTTTAGATTTCTCACCTCTGTCTTTAGATCATCTACAGTTTTTTCAAGACGCTTCACTTCCTCAGAAACTATTTCTTCAATCACTTCCAGAAGTTCCTGACTTTGTAAAAAGGTGATTATAATATTGTCCCTGTTGGATCTAAGATCAGGGGCCATTTTCGGCACTTTTTTATCACTAATATAGCACTTATTGTCCAAATTATCATGAAATTAACGGAGCGACTGTTGAACACAACCGAACGCGATCGATCTTCGACACAACATAGGGTATTGTGAACCACATAATGAGCCCAAGTCAACAATTTTTAGATATAGATATTCCATTCTCTCATTTTGAAATTCTTAACCTAATCAATTTTATCTTTTATTTTACATTTATCCAGTCATTTATTTATTTATTATTATTAGACTACTTGAAGCAGATCAAGTATATGCCACAACCGTGAGTTCAATGACCAATCCTATTCGATAAAACGAATCCGTTTTAAGAATATATGCGTATAATAGACACTGTTACTACTGTAAAATCTATAATGACAGAGAAAAAAGTCACGGATTGAGGTACTTACTGTATAAGCGTTACCTTGTGAAAAAATCTCTTCAGTAATCTTCGTCCAGAAGATAAGTTGAAGCAATTAGGAAAACCTTGACCAGATTTGAGTAAGACTTTGACCAATAGGGACAAATTAAATTGTACATTCATTAATTCATAGTATCAGATGAATAATTGGCTCACGGGATACACGTCAACTTGTGAAAAAAATCTATCCATTAATCTTCGTTCAGAAGATAAGTTGAAACAATTAGGAAGACTCTGATCATATTTGAGTAGGAATTTGATCAATATTCACAAATTAATTCGTGATATCAGATAAATAATTGGATCACGGGAAGTAAATTACCTCATGGAAAAATATTTCATTGGTAATTTTTTCTTTTCTCGAAACGTAGTTATTAAGATGGGAAACATGTGTGCCCTTTTGTAGAGAAACATAACAGGACCCAGAACCATACCACTTCAAATTATAAATTCGGCAAGTTAGGTGAACGAAACTTTGAGACAACATAGCACACGATGAATTGTAATTGGAAATTATAATAGTAGAATTCAGAAAAATCGGGTCTCCACTGGCACATCGCGAGTTATTCAGAACGACTTGAATGATTCCATTAGTTTTGTTTTGAATAAGAAAAATGACGGAGAAATTTCTAATTCTTCCTTCGTTCCAGCGCAATTTGACGGAATCGATTGTTTTCAAAGATAAATATAGGACACCATATAATATCGTTGGGAGGACACATTCAAAACACGACTCCCCACGAATATATTTGAGCTCCATAGGTGATATTATTGGAATATCCGCTACCATTTTTGATTCCTAGTTCCAGAGAATATGTATGTGAATTGATTATTTTCTGATAGTCAATTTTTAAATCCCGTTCAACCTTCAGATCTCGACAATATATGATCAAATATTCATGTACAAAAATGTTTGTGTTCTAGTTTAAGACATTGGAGAATTTATAGCTAACGATATTGATGTAGTTAAATGATGTTCGTTTTGATCCTACGACCTAGACGTATGTCCGGACATTAAAGGAATATCGTATTGAATTTTTGGTAGAATGTTATTCCGAAAAAACTACAATTGTGAATTTGTCTTTCTCATTACTCCATCAGTTGGTATCAACTTTTTTATTCGGGATGAAACACCCAATGTTTGTATTTCTGGTTTGTTTATCGAAATTCATGCTCAGACATTTTCCAATCGTTGATTTTACAATTCATTGGTTGAAATTTCATGTTGTTTTTCAGTAAAACGAGAAGCCTATCTACCCTGAATTCACTTCTCATAATTATGTAGTCTCCATAATTGTTTAGATGCTTTTTAATTGGTTTATCATCAGGAATATGTTCATCTGGAGATTTTTTTATTCTTGCAAAGAGAACTGACAGTCGTTGTTATTTCGAATTCACTCAGAAATTTGTTCCATCGCTTTATCAACAGACGTGGATATTTCTCGATCTTTTTCATCTCTCCGACTTATCAACTTTTAATAAATCTTTGAAACAATTACCATGATATTTCGCGTGTGAAGACCTTAAATCTCTCACGAGTCCAGTATGAAATGAATGAGATAGATCCTCTTCATTATTTTTTATGAATTCAATTACCATTCCGCTGAACATATTTTCTGTAACAGAATATATATTTTTTTCACGTCATACCTTTGGGAGCTTCATATTTTTGTATCAGATCCTTTTACGCTCATAAAACCATTTGTTTCCCAATTAAAAATAGGAGCAGATGATCGTAATTCCTTAGGAGGGCTGAACTTTTGGGTGCAGGAGGTTTTCCTAGTTTTATTTTTCTGATTAGATGGTATGATCATGTGTATAAGCTTGACGTTAGCGTTATTTAAAATCGATAATTTCCCATCACCTGTTTTGACTAACGCTACTTTCAATTCTGGTGAGCCTTCTTTAACTACCAAAGAAAGCACACCCGAGTTATCACCACAGATAAAAAATCCATTTTCTGTATTCTCACCTACGATATTCAATGAAAAAATATGAAAAAACAGTAAGAAATTGTTTGCACAAGTTTTACAAAAAAATTCTCACAATAATAGTACTAATGTAGAAACAAATAATAATTTTGTTTAACTTTATTAATCACTATATACGTTCCAGTTAAATTAAAAAGGCTACTTTCAATAAGAATGAATTTGAACTTGAAATAGTGAACCATATTGTGAGACGAATAAGCCACGTAAATTTGAAAAGTTTATCCACTTATTATTAACTTTTACCAAGTGGAATTCATATATTTTCATTGCTCGTTTGTTGCTAATTTATTGTAAATTTTTAGACTATTTTTAATTTCAAACATCAATATTTTTGACCTCAAAAACCTCCATAACACCTTTTCCTTTCCTAAATAAACATTTGTCCATTTATTAGCTAATTTGTAGCTAAATTATTGCTGATTTGTTGCTGAATTGCTTATAACAATTTTATATTAGTTTCTAACTTCATATAGAAAACCTCTGATTTCGAAAACCCCTTAAAAACTATTACAAAATGGAATTCAAAATTGTATCTCATTCATTATTTTGTTGCTGATTCGTTGCTGGTTTATTGCTTGAAATGAAAAGCACATCATCGGACCATATAGACTTTGCAATACTATCAATTACGAATCGAATGCCGTTCATTTTATGAACATCGATCTTTCTCAACCGGAGCCTAAGGTGAAATGCTTCAATGATTGGACTATATACTTCGTTGCCGAGAAGCTTGAAATCAGACTCAAAGTCACTCCTCCTCAAAATACTTTGCAAAAATCTGTCCATTCCAGAATCAAACAAAGATCAAGACCAAATATTCAGCATTGTCATTTTTCCCACCCAAATATATCACTGGACCACTTACAACCAAAAATATATAGCTTGTTTTATTAGCTCAGTATTATTTAAGTTCAACCCATTATTGCAGGTAGTAAGTCAACTATTGAGAAATTATCAGATACGCTTCCCATACTAACGTCTTCCTCAGCAGTTAACGCTTGATAATTTCCAAGTATTATGTATCGTCAACTTGTTTACGACAGTCGAGTTCCCCAATTCTTAATTAGGCGATGTTCTATCGAGATCCCTTGAGTCGTATCCGTAAGATTGCCTCACCAATTATGTAATTGATGATGTAACTAAAGGGTCTTATTGAGAGGCAATTGTGTGGAATACACTGAGAGGCAGTAACACGATGTTGGGATGACCTTACCCGTTCGAGTTCCATTGAACCTGCAAAATTCATTAGTTATACGTCTGGAACTTTGAAGTAGATGAACCAGAACACTGACGTGCCTGAAGTGTCGTAGGACGCTCTCGGAAATCTTCTAAATCCGTTCTAAGCCGTAACATACATAACTTTCAGGTTTCATAATACTCATTCAACTTGCTCTGCATCAGATGAAACTCAACTTACGAGGTTTGTCTGAAATACTATGTGGGGAATCTCGTGGTACCAAAGTCTTGTTATGATTAGAGTGGACTGTAATTTTGTTTAGATTGACTTCGAAGCTACCGCCATTTGTATGTAGTTGCAAGTTATTTCATAATAGAACAATGGAGATTGTTGAGTTGGGTCTTGAAGCTATGTTATTTAAATTCAACGAATACCAATGGATTATAATACATTTGTACTGAACTACTGTCAGACGGCTACAGAGTACAGACAGACAGACTACTTGGCCTTTACCATTTAGACTTCGACCTATCAAATATTCATCAATATAATTTACAAAACTTCTCTCTCAATTTTTTCATATACATGGCGATAACATCGACTGGAAGTTTATTTTGAGAAGATTCCATTTTAGTGTCATGCCCAATTCACGTAAATTTTTTCCACTATTGATCAAATTGTTCTAGTACTTTTGTTACTTTAAATTGTACTTTATTGGAACTATCTAAGGCTAAGATGGCGGTGTCATCAACATACATGAACTCTATTCTATTTAAGATATGGTCTGGTGTATCAATTATCTGTAACAAAACATTACAAACTGTCCTGAATCCATATATAATTCTTCAAAATCATTGACCGACAATGAAAATGTACGATCTTTTGTATGAGATTAACCACTCATTTACATTGCTGATTATACCCACAAGCTATTCAATTTCAAGGCGAGGTCAATTGTACGAGAAAAATCTATAAATATACTCATTGAAAATAAATATATTGAATGAATTCAATGAGGTCAATCTCGGTTGGAAACTTAGGCATTAACCCATGTTGGCAGTTTGTTATAAGATTCTATTAATCGAAAAGAGACATACATTTTTTATATACAATTCCTTCAAATACCTTGGAAAACACACCATCATTGGTTTCTAGTTCTCAACGGATAGCTGATCATCTTTTCTGTAGATGTGTACAAGATTGAAGAGTTTCAATGATCAGACAGAAATGAAGAGGAGTCAGTTCCACGCATATTGATTAGCTTTTAAAGATGCATAGCATAGCATAGTCGCTGGATTATTAATTGTATAACCAACATGTGCAAATTCTCGAGAAATAGGTCAAACTAACACATATGCTTATTATTTTCGTCATTATGTACGTTTCGGTCTCACGACTATCATCAAAAGACATATTATGTCCGAAACAGGATTTCTTAAAACTAATTGTATCAGCACAAAGCATCCTTATCGCACCAATTTCAAATAAAAATGCCCACGTCGCCGAAACGAACAAAAACACGGATAATCAAAATTGTCAAACATTAACGTGTTACAATGTAGTTTGATTGAGTAGCATCGAAAAACGTAGGGCAGGGATTGGAAACCGCACACCTCTAGATCAAACTGAATTCATAAATGCAGTAAAGTTTTGTTTAGAATGCACTCATTTTCAATACGGTGAGCAATATATCCGGCAAATATTCGGTACAGCAATGTGATCTATTTCAGCTATTATTGCTAACCTAGTCATGGAATGCCTAGACTAATCAGTAATAAATTCATTAGATTGTCAACCCGTATTCTTTGAACGTCATGTAGATGATTAACTAGTGTATGTTCCCAATGATAAAATTGAGTACGTGATTAATAAATTCAACTATTTCCACTGTAAACTTCAATTCACTTGTGAAATAGGAGTGAACAAAAACATAAATTTCCTATATATGAACATTAGGCATGATGCAGGTGGGAAAAAAAACTTTGTGGTTCACTAAAAAAGCTTAGCCTCAACGTTATCTTCACTTCAATTCCGATGCACCAACAAGTTATAAAAAAAAGTGTTATCAACAGCTTTACAGATCGCGCTTTTAAATTGATCCCGCACCCAAAGGATCGTCATGACCCAAAAATCCAAAAATTGTTTGTAATACACTGGAAATGGATGGCTACCGAAAATGTTTCTCAATCCCATCACTAAAGAAAGAATAACCAAAATCAATAATGGAACGTCATATATATATATAACATAAAAAGTAATAAAGATATAATCTTATAACATTACAATACATTACGGAGACCTCAGAGAAAATTAAGAAATGTTTAAAAAAGTATGATATAAATGTTGCGCATAAACCTACTAACTGTGTTGGGAAATATTTGCAAATCTGAAACCTTCAACACCTAAAGATAAACAAACTCACGCAGTATAGAAATTAAATTGTTTAGATTGCGATTGGACTTATACAGGAATCTCTAAACAATATTTACAAAAAAGAATATATGGCCATAAGTATAGTACAAGAAACAAAAACTTTGAAAATTCCGCCTTGCCGAACACTGTTTTGATTATAACAATCAATTCGAGTGCAAAAATGTCGATTAGTATAATATTTATACTAATTTCATTAATTAAAACCCTTGTAAATTTCTTCATGCGTCTGTATAATGTTGAAAGTATATTTTAGGTAGAATACTCAAATAGCAATATTTCTAATAAGGTCTGACAATCTTTTTTTATTACCTCATAAATATTTAACATCTGGTTCGAAAGGGAATAATTGAGCGTTATATTTTTTGGTTTCAGGCGTATATAGACTTTGTTTGACATGACTTCGTATATTATAAAAAGTTGCTATGCAGTGAATTCTTGATACATATGCATAGACTCAAAACGTTAATGTGTTACAATTTCGATTACACGTGTTCCTGTTCGTTTCGGCGACGTGAGCATTCTTAATTGAAACTAGTGCGATAAGGAAGCTTTGTGATGATACAATTAGTTTTAAGAAATCCTGTTTTAGACATTGATACGTTTTCTGATGATGGTCGTGAAGCCGAAACGTACCTAAAGACGAAAATAATAAGCATATGTGTCAGTGTGACCTATTTCCCGAGAATGTATATATAATTCATACCTGGATCAAGAATTATTATTAATTTATTAACCATCTAATCAACAGGACCTATGTGGTATGTTGATCCTCAAAACTTCAGAAATATTCCAAATCAAACCAACTACAAATTCGCCTTATTGAACAATTTCGTTCAGAGCTGATGGAAGCTGATGTTATATCTTTTGACAGTTATAACATATTTGATCCACCGATAACTATTCTGTTAAATTTTATAAGACTTGTATCTAGGGAATACTAGAATTGTTCCACATAAAATTACCTGTTGATGGTAAAATAGCTATTGAAAGGTGTTTTGAAAAGTAATCTCCAAACTAACGTTACGTCGAGTATGTTACAAAGAATATATGGTTACGAAGAATAGTAGATAAGACACTTCATTTGTCAGTGTTCGCGCATGACATCACGTGGTGTGGTCTGTTACGGCGTACAGCACACTGTATTTAGTGCACAAATTAACATTTTTTCTTCATTTACAGTTCATTTTGGTGATGAAACTTCTAAACAATAAATATAGGGGACTAAACAGGCTCCTTGGAGCCGTAGGAATCCGTAAATGACGTGATGCACATACTCAACATTTCGTGCCGCCGGACTCAGCTCGCTGCTTCCGTCACGAGTACTTCCATCTCGCGCTTGCGGAAATTGCATTATTACCACGCGCATAGACGTTCTTCACATCAAAAATTGTTTCACAGATTTTTCTACATTTTATAACATTTTAGTTATTTCATAACCAATACCAATTACTTACTGTACTGTTCTATTCTGTTAATTTTCTAATTTTCTTTTCAGTGATCTAGAGTTTTCTTGTAAAGCTGCCTAAAATGTTTAATTATAAAATACATTTTGGAACGGAAGGAATGTTTTTTTACTTCATCGCTACAATTCATGTGAGAGGCCATTATAAACCTTTTTTTAAATAATTTTCGATTACAAGTAACACATTGGAATTTACAGAAAATAAGATAGACTCAAGTTTTTCCATAAGCCTGAGGTTTCCTCAGACAATTTTGCTAAGCCGCCACCAGTTAGAGGTTGGCCTGAGTTTTGTTCAGCCTGCTCTCCATTTAGCTCATGAGATTTGAGACCTGCCAAATTTTCTAAACCATTGTATGCGAGTGAATCGATTTCAACATTCGAATCAGAATCTGGTTCAGTTTGTTCGTGGACAAGTTTTGAGTAATATTAGTTTCGACAGTTCAATTAGAAATAAGATCTGTAGTTTGATCATCCTCAATACTTTCCCGCATTTGACAAATATCCTTCATTTCGAGCTAAAATGTAAGCACGTAGTAGTTTAAATTCCAAAAGGATAATGCGAGACTGCGTGATTTCTAGGAGAGCGAAACATATTACATCTCCGGAAGGATTCATTGTTCCACTGTCCCTTTTGCAACCAAACAATCCACATCGTATTTTTCAATAATCTGAAGCGAATATTCGCGCTAATGTTAACAGTCTGTGCACGAACTGTGTTCACAAATCTCATGACATTACGACACGCCTACTTCTCCTGCTAGTCAACACCTGCGCAATGTTTTCTCATATCCTTTGTATCATGGCGTCAAGTCAGAAAATTTCCATAGTCACCTCGCATATAACATATCGAGGAAGGCTCATGTATATTAATTCCGTTCGATTTTGGGAGAAGGAGTCGCAACAGTGTGAGATCCTGCCAAGATCAGATTATTTTTTGATACACCGCATCTCACAATGTAAAAACGAATATATTTGGAAAATAAGACCTTTTCGTTATGTTAAATATTCTCCTTACGTGAAGCATAATCCCCTTGTGGTAATATTGTATAATGTATATACGAAATATGTATGTAAGAATATTCTGCAGCTGCTGCTTATTGAATATGACATCTCTTTCATATCGGCTTTCGACCGACTTTTATTGCCGACAATAATTTATTCATCACAATTCACAATTATTAATATGTTCTGAGAAACGTCGCCTTAAGAAGCAATTTATAATTTTTTCTGTAATAAACTCAATCTTAGAAGAGAGGTAACGCAAGTTTTGTATTAATTAAATGTGGAGCTCAATTTTACAATAATGCTATCTCCAATATTACTAACAGTACTTAGATAAAATATGATCTTATCCAATCAAAAATTAAATTAAATATCACCTTCTCTATGAATGCATTATCCGAGTATGATAGTCAATAGAGAACATACAATCTCCACCTGAATATTGTATTCAATTTTTTCTCCCACTTAGATCCAGCTCTGAAAATCGAATTCAAATGTTGTACTTCATTTGATGTTTATCCCGTTATCGTCTGCGCACGACGCGATATTACTTTGATTAGTTGAATTTTATGTTTGCTTGGAAACGATGAAGCCTCCTAGAGTAAAATAGTCCAGAAGTGCTCAGTTCTTTCATGGCTCTTTGACTAACGGAGATGATGACTAAGTTCTTCTTTCTGTATCCTTTGTCCAAGTTGAGTTGTGCAAATCTCTCAATTGCATGGACTTTTGCTTGAAAGATACATTTATATCGGCCCATAGTTCCGAGTATTTGATTCGGGGCCCAAATATTTCGGACTTTCAGATTTTCCTTTTTTTATATCGAGCATACAGTCTTTTTTACAGTCTTGTATCAATTACATGAAGCGGTGTTAGTCCCAGTATTCTCTCAGCGCTTCAGTTGTACATAATTATACATGAGAACCTTCAAGTCCTACTTAATACCCTTGTTCAGTAATTTGCTGAGTTCCACCGCTCCAGACTGTAACCCTATTATTGGCGATGAAGTTCACCATCATGTTCCAGAGCAGTATTCTGAGTGAACTTCATCATGATCTGCCTGGCATCTTTGTTCACACCATGAGGGCACCTACCGGCCGGATGTAGTTGAGAGTTTTGCTACTGTTATGCCTAGATATTTGACTTCATATTTCAACAAGATGGTAATTCATTTCAGTTAAATTTGCTCTATGTTAGCCATTCACTTTTTCTATTGTGGTATTACTAGGTTTAATACCTAGTCCGGCCGATTGACCCCTTCTCTCTGTGATCTTGAAAACTTCCTGGGTGAATTCGCTTAGTGTACTCTCAAATTATCCTCTAGCTACTATAGCATTTTCTTATTCTTGGAAGCTGGATTCCAGCAGCGGAATTTCTTCTTTCGAAGAAAGCTTTTATATTGGCATAAGACGGTTTGTCAAAAGCCTCCTCGATGTTAAGAAAAGAACGAGAACTATATATTTCTGCTCTAGTGACTTCACCTGTCAGCTTATACAATAGCGTTTGAAGGCTATAATGAAAATTCGCCCTGCAAGCATGAGCCATACAAGTTTTCTTATGACTAAATATATCTGGAAGCAGAGTAATATTAGACTAAGTCAAAATATTTAGCAACAGCAGATGTTCGTATCAGAATCAAAAAATAATAATATCGCTAAACGTTATTTCTATTTCTATAGATTCATTTATTGCAGATAAGATTGTTTCTAATTACAGGTGCCCTTCTCTGCTAGTTCTGTCGGATTAAAGAAATTCTGATTATCAATTGAAATATTTAGAATACTCTCTAACTTGAAAAATGCAATGTTGAACCAGGTACTCCTATAAAAGATGAGAGTAGTCGCTATAAGGATATCAATTAATCACGAACCGTTTGATTAAACCTCCGAGCTAGCAGAATTCAGCTTCGGGTTCTAATCGACTGCGGTGTTGTATTCCGTAAGTTTGCATTAGCGGGACTACACAAAGAAAACTTTTGTCGAGATATTCCAAGTTAATTAAGGAACACAAACCCAGCATTTAAATATTTAATCAACTTAAGATTTGAAACCACTGAAGCATATCTTGATCGTCCTTAGAACGCCGTTAATTAAATATTGAAATTTGTTTCACTCGTTACTAATCTTGATCAAAATCAACATCATAAATTCAGTCTATCCTCCTTCATTTTTCGTGATTTGATAGTTCTCAGAATTCTTGAGTTATAATATAACATGTTCTAATCTTCAATATTCAAGACATTTATCAGGTGCATCCAACTAGAATTGTTTGCATCAATATTTTGTAGTCTTATCCACAGTACAACACCATAGCTCTCAGAAATAAATTTCACTCGTGAAAGGGGACTCAAGATGTGTTAAGATATATTAAGACTAGAGAATCTATGTCTCAGAATTTGGCTACAATTATTTTGAAAAGTTTTCATGATGCCAGATTCAAATAAACATTTTTCGGCTCACCAAGAGAAATTGATCATGAAATTAATATAGTCTAGGAGCCAGAGCGATATAGTGAACCTGAATAAATACACCTTTGGCACTATTCTATACTCGTGGAGAACGGTTCAATGTACAATAGCTCGCTCACGTCGAATCGTCTATTGTCAGGCGTTTCCAATCTACAGCCACCTCAACAAATGTTGGACCTTTTTTTCGCACGAAACCTTTTTCGGAGCTGTATATTGAAAAACATATAATTCTTATACATTCGCACCTAGTGCCAAGATTTTAGGAGTTGGCCAATGATTTAGTAGGCTGAATGGAATGTACGAACGAAGTTTCTAAGCTGGTGGTAATTGTTTGTTATTGTGACCAGTTGTTGAAAAAATACATGCCATAGTTTTTTATCGGGCATTTTCGAATAATTGGCCATTATTTGGAACAAAAATGCACTTTTTGACCACTTTACGGCTGATACCGGTGCATTGCGACAAAACACCTTGGCATCGTGTCAAGTTAAATATCAAAATTAGAAATTTTCTAAGTGGAAGAAGTTTTCGGGGTCGTATTGGGAGAAACCCATTGACACTGATATTAGTTATTCTTGTTTGACACCATATCAACGTATTTGGCACGTTGCCAAAGGATTTTGTCTTAATGCACCTGTTTCAGTCGTAAAGTGGTCAAAAGTTAATTTTTGGTCCAAATAATGACCAGTTATTCGGAAATGCCGCGATAAAAAACCTTGGCATGCATTTTTTCAGCAACTGGCTACAATAAGAATTATTTTCCACTAGGTTAGAAACTGTGTTCGTGTATTCCATTTGGCCTACTAAATTAACTGGCTAGCTCCAAGAAATTGTCTCTATAAAAAAAACCTTGACACTAGGTGCAAATGTATAAGAATTACATGCTTTTCAACATACAACTCTGAAAAAGGGTTCGAGCAATAAAATGTTCAAAATTTGAGGTGGCTGTAGCTTGGAAACGCCTGACAATATACGATTCGGCCTGTGAGAGCTATTGTACATGGAACCTTTCTCGACCAATCTACAATAGTGCCAAGGTGTATTCATCCAGCCCCACCATATCGCTCTAGCTCCTAGACTAATATTGGTAGTAAGAATAATAGTAGCATTTCCAAATTCTAAGGAGTCTTCAGGTTTAAGTTTCTTATACCTTACTCAGAACGTGTCGCGGCAGTACTAATTGAAAACCACGATACAATCACCAGATAAGCTTGGAAGCAATTATTCTCATCCATCACATAAGTTCATCTATTAATCAACTGGTCCAGAGATCACTTACGTCCCTCGTCCTCTTATTGTTAGCACAATTTTTCCCTCTCAGACACTTCTAAATTTCAACAACGTGAAAATATATAGAATTTCTTCATCTCACTCTGTGACTGAATATCGTCGAATCTGCTGAATTTTGAGTCGGTAGTTGGCTTTTATAGAATATAGATATAGATAAACGCTTCCACATACAAAAATTCGACATTCGTCGTCACTTTCCGCTCTATTCATAGTACTGCAAATCAGTGAAATTTTGTAGAAAAAAATTGCGTAAGCTATTTTTTCCTGAATAGTTAACAAGGAATGTGATGAGCTTAAAACCAGAAATCTGTTACCCTCGCCATAGGGTATTTTTAGGAATAGCGTTTTTATATTTGATTTTCCGCAATAACGGTAGGTCGTAGAGTAAAATTTAGTCAATAAAAATTGTAGAGAACAATATCTTCTACAACCGACGACGTTGCGCTACAACCAAAATTACGAGAAGCAGAGGGCGCTAAATTTGGCAAAAACTACTTTTTCATCTTTTCCGAGGCGAACATTTTTTATACAATCAGTGCAAGCGAACTACAAAAGCTGTAAAGCCAAAAAACTATAAAATGTATACGCTCTATAATTTCCCAGGATACACTGTTACGGTGATATAGCGCTTCCATTTTGGGAATACTCACTGAATGCAGGGTAATGAGAATTCACAGACGTTAGAATGGAGAAAGTATTATTTATTTTAAAATCTACGTATAGAATGGCAGTATAACCGCCTTACATCAGGTTTTGTTAATAACCAATTTGAATTTGAATCATTTCAACATTATGTTAATATTATTGAGAGGAAAATGTTTAAACTGCAGAAAGTTTTGACTGGTGATATTTACCCGCCCCGCTTGGAAATATGTGGTTTCGTATCCGCTAAAAGTTTAAGACGCTGCATGCGATGGGTATTTCCAAATTCGTACTTAGTAGAAAATGAAATCGTCATACATATTTTGTAGTTTTTTTGGGCTCTATAACTTTTATACTCCCATAAAGCCCAAAAAAAATTTTTAGGCGACGAAAAAAGTAATTTTTGCCAACTTTGTCACTCTGCTTTTAGCGCTTTTGGCTGTAGAGGAGCGACTTCATGACATTAATTGAACACAATATTGTTCGCTATAATTTTTTTTACTGTTTTCGCGGAAAATCGAATTCAAAAACGTATCAATATTCCCAAAAATGCTCGAGGGTGAGGTAACAACTTTTTGGTTTCAAGCTCGACACATACCCTAACGATTTATAAATCTATTATTTTTTCCATTACGTGGAATCGTCCCTGATTTGTACGAAGGTGGAAAATTTTCGAGAATATGACAGCAAAAAAGAGACGTGCTTATCTGTTCAGCGACGTTTCGACCACATATTTTTTGGTCTTCTTACAGCTAAAAATATGGTATATACATAAGAATTAGTACTTTATACTAAATTAGAGAATTATTTATAATATCATGTAATAACAATATTCACAATTCAATCGTTTGAGAAGACAACTGAAATAACTGGAATAATCTGGAGTAACCTACCTTCCAAATATAACATCATTGCTAAAATGTTGAAATTATATACATGGCGGATAAAAACATAAAGCTGGAAAATAATAGATGAAATTAATTAAGAATTGCAGCATCAAGTCAAACTTTGTAGACCTCTCGCCACTACCAGAGTGGTTATCACAGTCCCATTAAGGTATTGGTTTGTTTTAGTATAATAAAAAACAAGATTCTTATCTTTCGAAGTAATTACGATGATCAATAGAACAGCATGATTTTAATATGTTCAGAGCCGTGCTATACAGTTTGGTTCATTGCCTTATTCAATAAATTACTATAAATATTACTAAGGTTGTCAACGTCAGTTCTTAGATTGATATTCTCAGTAATCTGTATGTGTATCAATCCACTCACACATCGCTTCACATAACCTGCCCCTTCATCAAGAATTTATTATTATTTATAGAATCTTTATCATATTTACAAAAGAACCTCCTGACTACATCCTGATATCTTCAGATGTACTTTCGCTCTTTACGAGTATCCCTGAAGAGCAGATTACAAAAATAATTGAAAAAAGATGGCATTTTTTTAAACACTATACTGAAATGCCTCGTACAACTATGCTATGGGCAATCCTGCAAGCCCTATTTTAGCATTTATTGTAATGGAAAATTTAATTTCTGAAGTCCTGCAAGGAATACCATTCTTTATACATGTTATCAAATGTTTCGTAGATGACACAATCTTAGCAATTCCAAAAAACAAAACCAACTCTAAATTACTATTAATATTTCAATGCCTATGATTCGAAATTAGAACTGACAATTGAAATTGAATCAGACAATAAGATCTGTTTTTTAAATGTCATAGTATACAGGGAATGTGATGTATCCTCAAAAACAAATTAGTATAGGAAACCAACAAGTTCAGGCAGATTATCAAATTATTCATCCAACAACCCAGTTCAACACAAGCTCAATACTATACATAATCTTTGTCAAAGAGCCATAGAATTGAGCCATGAATCTTTCCACTCAGAAAACTTGAATATTATATCTTCCCTCTTACGTCATAATAATTATCCTACTTCCTGTATCAACGATTCTATTAATATTTTTTTCAAAATGCCATAATCATTCAAAAACTCACATTGGAACATAAAATTACCAAACAAGGAAAAAAAGTTCTTAAAAATGCCTTTTATTCCCGATTCATCAAACAAATTTAAAAATCTTTTCCAAAGTGATGAATTTTCATTAGCGTTTAATATAAAAACAGTATCTACATTGTTCTCTAAGCCTAAAGAATAGAACACCAATCTTCAATCAGTCGAATATTATCTATTCAATACCGTGTGACTGTAGCAAACAGTATACAGGTCAAACAAAACAAAAATTAAGTAACAGACTTGAACAGCACCAATATGACTGCCAAGAAGTATACAACTAAAGCTAATAAAACTGCGTTAGCACAACATTATCTGCTAACTAATCATACCTTTAATTTCAATGACACAAAAATTCTTAATAAAGTGACAGATTATGTGAAGCGATGTTTAAGTGGAATGTTGTTATTTTTTCTCAGAAACCTAATATTTCCTTGACAGTTTTACAATATTATTAGTGGTGAAAATTAAGTCATTTGTAATATAGTATTCTGAACATATGATTAGCAAAAGTATAAACATGGTATCACGGTTTTGGGCATCAATCACATTCTAAACGTTAATCCTATATATACTTATGTGAATCTCATTAAAAGGGAGCTTCCAACATCAAAGTGGAGCTTTAACGGATTTTGCCACTCTAGTGTAACCATTTACAATAAAAACGATGGCGCAACGAAGCGATTGAATTATTTTGTATCAGATCGTAGCAATAGGTACGTACGTTCCACTGCAGTGGATTGTGAGAGAAAAGCTACATGATATATGGCTCCATTTAGTCGCCAACTTGGCTTTTGTTCTTTTCCTTATTTCAAAGACCTCTTGACCCTATAACGCCAATAAACGTGAAAGCTGTGATTTTGGATTCAGAAAAGCAATATGAGATTGTAACGACATCGACATCCGCATTCTTTTCGCAAAGTTTAAATTGATTGATCCAAGTCGAATGAATGAGACAGTCATATGATTGCTCCATAATATTACATTACGCTGTAAATTTTTGAATTGACATAATTATTTTCATTTGATACAGAGTGAGATAAATCCATAAATTATGGAATCTTGCCACACTCAAAACTTTAAGCCAGAGATCTTATCTTTTCTTGGACCTCACTGCATTCAATTTCCTACCAGAGAACATACAGAATTCTGAGTAATTTTTTCCATTGAAAAAATCATTAAAAGCATTTATATTAAATATTCCCCATGAAAAATTTGGGAAATCTGTGATTAGAGAAATTAGGTTATATCTCAATCTATATGCAATCTATTTTATATTCGTATGTATGAATACATTCAAGTGATTTTGTATATTGGAATTACTACTAAACTATGTTTACGAGTATATACAGGGTGTTCCATCTCAGACGAGCCACCCCGTATATTTCTTATCCCATAGTGAGTGGAAAAATCTCCAGAAACACTTCGAATGATTTTGTTTGGGGGACATCTTTTGACGTATATTTGAGGCTTGAACGAGCAACCCCCTAATAGGGGTCGCTTCAACCCCTCAAAATTGAATAGGGGAGAGGGGTTGAGTGATACGTCATTTGAAAGGTCTTGGAAGACTTTTCACAACGGTGTATGAAAAACGTAAATTTGATGAACCGTTTTCGCCAAAAATTAATTTTGTTGCTCCAATGCGCCACCTTGAATATTTTGGTTATTTGTACAATGTACAAGCACATTTTTATTGAGCCTTTTTCACAAACTTAAACAATCTTTAAAAAATCACATTCGTAAAAAAATTGAATTGTGTTTTCATGCTTACAATGAAAAAAATTAAATCTGCAAGCCTTTGAAAATTAAAAAAAAAAGAAAAAAATTCAAATTTCTCAAGTTTGGACACGCCAAAACTCCAAATTGAGCTATCAAAAAAATCTCAAAAAATTCACAGGATCAGAACTTGAGTGTAAGAACACTTTCCCATAGTTTGAGCAAAAAAAAATTGATTTTCCGCTTCACGTGGACCTGACCATATATATACAGAGTGTTCCATCTCAGACGAGCCACCCCGTATATTTCTTATCTCATAGTGAGTGGAAAAATCTCCAGAAACACGTCAAATGATTTTGTTTGGGGGACATCTTTTGACGTATATTTGAGGCTTGAACGAGCAACCCCCTAATAGGGGGCGCTTCAACCCCTCAAAATTGGATGGGGGAGAGGGGTTGAGTGATACGTAATTTGAAAGGTTTCGGAAGACTTTTTACAACGGTGTATGAAAAACGTAAATTTGATGAACCGTTTTCGCCAAAAATTAATTTTGTTGCTCGAATGCGCCACCTTGAATATTTTGGTTATTTGTACAATGTACAAGCACATTTTTATTGACCTTTTTTTACAAACTTAAACAATCTTTGAAAAATCACATTCGTAAACAAATTGAATTGTGTTGTCATGCTTACAATGAAAAAAATTAAATCTGCGTGTTTAAATCATATGTTCAAATTGTCCTCCATTGACTTCCATACAATAATACATTCTCTCAAACTAATAAATAAAAAACAGCGAAACATTTCCTTATGTTGCCTTAATTTTTTGTTCTTAGAAGGTGGTTTTAACGTTTCTTCGATCATTTCATGATTTTAATCAATCTGTTGAGTTACTACTTTGCTGATTTGTTTAAAATTTCAAAAAATATGGTGTACATATTGCAAGAACGTGTTGAGCTGGTTAGCCTTTATTACCAAAATCAAAATTATGCCCGAGCGGCTGCAAGGATATACAACGAAAACCATCCTGAACGTAGCGTTCGCCATAAGAACGTAATGGAATTGATTTCAAAATTTGTGGAGACGGGTTCAGTAATGGATAAAAAAAGGGCACCCATTGGAATTGTTAATGATGAAGGAGCAGCTGTGGCGGTATTTGGACATGTCCAACTTATGCCAAACACGCAATCTGTACAACTCTCTGCAGCTTCCGGTATTAACCAATCTAACGTTTTCAGAATTTTACATAAACACAAGTTCCATCCGTACAAAATTGAATTGATTCAGGAATTAAATGATGATTATTGGGATCGAACGCAAGAGTTTTGCGAAATTATGGTCTAGCGTATCAACAATAACCCAAATTTCTTGTACAACGTTTGCTTTTCTGAAGACAACAAAATTAATATTTGGCGAAAACGGTTCATCAAATTTACGTTTTTCATACACCGTTGTAAAGAGGCTTCCAAGACCTTTGGAATGACGTATCACTCAACCCCTCTCCCCTATTCAATTTTGAGGGGTTGAAGCGCCCACTATTAGGTGGTTGCTCGTTCAAGCCTCAAATATATGTCAAAAGATGTCCCCCAAACAAAATCATTCGACGTGTTTCACGAGATTTTTCCACTCACTATGGGATGAGAGATATACGGGGTGGCTCGTCTGAGATGGAACACCCTGTATTGTAATACTGCTAACTACTTTCTTCTAAACTTATAATTGTATATATTAATATATTAGTATTTAAGTCGTACTTCGATTAATTGCTATATATAATTAACCTTGCTGATTAACTCATATTTCAATAGTGTGATTTTATATTACCTCTCGGAGATATACAAAAAAATTATATCCAAGAAATTCTTATTAATATTCTAATTTATTCTAAATACAAAAATATTCACATTTATATATGCATATCCTTTTTCAGTAATTTTATGTCAGTACACATCATCTCGGAAATAGCTTAGATCGATCCAGAAATGTCCAAACCTGATATTTCTCCAAAAATCCGAGGAAAAAAATTCGCTCCAGTTCGAGAGATTTTTCTCCTCTGATATGGAGTGCTTCAGCTTAAGGAACAATGAATAGGTATTTAAGTAAGCTTACAGGTCAGATTACTCTTTCATCCCTCTTCAGAATAGCTAATAAACAAACTGGGCATAGTACCTTAACAACACTGATGAAAATCAGTTTTTCATCGCTGTCAGAAAAATTTATTAGGAATAAAATTTATATGATCGAATGCATAGTCAAAGTATACAGGTCTGCCGGAGCCTCCCTTCTACTCTTTTTAAAATTCGAGTGCAAGCTGATTGGTCGTTTATTTCGTTTATTTAATGTTATTGATGACGATATAATATGATGTTGTTACGTGCCGGCGATGTGATTGGAGGAGCTAGGTGACGTCACCTAGCGCGAGAAAAGATGGAAGAGAGGCTCCGGCAGACCTGTATACTTTGACTATGATCGAATGGAAGTTGATGATTTCTGGAGAGTGCATTTGTTCATACCTTAAAATGAACCACTACTATGGTAACATCAATTCAATTCGTAACTTCCGTTATTTCAATTTCGGCATTTTATGTTTAGACGGTAAATACTATTAAAGATACATAACTTTGGTTATGAATACTTATCGGTAAACAAAGGATCACGGTGGTCATTCATGAAGGAATACTACTATAGGATCACATGGTGGCTTCCTACGTAAAAACATAGGACCAACCAGGACAAAAAGTTGGTGGAATTACTAGTTTAAAGAGCTTGGAATAATGGTGAATAAATCCAGGTTCGCATCACCAAAGGAATATTTATTGTTATTATGATAAGGTCTCACTAGTCTAGATCGATGAGTAGCACTACAAACTGAAAGTTCTGAACAGCTGTTTCAGTCTCTCATACAGCTCACAAGCAGAACGAGAAGGTTTGCAATGGTACTGAACGATCCTCCAGAACCATCATTTTGTAATGTTACTTATATCCAGACTAAAGAGACCTCAAAATTGTTATCTCACAGAAACCAACAAGGAATAATTCATTATTTATTCCTCAATCGTTGTATTATTTGCAATAAGTTTCTAGAGACCCCTCTAAATTTGTTTTCAAGCATTATGTAAAATATTTAACCTGTCTATTTAGAGAAGGAAACGATTTTTATCGAAAACTGATATAGTAAGAAATTAACGTCTTATACAGCTTATACATTTCACATTTGCCATTATTTTCGTTTTGTCTTCATTATTGTAGTTGTTGTCTGCGGGCTATGTACGCAGAAACAGGTAACACCCGTGAGAACAGATAGTTTCGTTGGTTTCGCCGCCGTGAATTTCAAGAATTGAACTGATATATTGTAAATGATTTCGATGCGTTGATGTGGTTATATCTTGTTTTGGGGTGATTTCTCAAAGATATGTGTGACTATCAATGACTTGTTATGGGGTATCTTGTTATGGGGTGATTTCTCAAAGATATGTGTGGCTATCAATGACTTGTTATGGGGTTATTTTTTGTGGTATGTCACAGACATGTGTATGTGGCTGTGAAATTGTGAATGTAGGAGTAGTCTGTCATCTAAACGTTACGTGATGTCTTGCTATGAGGTTATCTGTGGTCTATCACAAATAGTATGAGCTATCTGTTATTTAAACGTTACATGATTATATGAGCTGTCAAAATATATCGATTCTTTTCCACAACCTTTGTTGAATTCCGAAAAGTTTTGTAACCTGCCTACGTCTTACAAGGAATCTATCTGCAAAATTGGCTTTAAAGTTTCAGAGATTTCGAGATAAGGCAGTGAGTGATATTTGTCTTTTATATTATAGACTTATTTTAAAATAATAAAGACGAAAGAAACGGAGGCGTTAAATCTGGAATTTATAATCTATCTTGTCAAGAATGTTATTCCTTCCATAAAAATGAACAGAATGTTCATTTTCTACTGGATCCAATGAACATAGAAAATGCTCCAGCTTTTCAAAAACAGGTTCCATATTTACAGATCACGTTTTGACAATAATCATCCCCTCCCTGAAATAGACAGTATTGAGCAATTTCAATGTATTTTTCTGTATGAAATTGCTATAAAACTTCGTTGGAAGTATATAAAGTTGTATGAAATTTCGAATGAAAACTTTCACATATGTTTGTTGTATTTTCTGTAGAATGGCAACTATAAGTCCAAAGATGTGAGGAAATGTTGTATTCTGTGAGATTTAATTTTCCACTAAATAGTCTGTCGTTTGCATCATAGCATAACTACTTGTATTCTGTTAAATCAAAAACAAAACAAACGGAATTTTTTTCTTATTTCAGGATACCTACCTAACCTAGATGGAAGTCAGTAATTTTTGAGAAGTTAGCCACACAATAAGTAGCATTTTGTATGATTCGTTCAGAACCTGCCCTTACTATTTTCATAAAAATAATTCAAATTAGTTATTGTATATCTTCATTCTTTAAGTTTTCAAATAAATAAATGTGGGTCAATGATGTTTTATCAGGCAATAGGTAAAACGCAAGTGGAATACAGTATCCATTGTTAATTATGTCTACAGTAAATATTTGTTTTAGTGGGTTTTCTGTATTTGGCGAAATTCAAGTGATAACCATCTTTCAACAACCATCAATGTTAATATCAATGAAAGGAAGCTGATAATCTCCTTCTATTTCGACAGTAAATCTCAGTGAATCAATTTGGCTATTGAGCGTGATCGAAAAGCCATGTAAATTAAAATCTTTACTTTTAATCTCGAAAATGTTGTCAACAGATCTATACCAAACTTTTGGAAACTGATTCAATTTTGATTTTGAGGAGGTTTCAAGTTCGCGTAGAAAAATATTGGTCAAAAAAGGAGAGAGTGGATTGCCCATTGCAAATCCGCTTGTTTGTTTATAGTAATTTCCGTTAAAAGTGGAATAATTTTGCTCCATACCTAAAGATGTAAGGATCACATATTCTGTTCAGTTTCTATCGGATATTTTAATATTTGAAAAACATTTCTTCAGAATGTGTATCGACTCAGGGATTCGAGTATTTGTGAATGGTGAAACAACATCAAATGAAACGAGAATATAACCAGGTTCAAGTTCGAAATCTTTCAATTTTGCAATAAGTTCCAAAGAATTTTTCACAACAAACTTGGTGCGGCTTGGAAGTTGCTAAATTCCTTCACTAACTATTTCGCTATGTTATACGCGAGACAATTAATGTCTCATGGAATTACTTGGCTTATGAATGTCAGGTGAGCAATACAGTTTGGGAAGATCAAAATTTGAAAGTCTAAGTTTGTATTTTAAATTATCGGTGATTACAGCTGAACAGGATTTTAATGAATTATTGACTAGTCTAACACATTTTGATAATGATAATCTGTTTATAGGGACCACCATTTGATAAGGTATTTACCGAATTGTGATGATCATCTATGCCCATAATTACGAGAGAATTTCCGTTATCTGCTTCCAAGTAATAAGTCTTTCTCTATCGATGATTCATAGATATTATTGACGCTATTGTAGGAACTTTTATATGATTCATTTGAGTGTTCAAGAATTGCCTTGCACTTGTTACGAATAACAGCCTCATCTTGAAAGTTGAGAGACCAAATCGTACTTTCAGTATTATTAATTAGATCTTCCGTAGGTAATTTCTGAGAATCAATTGCAAAATTTAAACTTTAGAATTATGTATGGAGCAAAATAATTTCACATTCAACAAAAATTACTATAAACAAACAAGCACAAGCGGATGTGCAATGAGCAATCCACTCTCTCCTTTTTTGGCCAATATTTTTCTGAGCGAACTTGAGACCTCCTTAAAATCAAAATTTTTACGAAAGTTCGGTATTGATTTATTGAAGACACTTTCGCGATTACAAGTAAAGATTTTGATTTACATGACTTTTTGAACACGCTTGATAACCAATTTGATTCACTGAGATTCACTGTCGAAATAGGAACAGATATATCTTCCTTTCCTTGATATTAACATTGTAAAAGATAGTAATCACTTGGATTTCGACGAATACAGAAAACCCACTCAAACAAATAGGTATACTACGGCGGATTCAGCTACACCATTTAGATATGAAATAGCTCCGTTTAATAGTCTAGTTCATAGATTATTGAACGTCTCATCGAGGCAGCAAAATTATAAGAACGAAGTTGAGAAATTTCAGCAAATTGGATTGGACAATTTTTACCACAAATCTTTGATCAATAATTTAATTTCTGAACCAAAAAGGAAATTGGAACGTAGCCAATTAACCAAATTACCATCACCTTCAAATACTTCAATAAAATTTAAATCATTCTTCAATAATTAATGAATTCCATAGCTTGTTTCATGAATTTGCAATGCAACCAGTTCATAGATATAAGAACAAACGTAAACGCCGTTTAGGCAACACCTGTAATGAAGTTTCCGATTTTGACAAATCCTGTATTTATAAAATCATTGTGAGTATACAAAATGCTATGTGGAACAAACTAGAAGGAACATTTTAACTCGTTATGAAGAAAGTTTTGCCCATATAAGGGAAATTAAGGTTGAAAAATTAGCGGGAGCCGAACGTATTTCAAATACAGGTCACACCATTTCCCAAGAAAGTTTATCACTCCTAAAACACAGTACAGACAAATATTTAGGTAATTTAGAAGGGATAGAAATGTATAAGCGAAAAAGCCATTTTTTAAATCTCGATTTATCTCCAGCTGAGAATAACCGATTGTTCACATTATTATCCCCGAAATAGTATTCAAACAGGCACATTTTGATTTATTATTTAGTTTACTCTGATGATGGCTACTTGGTAGCTGAAAGGTCCTCAGTACCTTGATAGTATTTTAAGTGGATAAGAGTTATTATTTTTTATCGATAGTTTCATGATATATCAACAGTGCGAACTCTTCATAGTTTATTATTAAATACGTAGTTTGAAGTACTAGTATATCCAACGAATGTTTCCTCTTGAAGAATTACCTGATTCAAATCAATAGATACCAAGATATTGATAATCAATAAATTTCAGCGGTTTCTAATGGTTGGAAATGTTCACAGTTCACAGAAGTGAAAGGAACAAGTTCACGATATGAAATAGAGAAAATGGCAAACCCTTCGTGAATTTATCCGTTGCAACATGTGTGTTAGGTGCTCCGTTTATCAAGTTCTCGAATGGTGTTTCACCTATCTACGATCTCGTAAAAACATATATTTCACACCGCGTCGTTAAATTGCTAAACAAATCACAGAATTTGTACTCGTAACTTTATTTGACGGAGTTATTCTCCGCATTATGCCCTCGAAAGGTCAGATAAAGAATGGCTACATGAATAATAGAGAGAATGCGCCGCTGGAATTAATGTCAGGAAATGTCATGGAGTCGAAAGTTGAATAAAATATAGCTGTAACTATCTGCAAGGAAACTCTAGAAACTATGATATGACAATTTAGAGAGTCGGACCCTTGGAAATGAAACATCACTTCAATTGTTGGAGCCAGTGGTAATCAGAATAGCGTATTGAATGCATTTCTTTCGAAACTTTGGAAGTTCCAAACTTCTCTTCTAACTGTGCATGAAAGTTTTAATAACAGCATTCTGGAAATTATCTCATTGGAGCTTGATTCGATTTCTCATTCAATTGTACATACGAGAGAAAGGTGAAAAGTCCCTGGTAATAGAACAGATGGCGCCACGATCAAAAATCACATGTGGGATTTGTGATGTACCATTTTTAACTGGAACGTATTATGATTTTCAGACTGATATGTCATTCAGTTCTGTTTTGACACCCATCGAAAGCAACAACCTTGAAGATTTTTGTAAGCATGGGAAAAAGTGAATTTCGCGTCTTGATTAATCGCTTGTTGAATATTATGAGGACTCCTCACCATCGATTGGAATGATTCACAAGTGACTTATTGATTTCCGTTGTGGTAGTATGACCACAAAGGACGCCGAACGTTCTTTCCGTCCAATTGAGGTTACAACACCAGAAATCGTCAATAAGATCCATGGTATGATATTGAACGATCGGCGAGTTAAAGTGTACGAGATTGCTGAGGCTATGGGCATCTCAACCGAACGAGTCCCATTTTACATGAATTTCTGAATATGAGACAGATATCTGCTCTCTGTTGACATCAAGCGCGACCGTGTAACAACTTCAAGGGAGTGTTCAAACGCAATAAGAAGGACATGCAGAGCTGTTCATTCGAATCGATGCCGTTTTGAAGCGAAAGCGACCGCATTTGGCGAAGAAAATAGTGCTATTCCACCAGGACAACGCATCAGCGCACAGGTTTGCGGTCGCAATGGCAAAATTGCATGAATTGCGCTACGAATTGGTTCGTCATCCACCGTATTCTCCAGTTTTGGCCCCCGTGATTTTAATCATTTCCAAATTTGATTAAATAGCTCGGCGGAAAGAGATTTGGCTACAACGATGAGGTCATCAATGAAACAAACGCCTATTTTGAAGGATTGCCAAAATTTGGAAGCGATCGAAAACTTAGAAAAAAAATCGGCCAAATATATCGAGCTATAAGGAAATTATGTTGAGAAGTAAAATAGGTTTTGATCAAATAAATCATTTCTTGTTTCATTTTTCAGGCACTTTTCACCTTGCCCTCGTAAAAACCTCATCAAACAGAAATCTTCCCTATCTGCATAAGCGATTTTATGGAACAAAATCTTTCCAGACTTTAGGAATGGTATGCACACTAATTCTTCACTCAGGTATTCAATGAATCGCCATTCATTGCAATAGAAGAATCATTCATTTAATTTTGCGTTCACCTCATGGAGTTTGTAACGATACAGCAGGGTGACCTATTTTTTGGATTACTTAGTCATCATGGAAATCGTACGCGAATGGATTCATGCATTGTAATATAAGAATGCCTCAGTTAGTTCTGGCAGTAATTCACCTCCTTTCTTCTGGATTGATGAGGGAGGGTAATATGTTGGTCAGAGTACTCAGTCCTGCTTAGATCGAAGTACCTCTAGCTGACTAGGCACCCTAGGTATTCGAGAAATAAGAATACGGCATTCGGAGAGGGCATTCAATACTGGTTAGATCAACCAGAGTTCCTCTTCTACCAACGCATTCTCTTTTTGGCATGCCCTACGCAGCAATTCATCCACTAGAACCATATTGTTCATGTATTTTTAGTGGATCTTAGTGATCACTTAGTGACTTCTGTTAACCGACACTGCGGCGATAAACTTTGAACGCTTATCAAAAATTCGAAAGGTGAAGCCGTCGAAGAATTCAAAACTAAATTGCAAGATCACCAGTTGGAGGCAGAGAAGACTTACGAGGCTCAGAAACATGATAAGACAATTGCTGCGAAAGGCAAGACCCGCTTAGTATACACTTTTAATTCACAGGAATGTTTCCCAACGCCTGACATCAAAACTTCTATTGCATTCTACAAACGACAGCTCTGGGTATTCAGTTTCACTATGCGGGAATTAAATTCGAAGCAGTGTCTTCGTTTCATGTGGCATGAGGCCATCGGAGGGCGAGGAGCAAATCTGATAGCCTCATGTGTCTACAAACATTTTAAGAGTACTGTTTTGGATGAGATCTCAAAAATCACTCTATACTCTGACACATGTTCTGGTCTGAACGAAAACACACACGTATTTGTAATGTTTTCTTTACCAATGCATTCGTTGACGATGTCTTCATTTGAAACCATCGGTAAAAAACCTAAATCATAAATTCCTTGTTACGGATCACATTCATATGGAGTGTGACTCGGATCATTCAGTCATCGAGGTAAAAACGAAAAAGTATCCTATTTCCATAGAACATCCTCGAGATTGGGTGCAGTTAATGTCATGTGGAAGTTCTCAGCCCTTTCATGTGAGTGAAATGACCCAAAGTGCCTTTTTTGAATTTTCAGCACTCTTGAGGCAATATTTCAAGCAACAAAAACTAATATGAGTGGCTAAAGAGTATCTTGGAGAGATATCAAACGGTTAAGGTATTCTCAGGAAATAGACAGTAGAATATGAAAGGCTTCTTTATATGAGGATGAACCATTTTAAAAGATACAGTTTTTGGGAAAGAAAGGTTTCCAGCAGATACCTGTTCTTCCTTCATCTTATAAAGCTCCAGTTCCAATATCAGATAAAAGAAAGAAAATCTCCTGGAAAAGCTTCCTCATGTTGATGCAGCTTTTCATAAATTTTACAAAAGTCTAGTTGCAAAGTTCACGATAGCTATTGATGCAAAATAAGTGATGAGAGTGGAAGTGAACTTAACGTTATTAAGTCCAATATTTTTGACATTTTAAACCTCGTTTTTAGTGTAAAAGGGTACAAGATCTTTTTTTTCATTGAATAAAATGTATAAAATGGTATTTGTTAGATTTTTTTGTTTCAAGCATATTGAAGAAATTTGGATAGCACAGTTCGTATGGAGTGTGTTTTATTATCATAACAATTTTTGTATTAAAAAAAGTGGTTTATATATTCCCAATGAATAAATTACAACCTCATTTATCTCAAAAGGTCAATTTATAGTCTTATAGCCTTTTCCTCGCCGGACCGCCAATTGTAATGGCTCTTCGCGTTCCGCTGCTCATAAATAATACGAACCAGTCGGCAGTTACTCAAACTTCTCTGGCGCATCAACTAGTTATTGCACATAAGATACCAAAAATTTCGGGATTTTATATTGCTTCTCTATATTTTTACCATCATATGATAACTTCAATTTTACCAATACAAGAAGTTATAAAAGAAGACAATCACTCTGTCCATTGAAATACTGTTGAAATACTAAACACCGTTTAGCTACCAAGTAGCTAGAGTGGACTAAATTAAAAATCAAATTGTGTCTGTTTGAATTATATCTGCAATTAAAAGTATAAACAAAAGAGCACTCACAAATGGAGGTAGAGCTGAGTACATTAAATTGCTTTTTGACTTATACATCTCTACTCTGATGATGGCTACTTGGTAGCTGAGAGATTCACTGTAATTTAACGATCATATCAGCCAATTATGGATCAGACCTATCGTCACTTGAAATCCAATAGATTGAAATCGAAATTGTAACACAATAATGTTCTAAGTATATGAATATGTATCAACAATCCACTGATTGGCAATTTTCTTATAAAATTCGAAGTCATTTCAAGCAATGTTTGACGGCTAAAGCAAAAATGTTTCACTCAAGTATCCACTTACGAACCAGATGTTAAAGATTTCTGAGGTAATAGAAAAAGGTTGGCAGACCTTATTAGAAATTTTGCTATTTGAGCATTCTACCTTAAATATACTTTTAACATTATAATAAAGACGCATGTGGGGATTTCCAGGGGTTTCCATTAATTAAATTGGTATAAATCTGACTTAGTGATTGAACGACTTCTCTATGATTTACATACTTGGAGTCACGTTTTATGTAAATTATCTCCAGAATAGATCTTTTATGATAATTAGTTTCTTTAGTTGGAATATTGACATTTTTGTAACCGAATCGATGGTTATAATCAAAACAATGTTTAGCAAGGGGGGTGAAATTTGAGTTTTTGTTTCTAGTACTACACTTATGGCTATTCTTCGCAAATATTGTTTAGAGATTCCTTCATAAGTCCCATCGCAATCTGAACAATTTAATTTGAATTGGGCTTCTTTATCTTTAGGTATTAAAGGTTTTAGAATTGGAAAATATTCACCATGATGATACTAACACAGTTAGTATCATCATTTATATCAAACATTTCTCAATTTCCTCTGAGGTCTCCGGAATTTATAGTAATGTTATTAAAGTATCTGTATTACCGCTTATGTTATTCATATGACGTTTCATTATTGATTTTGTTTATTCTTTCTTTAATGATAACGTTGTTTGTTTTTGGGTAGCCATTCATTTCCAGTGTATTCTAATTTTTGGGATGATCCTCTAGGCGGGACAATTCAACAACGCGATCTGTAAGGCTGTTTATAATACTTTTTTTTGTAACTTGTTGGTGCAACTGAATTGGAGTGAAGTTACCGCTGAGACCAAAACTTCTTTAGTAAATCACGAAGTTTTCATTTTTCCATCTGAATCATGCCTGATGTTCATATCTAGGAAATTTATGTTTTCGTTCACTTCTATTTCACAAGTAAATTGAAGTTTACAGTGGAAATTGTTAAATTTATCAATCACTTACTGAATTTTATCATTGGGAACACACAGCAGTCAATCATCTACATACCGTTCAAAGAATACGGGTTTAAAATCTAATGAATTTATTACAGATTCCTGTAGGCATTCCATGACTAGGTTGGCAATAGCAGCTGAAATAGGAGATCCCATTGCTGTGCCGAACATTTTCCCAAAATATTGCTCACCGTATTGAAAATAAGTGCATTCTAAACAAAACTTCACTACATTTATAAATTCAGAATGCTAATATAGTTGACAAGATGTGAACACTGATGTATGGATTGAAATAAAACTGTATTAGAAAGTAGTTAAAAGTTACAGAGCTCCAAAAGAACTGAAGATTACTATTTAGACATCGCATGCATAGACAATAGAATCAATAATGGAAATAATAACATAGAATCATTTAAAATTGATGGAAATTATTACGAGGTATATCAAAAAATAATCCACAATTGGCTGGTATAATCGATTTGTAAACGAATAGTTGTTCCTTCAGTATCTGCCCTTGTAAGATATCAATACCCCTTGAGGGTCGTCGAATTTGTTATATATCATTTTCATCACTGTTTAATCGAAGTTTGTTATTGTAGAGGGCATGGTGGAAATTCCTTGAAAAATAAAACAGATGGCGCCACAATCGAAAATCCCATGTGACATTTGTGATGTACCATCTTTAACTAGAACCCATTAATGATATGTCATTCAGTTCTGTTTTGACACCCAATCAAAAGCAAGCAACCTTGAAAATTTTTGTAAACATGGAAGAAAGTGAATATCGCGTCTTGATACAACATTATTCCTTGCGTGGAAAAAACATTACGCAAACCGAAGCATCGCTTGTTAAACATAATGGGAATTCTTTGCCATCGATTGAGGTTACGATGCCAGAAATCTTGGATAAAATCCATGGCATGATATATCGGCGAGTTGAAGTGCACGAGATTGCTAATGCTATGGACATCTCAACCATACAGGGACGGAATATTTTGCGACAATATTTTGGAATGAACACGGTATCGTCTATATCAATTACTTTGAAAAGGGGCAGAACTATCACCGGATACTATACAGGGTTATTAGATCGATTCATCGTCGACTTGAAGCGAAAACGGCATTTGGCAAAGAAACAAGTGCTCTTTCACCAGAAGACCATACTGGTGCACAGGTCCGTAGTCACAATGGCAAAATTTCCTAAATTGCGCTACAAATTGGTTCGTCATACACCATATTCTCCAGATTTTACACCCTGCGATTTTCATCCATTTCCAAACTCGAAGAGATGGATCGGCGGAAAGAGATTTGGTTCCAATGATGAGATCATCGCTGAAACAAACGCCGAAATCATATGTTATTTGGATGGGATCGAAAGATTATAAAAACGTTGGATGAAGTGTATGGGGCTACAAGGAGATTATGTTGAGAAATAAAATAAGTTTTGACCAAATATTTCATTTTTCAGGGACTTTTCACCTTACATGTTTTCTCCAAAGAATTCTTCTCAATATATACTCTATTCAGCCAATTAATTTAACCTTTGCACAGCGACCGTACCAGCTACTTCAGTGACAAAAGTAATTGTTGCCCAGCAAGAACCAAAATGTAGGTATAGAGTTTCTCTTGCCAACAATTTTTTTTGTTTGTTTGTTTTTTAATTTTTTTTTGGATTTTTGATAATTTTTCTTTTTTTTGAAATTTTTCGTATTTTGTTTTTTTTTATAAATTTTGTTAACTTCTTTTTATATATTAACGGAATTCTACGGTCTCTAGTTTGCGAAAAATGATCAATAATATTATCATAAAATGTATCATTTTAGTTTTAAGTGTTTTACTAAATCTTTTTCAATAGATATCAAACTAACATCGTATAAACGGTTTTGGCCCATTGTATTTCGCATGTGAGTTTTAATTCGTTTAACATTAGAAAATGATCTCTCCACCGATGCCGACATGACAGGAATAGTGACTGTCAAACAAAGTAGTTTATAAAACTGACGTAAGACTTGTTGCAAATCATCGTCTATCATATATTTTATCATATCGGCGTGAATGTCGTACTGGCCTGAAATATCTTTATCCGAGTATATAACGCATAATTCATTGTGCAGTGTTATTTTATCAAAAAATTTGTATTTTAGAACTGAGTTATCTAAAGGCCGTTGATTTAAAAAAGACACTTTTCTGTCATGTTAATCCACTAAATGGATTCTCTAAAAAGCCAGCAACTGAATTACTACTACGACTACCACTCATTTTAACGTTTAATAATTACCCGAACAGACAAATTTTAATTTAACCTTACTTCGCGTCTCGTGGCATGACTCAACAAGAAGCACTGACACAGCACGTGTCCCAGCAAGTTTCGTATTTCATACGACTGACCGACGGCGAACGAGAGGCTAGCCTACAGAGAACGTTGCAATGCTAGTGTCTTACTTGATGTAGAGCAATTGGACTGGTTGGAAAAACGGCAACTGTGTTGAGCGCACGTGTTTAGCGTTTGAGATATATAGAGAATCTAGCCTCTGGGCACTGTTGCCAGATTGAAAATAACTACTGAGAACGGGGAATTAATTGTTAAATTCAAAGAATTATCAGAGAAACGGGAAATAAAATGGAGAATGATCCTTAAGATAAATTGGTGAGGAGACTGAGCCTCCTTAGCCTCCTTCGAGGAGCCGCCACTGCTCCCTATCAAATAGGGTTAGTAATAAAAGACAGTCATGTTATAGGTCACCGTAGAATACTGCAAATTCCCAGTAATTGTGGTGGTTCCGTTTACAGCAGTATAAAAATGTCTGGGAATCAATATCTATCTATAGTTGCTCACTAGGTAATCGAAAATTATTCAATGATAGCACTCCCTGCAGACTTGTTACAATATATTTACAATATAATAAACATGGTATGAACCACAGACAAAACGCTCACTTGCAAACCAACAATACAGTCAATTGTTGAAAGGTCTCATGAAAAAATGGATCTTCTAAGCTCAGTACAAGGAAGAGATTTCATTTTATCTTTGCTACTGCATATTGTTTAATTTACTCACTGATAAATATATATGCATTATGCTTTATATATAACTGTACTTTTTTTTAATGAATTTCATTTTCAGTCCGCTGAGCTATTAGTAAGAACAAAACCAATATCTTCTTAAAATAACTTTTTTATTTTTAATGTTCAATCCTTAGGTACATTTCTATGGCAAACTTTATCACAAAAAACGTAATATTTAATCGAAAACATCAACAACGAACGTATTTAAAATGTAATTAAGAAATTTTATTTTCATCCGACATATCTCCACAGAACTAATTTTAATTCATAATTGGGGAATTCACTATATTATATGCATCTGTGGTACAGATAGTAACTAACCTGGGAACTTCATGAATACAGTCCTGGTTCATAATATTTGATGAGATCTTCATGCAAAGCTCATTAGGCTGAATCCAATGCACGACCGAACTTTTTATAATTTCATTCCAGATACTCATTAATTGAACAAACATTAAGTTTTGGAAAACATTCAGTTAATTTCAAGGATGTCGCCTTTGAAAGCGTCATCGTATCTCATAATAAATGCTCTAATTTATAATTTCTCAGCGAAATAATGAGAGTCTGCGAGCGACAAGTTGGAGATTGTATTACCTTGAAGTGAAAGAGAGTGCTATTGGAATATTTGTAATTGGACCGACTATTAGGGGAAAAGTTAAAAATCACAATATAAATTCATTACAGGATGATTCATAAAAATGTAACAGATGAATGTGATACTATAGCTATTGAATAAAACAACGACGTTCTATAATTACTTGAGAACGAAGATACTGTATATGATATTATTCTTATACCGTATGTTCGTTCTCAACATATTCACTGCTCTTGAAGGGAATATCGTTTTGAATTTTTGGGACAATATTTTCTCAAAAAGGACCGATATTTGTAAAATATTTTCGATATTCCTTCACTCCCGGTTACACAAGGAGTAGATATTAATTTTGTTATTTTGAATGTAACACCCCAACTATTTCTGCATTTTTGGTCTCTTCGTCAAAATTAAGAGTGGTTCGATGATACACCCTAATGTTGATTCTCAACTTTGTTAAGTTAATACAATTGACGAATATATATTTGCAGAGTTTTACTCCATTGCGATTATCATCAAAACTAATTTATGGAAGCTAACTATTCTTAGACAACTTACTAATGTTTCAACAAGTTATAAACCTGCCAAAGAAGTGCAAAAACGTACTATAAGGATGTCATGAAAGTGGCAAATTCAGAATCTCAATATAATAATTATTGTATAATAATTTTGAATAGCTCCTCATTTTTTTCATGAATACAAATACTGTTGGTGCGAGTTATATTTTATTGCGAGCGTGATAAACAATATTTCCAAATTCATAATTCAAAAATGGCTTATAGTACAGTCATTTTACGGATTGGTCGTACTTTTTTTTCCGACTTAATGTTTGAAAATACAGAAAGTTCCGTAGATTACGAAAAAAATAGTGGCTGAAAACCTCCAATGAAGGAAAATGTTTTTATTTATACAACTACCGGAATTACAAAATGTCTTAGTTATATTTGTTATATGTGGCAAAATTAATACATTTGAATTAGAAATAATCTATAAAAGAGTTTAGAATGTGAATACACTATAACATTATGAATAAGAAATAATCACCCTTATCCACTAAAATATAATGTTTGTGGATGAGGGTGATTATTCCTTATTTTTAGTGATTCACTTAGGAAACCATTTTGTAAGGCACGTAACACTCTTATACACGCTCATTTACAGGTAAAAACACGTTCCAATCATACAATGACACCTAAGGAACAGGTGCAATACAAGAAATAGGTAAAACTGGTAAATTCTAATGTTTATCACCTGTCACACACTATACTGACCATTCGACTAAACGGTAATGTCGTAATCTACCTCTCTACGCCAGGCTTTTTGATGATGGCGTCACACTTACGTTTGTAGTCAAACCTCTGGCCTTCTCTATCTAGAAGGTATTGGCTAAGCACAGTACAGTTGCCATGAATACGAGTATTTTTTTGAATTCAGTGCACGTCAACAATAAATGTCAGAGTTTATTATTTAGCTCAAGTGTTGAAACGTTTAGGACAATATGTATCCAAATGAAATGATTCTGGATTTATTTTATCATTGTAAATTGAACCAGTTGGCAGCCACATTGGAGTTGTTAGTTCCTAAAGCAAAGCTCCTGAGGCCTATTGTGAAATGGACATGAACTTCGTTATTTTAAAGAGACCATCACCCCCTCTGAAATATTGGATTGGGAGAAAATATATATTCTCGCAGATGTTTCAGGATTTTTTAGGGAGGTTTTTCAAGGTGCGACAATCGCGTCAATCAATGAATAGAACGAATTATCCAGAAGACACAACTAAGAGTTGCATTTTGGACGCAATGACGGTAACGGTAATAAAAAACACATTGGCAATCATAAAAAAACTGATTTTTCGATAAAAACGTGTTTGCCGGAAAGCTTCTGGAATATACTATTGATCTGTATGCTCTTGAGAAATCAAAACATCGTTTCGGGTTTTTGTGATTCGTTGATCGTCATAACAATCCAGATGTATTCGTTGAACACATCCCACACATCTGCAGTACTTCAGAATAAATTCCTTCAAATACTTCTAGAATAATAACTGCGAAGGCTTCCTACTTCCTCGCTCCGTTGGAGAAAAATTAATTTGTCATCTGTATGCTCTTACAGAATCCAAATTTTGATCTTTAGAGTGCGATGACAATGGTCCAATGTATTCTTCTTACATTAGATACAATAAGGATCAACAGTGAGCAGAATATCCAAAGAATTTTCAAACGAATATTGATAAGCATGTCTGATAATTTTGACTCTACCCTCAAAACTACCAGAATCATAGGTAGATAAGGATAGCGGAACAACCCTCACTCAAAAACCCCGACAAATATTAGAGAGTCGCCTGTTTCCTCCCTTTTCTCGACGAGTTGAGAGTGCACCTGAAAGGAGAATTCATCGAGAACTGCTTCTCAGATACTATTGCCAGGTTTCAATAAGCCGAAAAATTTGCAGATCTTTAAAGATTACCAAAGTTCTATCACGAATTCTCTTCATACTCAACTATAGAAGCCGAGTATTCATTGTGGTGGAGTTCAATGATTTGACGGACTTGGATATGAAATTCTTGGGAATTCTGGTAAAAGCCGATGAAAACTTCTTGCCGAATGTACGACTCCTAAAAGTGTTTCAGCTAGTGTAGAACGATTGTTTCCAATGATAAAATGTGTCGAATCCATCGCGCAGGATCGCACTTCAAATGTGAGACTGTGCTTTGCTGATGCTCGCGGTTCTTTCAGAAATGTTTCCTCTATGCCCGGAAAGATTCCTCGAAGCAGTCATTCTTAAGAAGAATCGAAGTTTACTGCTGTAATATAAACAGCCTAGCATTCATCATATAATACATGTCTATGTATTTCATACTTATAAAATATAATGAAAATAACTAAAATGATATTCAATAACTGGAATGCATCACAATGATGAAGATGATGATAACATAATGGTGCTGTGTTGATATCATTAAAATGATTATCATTATCTGCAACCATCTGTGGTTATTCTTTTGAAATAGCTGAAATTAGGCTGAAAATCTCTAATACAGTTGTAAGTCCCATGAAATTAGGAAAAAATTACTTTTGGACAATCTAATATTTAATTGGTCTCTCAAAAATTGTCGTCATATGCCACACTGTCGAAAATCCAAATTTTTACTGGCTTTATTTTATTTACTTTTTATTGTGCTGAATGAATTCATATGACTGATAATAGGAATGATACAATCAAATTGCGACAGACCCTTTTGACGAAGTCCGTCTTTCCCTACAAATCAACTGAATTTAGATGGAAGTTCTGCAAAAAAATTTAATTTTTGAATTGGTGTCCATACTTAAACCTGAAACAATCTTTGGAGCATCAATCATATTCTCTTAAAAAATTATTTTCACAATCCAATACTGTTTCCAGGAATGTTCCGAATATGATCAATCACTCAAATTGTTGATCAATTTTGAATATCGTCTTCTTTGAGCAAGGTTTAAAAAAAAACGTGTGGCACTCGGGGACTGCCGCGGTAGAGCTACTGCATAGCATTTTTTCTCAACTTATGCAATTATAATTATTTATTTATCTTTAATTTATGCAGTATTTTTTTTTACTTTGATATTAATTCAAGTTTTTTCTTTGATATTAATTCAAGTTACACTTTTTGAACGTGGTGACCGATAAGAAAACAAATTTTTTTCTTTTATTGAATAAATGAGAAGTTAATATCGTTTAAAATATTTTTATTATCTTACAATACATGTAAGTTATTCAGGAATTTGTTATCATTGAAACTATAGGTTTATGGTAACTGAAATAAGAGAAATAAGTTTGAGACTTGATATCCTCTAAATATCTGGAAAATACCGAGTCAATGGTGGCCCCATATTTTGTTGTGGATTCTTGTGGATCATTATTCATTTTCAAATTCAATTTTTCCGAAAGAAAAGTTGTCAACCGCTCTGATTTTTTATCAGCGCAGTTGATGTTGAAATCGCCAGCCAAGATAAGTGGAAATTTATTACCATTTGTACCAAGTATTTTCGACCCTTCTTCAGTGTACTCCAGTAAAGTGCGATGAATAAAATGCTCTACCTCGTCCAATTTTGGATTCGGAGAAATGTAACTTGCTACCATGACTATGTGTAGGCCATTTCTAAGTTTGCATAAGCACGCACAAATATCTCCAACAAATGAGCGCCTAACATTAACATCGCTAACGTGTGCAAAATTTATTTCAATATTCGGGGTCATAATATTAATTACATTATTATTATTTTGGTAAATAGCTACCCCACCTTTTGGAACAGTATCTCGTTTGAATTGAACAATATAATTGAAATTAGGTATTTCAATCGGATTATCATGCGCCATGTAAGATTCGGTAAGAAGTAACACATTTGTTTGTCTCGTAACTGAATAGTAAATCGTATTTGTGACTATTTAGACTTTGGCAATTGAAAGTCATTATTGAAATGTCATTTCTATTACTAAGGAAATCTAAGACACTTTGAGCTGTCGTCTGAACACTATTTAAAGGCAGTCTTTTGAATTCTTGCAACAAAGATGCAGTCGATGCAGCTTGCCTTCGATTATTATAATACTTGAATGTAGAATTATCGTTTTTTGTCGTGATATACAATTTTTCAATATAAGTCACCCGAGAGAGGGCAACATAAACGAGTTCCTGTTATCTTTCGTTACGGAATTTCTTGATTCGGTCGCCGCGCTCAAAGCCCGCGATAAAAGCTATATGCAATATATGCAATAGCTTAATAGAAACAGGTACTCTCAGGTCTCTGCTACGCGCGTCTAACGTATAAACTCTAACTGACGCGTAGCGAGCTCCTGGAGGCATATGTCAAAATGATTTCGTTCGTAGCTAATTACATAGGACGTCTGGAGTTCATGCAATTATGTTTTTAGATAATTCGAACCTTCTAATTTCGATAGGCCACGTGAAAATCCCAAAGTCTGAAGCGCTAGAGTGTTATAACATTCGTATAGAATAGCGAAATTTCTCACCTTCAGAAACTTCAAATTAATTAATTAATTTGACACATGTTAGGTGTTTAGGTCTTACATTATTTTTCGTTACGGAATTTCTTGATTCGGTCGCCGCGCTCAAAGCCCACGATAAAAGCTATATGCAATAGCTTAAAAATCAATCTCATCACGATGTTCTAGAGTTAATTGTCTTCTTTCAGGATGCTTATTCACATTTCATTGGAACTTTATTGGACAAATAGAGAAGTTGATTTGGGAAAATAGTAGGTACACAATATTGAACAAGTTTCGACAGTTTTCTAGTAAACACATTATGTTTTGTTACTTGTCTCCTATCTGATAATGTCGCTGTCTGTAAAATCTTTGCATCATTAAGTATGAATCTATTGAAAACAAAATAATTTCTATGAATTGCTCAAATTCATTTTTGTTTTGAGCTCTCGTCTCGTGGATCAAATATTAAATAATAAGTCTTATCAGGATTATTGGCATAGATGCTTTAGCCATTATGTACACTAGATTTACTTCGCATTCTGATGCGAAATTACAGTAGCAGGTCGGTCGGTACGCTGCGCATATGCCCAAAAGGGTTAGGACGGAGTGAGTGGGTGAGCCTAAAAGAGGAAAGATTTCGTTCGCTTCGCTCACTACGTCTTTATTAAATTAGTGGAAATCAAACTCTTATATTGATTTCGCTACGCTCACTCCGTCTTAAACGGAATACTCCGTTCGCTCAGTTTTTCGCATAAGCCCATATTTGTCACATTTTTGACAATCAACAATTCAATTTATTTTATTTGTTCATTTTACTGTTCGTTACCACTCTTTTAACACAAACTATAAAGAACGTATCTGTTCTTATAATTGGAAAATACATGTTCCTTCAAGGTATTGATGGATATAAAATACAGATTAATCGGATTAACCTAGATCAGTTATACAGATACGCGATTATCTGGATTGGATTTAGTGTGAGTGCTAGCGCTAGCCTTTTGTCGTGCTCCCTACCAGCAAATGCGACCGAAGGCGAACTGTCTGTTGTTTTCCTCTCTACAATCAGCCAGATAATTAGCGCACCGAACGAAACGTGAAACAGAGCGAACAGCGTCGAGTATTTCAATAGATCATTCTGATCAATTACTCGAAAACGGTATATAATAAGACATCGAATATTTTATAAAGTAAATTTCGAGCTTCAAATATAGTTTGTGTCAAAATTTCAAGTGAATTGCATTTACCATTTGGCTAACATATCTAATAAAATAAATGTGGTCGACTAAGACACTACCTCGAAACTGAAAATAAAGAGTACTCTACACTAAAACTTGTTACAGTATGACTTCACGCAATTTCTTATACTAAATTTTGGTAGTTGTTTGAAGCGTAAATGAATTCAATTAGATCTTCATTCGATTACTGTATTCATTATAATTCTGATGCCTATATTCACCGACTGACTGACAACGAAAACGAATTATTCACTGCACTGACTGAAATGTGTTGAAGACATGTGACACGGGCTCTTCGTGATTAAGGTGATGACCTGATACTAATTTGCTCTATGATATTATATAGATAATAGACAAGGATGGGAGTGTAAATATATTAAGGTAGATGTCAATCTGTTCTACACCCTCAATTTATTTTTTATTACCGATAATAGCAAATTCTTTCACATTCGTATAACACAGATGTTGTTGAAAGTATATAGCTTGAAACTTAAGTCCATTGTGTAATACAAGGAAGAATATCATATTTTCAATAAGAGAATCGAAATGAATAGATAAAGACTAGAAGAAAATCCTGTGAAGGATGTCATAGCATTCTATTTCAATCCGCTTTTCGTACTTCAATATCTGCTATCATGCTATCATCTTGAGAGTAACAGCTCACAATATTTCTAGAACAGGCGAGCATGAAGTTGAATTCACAACAATCCAATGGTACAAACAAGTACCTAACCAAAGAGTCAGCATTTGCTCTACTTTCATGTTATCATGATAATTGCCATGAGAAGTGAAATTATTGAACATCAAAAAAAATTTATACATTTTACGATCAACAGAATTTCTGAACATTGAACCATAGGCGGGATTCGAACCCACATTTCTGGATGTCTAGTCCAGGGTGTTTACCAATTACACCACTTTGGTCCCATCAGAGTTTTATATCATTGTAACTTTAAGCCTCTGAAAGGGTAGTGATTGGCAATTATTCTTGACAGTACTCATTCAATGACAGCATCCCGGTTCTTATATATTTTAATAGAACTGACTGAGAAATGTTCTGGGTGAGTAAAAACAAGTTTGAGGTTTCTTTCCTAATTGGCCACAATTTCGTGTGAGTACATTAAGAGATATAAAATTAATTTTTTTGAACTATGAAGACTACTCTGACGGAACCAAAGTGGTGTGGTGTAACTGTTAAACACCCTGGAATACACATCCAGAAATGTGGGTTCGAATCCCGCCTATGTTTTAATTTTTTACCTTTCTTTATCTTTATAATCCTTTGTTAAATTATATAAGCTATCTTTATAATTCAGAAAATTTAATTCTATATCTCTTAATGTACTCACACGAAATTGTAGTCAATTAGGTGAAGAAACCGTAAGCTTGTTTATATACATATATAGGAATAATTTTGAAGATGCGACAACTGACGACCATTAGCTGTTTCTTAATCATTTCTAATATATTTTCTGTTAATACAATCATTCACATTTGACCCGCAGGTGAATCCGAAGGCAGTTTACTAACAAAACTTAGGGAAGTCACGTGATCAATTGATCACACCTGTTTTCATATGTCACCAAGTACGTAGTTTATTCTGATATTCCATACATTCATTATAGGATTGAATGGCATACAGTGAAAGGAGGTACATTCAATGTTATGTATGAGTTGAAGCTATTTCCCTGCAGTACATTCCATTTTTATTTCAGAGTTTGCGGGTTTTGAAACGGAAATAATGAAATACAAAATGCCATCTTCCGTATGCATATTGGACGTTCCAACCATTTCAAAGGAAAAGGAAATACGTGTCGGTCACATGCGAAATTTCCCTTGAAAGAGCCGCCTGACACTAACTTTAAATTTAAATATAAACTTTCCCACGAGCCAAAGTGACATGTCCCGTGACCCTAGCTTCAAAGGGGATCTTGGATAGCCGACTGCTGGGATCGAATCGATAACAACTTTGCAACACGTGTAAAGTGTAATTCTCAAAGTTAAATAGGAAGCAAATTGAACTCCTCCTTTCACTTAACCGCCCTTATTAATTTTAATTCAATACATTCTGATTGCGATTAAATTCATTTAAAATACAATTTACTCGAATTGCCTGGTTGGAATAAATGAGATTGCAAACATCTTATGTTATGATATATAGATGTTATGTACAGAATGATTTTATTTCAAATAAGCTCAAAGTTGTAGATAATAATCTACCGACGGAGATCTTCAACTATAGCAAGAACATTTAAAAAATCATAAACAGAACGTTTCAGTATTTTTACTTTTTCAGTTATTAGTCGAGTCAAATAGGTATTTCATTACGAAAATCGAACGATATGGACCGATTTTTATGAAACAAAGTGCATTCGATTCGGGATGACGTCTAGAAAAAAACTTACCGGTTAATTTTTTGTGCAAATTTGTTATTATTTTTTTGACCGAAAAATTGACCAATTTCCAAAATTTCATCAAAACTAACCAGAAATCCTCAGTTAGGGGTTGTGGAGGTTGTATTTTTATGTTAAATGTTTAAAAATTTGTTAAAAGGGGGTCGTTTCTAATTTAAATCAAAAACAAAATCGAATTCTAATTGTTTAATTTGAAATAAATTCCCGTTCACCAAAATTTTTTTTCTATCCACACAGCATCTTTTACATATACTATGGACATATACGTAACGAAAACCGGGCGGGAGTAGCAGGTAGGTATTTTTCTTTAACTATGGAGTCTACACTATACTATAACACAGCATCTATCATATAATAAGATCTCTATGGCATCCACCACTTCATAGAGCAGCTGTTTATCTAAACCGGTCCTCCCTCCCAACCCCCCCAAAATAAAGACGCGGCAACGTATGCGTGCACCACGCTGCTATTGTGATGTAGATACATAATAAATAATAAATCATCACCACGTGTCACTTACTGTTGGATGCTGCTGTTGTTCAGATTAGTAAAATTTCTCATTCGTTTTATGTGAAAATTATGTCGTTCTGTGGTTCAGTGAATATTATCAGGAATATTTTTCTAATAATTCAAATGCATATTGTTCAATAAATAAAACATTGTTTTAATAAGGCATTCACGCTGCAAATTAATAAAAGTGTTTTTCGGTTAAAAACATAATAACAAATTTGCACAAAAAACTAACCAGTAAGCTTTTTTCTAGACGTCATCCCAAATCGAATGCACTTTGTTTCATCAAAATCGGTCCATATCGTTCGATTTTCGTAAGTCGGCCTGTTTTAATACCTATTTGACTCGACTATATGTATAATTGATATATTATAGGAATACGTCTTGTATTCTGATTGAATTTATGTTGCCATATCAAGTTTGTGAATAATCCATATATTATCCAGCGAAGGAGAATTTTGAAGAGATTGGAAAATTAAAAACAGTGCGTTCATCCAGTAACCAGACGAATAATGTTATGCTTATTCGTCCAGTTATCGGCCGTAGCGATCTCTAGCGGCGAGGGCATTAACAGTAAGTTAATATACCGAATTCAAAGTTGATGGTAGCCCAGCCGGTTAGGTCTGGGCTGCATATTTTATTGCGTGCCATAGTTTAGGTTCGAAAATCGAAACGGCAATGTTATATATTTTTGCAAATACTAAGTTAATAAGTTATTTGAATGTTTGTTCTTATAATTTATTGACTATTTTGCTTGCCCTTGTAGATTAATTTTACTTGCGTCATTTTTTTTTTTAAGTTAAGAAACTGTAAACGTGTTCGCACTGTGGATAAGTGTGGATACACTAAAACACAATAAATGCGGAACAATCACCCTCATACACTAAAAATACTAATAACGTAGTAAAACTACTAATTTACACTAAATAAACAATGAATGTTTTTATTATCCACTATTGTTTACATATGATTCAACTCACAGTGTCATCATCTGAGCTAAGTTATAAACTAAAGCTACATTGACAGAGAACGGCTCTATACTATAATCACTATACTTATTAAGTGGGGGGAATACCATTAGTTACAGAACATCTGAAGAAATACTAAGGAAATGATTAATAATTGGTGAATGATAAATGTTCAATAGCGCGTTTAAATCTACATTATTATTGTCTTTAACATTTTGGACAATTTCCATTGATTCCAATATATTCAATTTGAAGCCTTTCTGTTCGGTATGTAAGATTTCGGGATCGTCAGTGAAAGTAGGTTATGTTCGATTAGATGATTAGCAAACGTGGAATCGGTCTTTTTCAATATGTGGCTCCTCATATGTTCTTGAAATCTCTGATAATGACTGCTACCTATTTGGCCAATATACGAAGCATTACAGTCATCACAACATAACTTTTATGTTTGTTCCAATATGTGACTCCTCATATGCTCTTGGAATCTCTGATAATAGGTGCGACCTGTTTGGCTAATATACGAAGCATCGCAGTCATCACAACATAATTTATAAGCTCCAGATTTTAAATTTTATCTCTATTTGTTTTAGAATTATTATTGTATTTGCGCAAATTATTAGACGTTTTATATACGACTGTTTTATTGTGTTTCGATAGGAGTTTTGAAATATTGTTTGTTGGTTTCCCGATCCATGTTAAACTAAGATATTGACGTTCAGTTTCGATTTTTTGTTGAGAATATATTAGAGTTAACATGTGTTTGTTCAATTTCTGTATTAAAATGTTGTCTAATATGAAACTATTGTAACCATTGTTGACGGCAATTTGTTTTATTCTGTCGAGTTCTGTATTGTAGTTTGTTGCGTTTTGAGGGATATTAATTAGCCGATGTATCATTTAGTGGAAGGCAGCTAATTTATAGGATAAAGGATTTAAGGATTTTTTGTGAATAACAGTGGTAGTGTAGGTTTGTGATAAATAGAAAACGTGTGTGTAGAATTTGTCCGCGAAATATTTAAGTCTAGGAAGTTCAGTGAACAGTTGGTTTCTGTTTCTACTGTAAATTCGATGTCAGAATGTAGGTTATTTTGATATATAAAAAATATATTTGATTGACGTATTGTCCCTGTCCAACGTCCAAGGATATCGTCGACATAACGGTACCAATATAATATGAGAACAAGTGTTGGAATTTTGACGTATGCACCTGTGTTTCCAAGTAATCCATAAATATTTCTGCTAGTAATGAAGATAAAGGGGACTCCATGGGGATTCCGCTGTGTTAGAAATAATATTTATTATTAACCATAAAATAATTTTGGTTGATACATAAATGGATTTAGCTTGAAATTTTTCCTTTAATGAAGGCTAAAACCTTATTTCTATCTAATAAGTTTCCTATAATATTTATTGTCAATGAGGATGGGATACTTGGATATACATTCTTTACATCAAATAATATTAATTTGCAATTATTGTTAAGTTTGATGTGTTTTATATTATCTACTAATGTATGTTGTGATGACTGTTAAGCTTCGTATATTCGCCAAACAGGTGGCAGCTTTTACCAGAGATTTCAAGAACATATGAGGAGCCACAAATTGAAAAAGACCGATTCAACGTATGCAAATCATATAATCGAACATAACCATAATTTCACTCACAATCCCGAAATCTGACACATCGAACGGAAGGGCTTGAAACAGAATATATTGAAATCATCGGAAATTATCAAACATGTCAAAGACAGAAACAAAATAGTTTTAAATGATCAGTTGGACATTTATCATTCACCAATTATTAATCATTTCCTTAGTATTTCTTCAAATGTTCTGTAATGGTATTCCACTTAATAAGTATAGTCATTATAGTATAAAGCCGTTCTCTGTCAATCTAACTTTAGTTTATAACTTAGCTCAGAAGATGACAGTGTGTGTTGAAACATATGTAAGCAATAGTGGATTATGAAAACAATTATTTATTTAGTGAAAATTAGTGGTTTTACTTCCGTGAAATGAATTTACACATTCTTAATTACGAAACTATTCAATACTAAAAATACTGTGGAAATGAGGACTCTTCAGCTAATGTTGGGTAGGTGGTGGGAAGTCTTCCTGAAAAGAGATATTATGCATGTCAAGTGTTCAATGTACTATGGACTGGTGATACTACTGATACACTCAAATAATAGTCAAGTTGATCATAACAACGCACATCTTCTTCTTCAAATATAAAAAACTGAAGAATGGTGAACTATTGATCTCTAGTATTCATATAAAATCATTTGAGAATGAAAGATGATGTAATCCATTCAATTTCGAGTTCAATTTATCAGATAGAAAATATCATAATATATGATTTTGACTAAAAAATCATGCCCTCATAGTCATAACCACATAACTCGTCCGCCATTTCAGCCGCTATCTTTGATTGTTGCATTTTGACCAAAAAATCATGATCTGCCCCAAAAACATCTTTATACCAATTTTGAATAGAATCTTACTAAAATCACATAACTCGTCCTTCATTTTAGACGTTAATTTGTTGAATTTTGAGTAAAAAATCATGATCTCCGATCTCCGACATCTGCCATATTTCAAGTTAATTGAATGTCTAGAAGTAGGTCAAAATTCACTTGCAAGATTTCACCCGAAAGTACAAAAAAATAAGATCGATAGATAATTATTCAAGACAAGTTGAATAAAAGCTTATAATGATTTAGAAACCGCTAATGAAATACATTGAAAGTATGATGTATTTCAAAACTCTATGTTTCATACTAGCACCTGCTATGAGGCTGACTTTCTAACTACAACATGTTTTATACTGATATTTTTTGTCACATGAAGTATCAAAATTTGCCATTGATAACATAGATAGTGATGAGATATCGGTGACGTTACATGAATCTTGAAATATGAATTGCACACTCTTCTGAAGGTTCAAAGTTCAAACGGGGCTTCCCCGTCCAAAAACCATACAGTTCATATATTCACCACTTTATAGCTTTCTGCAGAATTTCAATTCCATACGACCAATAGGAACGGCATAATCGTCTACACGGTGGGTTACATTAGATATTTCATAACTCTCAATGTACTATACTGTAAAAAGAACAGTTCAATGTAACATAGTGAACACATAAAACCTATGACGTCACTTGATTCATAAAATGAGCATTTCGGAGACTCCTGCAGGTTAAATATATGATTGCGATACATATTTACAACCAGAAGAATACTGTTGTCATAATGATACGAAAGCACTATAGTTCAATTTGAAAAGCTGTAGTCAAAAATACCAAAGTCGAAACTGTCAAAATCATTGGAAAAAAATAAAAAAATATTGTAACTTCAACTGTATTTAAGTTACTATTAAGATCTGATCAATAACTTTCAGGCTTGATTGCAATATTTTGGCCTAAGGAACAAACATCTGTTCTATGGTCGATTCGTAATAAAACACCTCCTACATACACCTGAATCATAAATCAATTCTGAAGATTGCATGGAGTTTTTTCTAGCAAATGGTAAAGCAATTTCTTTGTTAAATTTTACTATCGACCCGAACAGTTGATGTTCAAAAACACACGATAATCTATATAACGGTAATGGCTCATTCATTGATATTGCATTGGTTCGTTATAACATGAACTGTTCGATTGATACGATTAACGTTCCCCCGAATGTGTAAAATTATGCAACTAAATTGCCGGAACTTGTTGTCATTGACATCTTAAAATAATGAAAATTCAATGAGAGAAATGTTTGAAACATTTTAGTCGGGAGAATAAGGATATAAATTATCTTTATATAATATATCGAAATGATAAATCAGTGGTAGCTGACAATTTTTCATTTCCGGGTCACACAATTTCATAAAACTTCAACACACGATCATGATTTGAACACATTAGAAGGGATCGAATATAATAAAATTCCAGATCATTATGAAATTACACCATGCAGAAGAAGATATTGAATAATTTCATAGTTCCGATGGTACCAGCTTTGGTGATGAGATAGCTCCAAATTCATTCAAATAATTGTGGGTGAGGAATCATTTTCATTTATAAATTGTTCGGAATATATAGTTTCAATAATTTATTCCAAATAATCAAATGTTACATATATTTTCTCAATTACCAGAAAGAAAAGTTGAGTTTGATTCAAAATTATTAATGAAGTTACAACTAGCCACAGGTATTAGTAATCAGATGGGTTAATAATTGCTATTGTATTGTCTTAAACTGTTTCTTCATTGAGAATGATGATCGTTTTAAAGGTAGGCGCGGGCTATAAAATACATAGTTGAGCGAGTCTCGGTTTTGCATGAAAAAGTTGTCAATTTGAGGGTAAAAGAGTGTTTCTGGTGCGCATAAATCTAACGTTCACCTTTAAAAACCATGATTTATTGGAATGAAAAGAAAGCGGAAGGAAATGCAGAATAAATTGCCTTTGTATGAATTGAAGATTATTCATCTGCTGCTAAAAGAGATTTTTGGATTATATTTCCACTAGGATATCACACCAGAATAACTATACAGTGATTAGCATTCAAAGTGTATTTGAAACCATAAGAAAATCTAATTATATGTACGATTCTTAGTACCGAATGTCTTTTATCGGTTAAAGGTTCGAGTCAAAATTTGAATATAAGCTCGGGTTAGGTTCAATTGCGATTTAGATGTGATTCTCATGCAAACATTTTTGTACCTAATATTCAGAAAAGGTGTTCCTCCGTACAGAATAGAAGCCACATTATATTTGAATACAATAACAATTGTTTCTTGTCCAATTATTTTCCAATTCAATATACTATATCATATAGTGAAATATCAGGTCAGAACAGAACAAAAAAATACTATACATTAACATTGAAAATACTAGATAATATACGAGGGCAACGTGAAAAGTCCCTGGACAATAGAACAGATGGCACCACAATCGAAAATCCCATGTGACAATTGTGATGTACCAGCTTTAATAAGAACGCATTAGAAGTTTTAGACTGATATGTCATTCAGTTCTGTTTTGACAACCATCGAAAGCAAGCAACCTTAAAGATTTTTATAGACATGGAAAAAAGTGAATTTCGCGTCTTGATTAAACATTATTTTTTGCGTGGAAAAAACATTACGCAAGCCGAAGCATCGCTTCGTGGTGGTAATATGACCACAAAGGACGAGAACGTTCTGGTCGTCCAATAGAGGTTACATCGCCAGAAATCGTTGATAAAATCCATTGGATATTGTACGATCGGCGAGTTGAGTGCACGAACATTTTGCATACATTTTTGAATATGAGGAAGCTATCTACCAGATGGATGCCGCATTTGCTCTCTGTTCGTAACAAACACGACTGTGTGACAACTTCAAAGGAGTGTTTGGCGCGATAAGAAAGACTTTTTGTGTCGTTTCGTTACTGTGGCCGAAACATGGATCCATCACAACACACCAGAGACGAAAGAACACTCGCACAGCGAACTTGTCCTAGTTTATCGGTCAACAAAGTCATGGCGACAGTTTTTTGTGATCCACACGGTATCGTCCATATCGATTTCCTTGAGAAGGACAAAACGATCATTGGCATATATGCAGAGCTGTTGGATCGATTCGACTTCGATTTGAAGCAAAAACGGCAAAGAAAAAAAAGCTTTTACACCATGACAAAGTACCGGCGTACAGGTCCGCCGGCGCAGTGGCAAAACTGTAGATTATGTTGAGAAATAAAATAAGTTTTGACCAAATAAATCACTTCTTGTTTCATTTTACGGGGACTTTTCAGCTTGCCCTCGTAGAGACCCAAAATACATTATTCAACAAATTGTAGTATAGTGTTAAAATGATACCCTTGTGTCTTAAGTAAATAGTAACAGGTACGTGACGAACAATTGTATACCAAAATATGGCGTTTATAATAAGAAAACAATAGTGCAAGTAATATAAATAGAGGACAAGACTGACAATCATGCATTCATATTATCATTAGATTTACATTAGATAGTACATTTACTATTCATCTCCTAGTATTCACTAATCTCCCACAAGTGAAGGCGAGTTTATTTAGTTTAACACAAAATTAACTTGGACGGGGTGAAATAAACATAATAAGACTTACATCCCACGCGAAGAGAGACGAGGCAAATACCACTCACTCACTCGTCACGAAATCTCCGAATGTATAAAGCGAATCGCCTTGAAATTTGGCAGATATGTTCCTTATACGACGTTTTCATCCCGTATGAACTGAATTTTCGAAACTCAATCCGAAAGGGGCTAAAATAAATTCGATATATTTTGATTTCTGACAGTTAACATAATCTCGTAAATTTTACATGATAGACATATCCATGAATTGATGAATCATTATCACAGATCAGACTGTTTATGATAGACAGTACATAACACTTCAGCAAGCTGATACGCTGGCAGTCACATAACGTCCGTGAAAGACAATTCCGTATCATGGATACGAATATAAGTATGTCAAATCAAAAAAAGATACGTGTGGCACTCGGGGACTGCCGCGGTAAAGCTATTGCATAGCAGTTTTTCTCAACTTATTCAATTATAATTATTTATTTTTTTAAATTTATGCAGTATTTTTTTTTTTTGATATTTTAATTAAAGTTTTTTCTTTGATATTAATTCAAGTTACTTTTGAGCGTGGTGATCGATAAGGAAACAAATTTTTTCTTTTATTTAATGAATGAGCAGTTAATATCGTTTAAAATATTTTTATTATCTTACAATACAGGAATCTGTTATCATTGAAACTATAGGTTTATGATAACTGAATAACTGAAATAAGAGACATAAGTTTGAGACTTGATATCCTCTAAATATCTGGAAAATACCGCGTCAATGGTGGTCCCATATTTTGTTGTGGATTCTTGTGGATCATTATTCATTTTCAAATTCAATTTTTCCGAAAGAAAAGTTGTCAACCGCTCTGATTTTTTATCAGCGAAGTTGATGTTTAAATCGCCAGCCAAGATAAGTGGAAATTTATTACCATTTGTACCAAGTATTTTCGACCCTTCTTCAGTGTACACCAGTAAAGTGCAATGAATAAAATGCTCTACCTCGTCCAATTTTGGATTCGGAGAAATGTAAATTGCTACCATGACTATGTGTAGGCCATTTCTAAGTTTGCATAAGCACGCACAAATATCTCCAACAAATGAGCGCCTAACATTAACATTGCTAACGTGTGCAATATGTATTTCAATATTCAGAGTCATAATATTAGTAACATTATTATTATTTTGGTAAATAGCTACCCCACCTTTTGGAACAGTATCTCGTTTGAATTGAACAATACAATTGAAATTAGGTATTTCAATCGGATTATCATGCGCCATGCAAGTTTCGGTAAGAAGTAACACATTTGTTTGTCTCGTAACTGAATCTTGTAAATCATATTTGTGACTATTTAGACTTTGGCAATTGAAAGTCATTATTTAAATGCCATTTCTATTACTAATGAAATCTAAGACACTTTGAGCTGTCGTCTGAACACTATTTAAAGGCAGTCTTTCGAATTTTTGCAACAAAGATGCAGTCGATACAGCTTGCCTTCGATTATTATAAAACTTGGATGTAGAATTATCGTTTTTTGTCGTGATATACAATTTTTCAATATTAGTCACCCGAGAGAGCGCAACATAAACGAGTTCCTGTTATTTTTCGTTACGGAATTTCTTGATTCGGTCGCCGCGCTCAAAGCATGCGATAAAAGCTATATGCAATATATGCAATAGCATAATGGAAACAGGTGCTCTCAGGTCTCTGCTACGCGCGTCTAACGTATAAACTCTAACTGACGCGTAGCGAGCTCCTAGAGGCATATGTCAGAATGATTTCGTTCGTAGCTAATTACAGAGGACGTCTGGAGTTCTTGCAATTATGTTTTTAGATAATTCGAACATTCTAATTTCGATAGGCTGCGTGAAAATCCCGGAGTCTAAAGCGCTAGAGTGTTATAACATTCGTATAAAATAGCAAAATTTCTCACTTTTAGAAACTTCAAATTAATTAATCAATTTGACACATGTTAGGTGTTTAGGTCTTACATTATTTTTCGTTACGGAATTTCTTGATTCGGTCGCCGCGCTCAAAGCCCGCGATAAAAGCTATATGCAATAGCTTAATAAACTTTCACATGCCACAGCGTATAATTTTACGTTTTCTCGCGCATATACCTGTTTATTTATACTCATTAGAAATATTTGCTTTAACTGGGAACGACACCCCAGCGGAGCAGCCGACGCTTGCTGCTATGGATATCAGCTGTTTCTGCGGACGTAGCTCACGCACAACAGTTAGTATTATACGAGGACAAGTTCCTGAAAAATTGAACAAGAAATGATTTATTTGGTCAAAACTTATTTTATTTCTCACATAATCTCCTAGTAGCCCGATACACTTCGTCCAACGTTTTTCCAATTTTTCGATCCCTTCCAAATAATACGATTCAGGCAATCCTTCAAAATAGGCGTTTGTTTAAGCGATGACCTCATCGTTGGGTCAAATCTCTTTCCACCGATCCATTTCTCCAAGTTTGGAAATAGATAAAATTGCAAGGAGCCAAATCTGGAGAATATGGTGGATGACGAAACAATTCGTAGCGCAATTTATTAAATTTTGTCATTGCGACTGCGGACCTGTGCGCCGGTGCGTGGTTCTGGTTGAAGAGCATTTTTTTCTTTACCAAATGCGGTCGCTTTCGCTTCAAATCGGCTCCAAATCTATACAACAGCTCTAAGTGAATTAATGAAGTACGTAACTTCGGAGGCCAGCCTGGGACAGATATCTATATTACAAAGAAATGTTACTACACTTGCAGTTTTTACAAAAATCACATATATAATACAGGTATGTCATCTCAATATCTGCATATTTTTCGTGTATCCTTTGTAGGCATTTATTACACCGTATCCAATATTCGTCAAACATCTCATGGCATATGAAGCAAGAGTATTTTTCATTGTCCTTACCGTGTGTAGTATAGGAATCTTCCATCCCTATACGAGTTTACCTAGAATCCCCGAATAGACCTTAATTATATTAATTATTATGTAAGTATATGTTTAGATCTCGGATCTGGGTTACCAAGCAATATGTTACATAACGGCTAACCTAGATACCTTGCATCGTAGATTAGTTTAGTAGAACATTAAACAATAAACAGTGACATAACATGTATATATAGTAATGTGGAGCATATCAGTACATATAGTAGTATACAGTATATTCATTGTCCACGCTTCTGACAGTATAGTCAATGTACCTGCCTAAGTTGTAATTTCTGAGAGTAAGGCATTAAGCCATAATGGCGCCGAGCTCTACCTTAAGTAAAGTGACTCTTTTTTATACGTGATGTGTTTCCTTCCCCTATACCTCTACCAGGACCACGGGACAGTTTAGGGCAAACCGCCCAACCAAAGAGCTGATCCCCCACATGGCGATCCATACCAGGATTTTTCTTATGGAAAAAAAAAAAAAAGAAACGAACCGCTCCCTGTCCACATCGCCATATGTGATCCCCCACATGGCGATCCAAGCCAGTCTTTTCTGAAAATGGGAAAAACAGAGACGTATGTGATCTTCCCCACATGGCGATCTCTTCCAGTTTTTTTCTACCAGAAATAAGAAACGGACCATAATGGATTTGGAAATTGGAAATGGATTGGAAAGGAAACATGGAAATTTCAAGGATGGAATGGTGAAACAAAATTTTTTTTTTGATGCCCACATCACCATATGTTATCCCCACATAGCTAAGAGCTGATCCCTGTCCACATCGCTATATCTGATCCCCCACATGGCGATCCATACCAGTCTTTTTCTTATGAGAAAAAAAAAAAAAAAAAGAAACGAACCGCTCCCTGTCCACATCGCCATATGTGATCTCCCACATGGCTCCAATATGGTTTAACAGGAAGACGCTAAATTGATTATTGGCAAATTGGAAATCGAAGTTTCAAAAATGGAAATTGGAACGCAGGCATCGAGGCAGCGATGGGTTGGGAAAAAGAAGAAGAAGTCAACACTGTAGTGTAGTGCTTCGAAATGTGAGTAATGACTGTTCCAGACAATTTCAGGTTCATATTTTTTTTTAGAAGAATAGCACGCAAATACGTCGCTGTGTTATATGTATATATATATATGCATATTATAAATTTATTGATTTATTAATTTAGTAGATTTATCATAATCAGGTAAATTGCTGAACATAAATTTTTTTTTTATGTCACATTTAACTATATTTAATAATATTGAAGTAATTAAGTCATACCTAACTTCTAATAGTGATTTGAATATATCGAATATATTATATTATAGTGATAAAATATTTGAAGAAATTTTAGGGATATATAACTTCTAATGCTTAAATTTAATTGAAATCGAATAGGAAATTTACATTTAAAAGTAGTACATATTAATATATTGGAATAAGTAAGAATAAAATAAGTTATTTACCAAATCCCCACACGTGTCTGTTCGAGACGTTCTTTCCTTCATTATTTTGTTCAGATTTGGATTCAGAAACTTCACTTTTATTCTTAGTGTCAATAATTTTTTCCGTGACTTCCTTGGATTCTTTATCTCTTTGGACCTGTATCTTTTTAAGAGGTGAGGAAGTCAAAATTTCGTTTTTCTCGGCTTTTCTTTCCTATTATCTATTCTTTTATTGAAAAATATTGGCTTCTGGATGGATTTCGCGTCACAATAGGTCGACTTGAGGCTTGAGGCTTGAACTGAAACTGAGTCGAGCTATTGTGAAGCGGAATCCATCCGAAAGTCAAGATTTTTCAAGATTAGCTATCCGCGGAAGTTTACTATTCAAGATATCCTTTTTTTACTACAGTCTGAACCCGGTGATATTTCTTCTAAGACTCTTATAGTAGCCTTAGTATCGTGAGAAACTAAAGTTGCTTGGAACTGCGAACTTTGAGATTTCTTCTGAAAGGGAGGTGTTGTTAGACTTGGCATTAATTCCTTGGGTCATCTAATGTTAATTTGAGCAACACCTGTAATTGCGTTCTTAGAAGTATATAGTTCAACCATCGTTTCAAGTTCGGTTTGCAGAGTTTCAGTATTCTCTATATTTTCTTGGAGAACATAAAGTTTTCTGGTGGACCAACAGCGAGACCATCACTGGTATTATTAATGGTGATAGTTGGAATATAAGTGATCATAGACGGGAGAAAGTCTAAGTCGTTAATATATATTTATATTCAATGGATATATTCCAGTGCACTGAAAACCATTTTATGCAATGTTCAAACGAGCGCTGTGGGAAAAAGCTTATGCGATTAATCCCTCTGTATCGTATTCCCGCACCAGGATGTGATCTCATCCACATGGAACAAGTTTCATCGTAATAGGCCTTCAAAAGGTTCCATGAAAGTCCTGTCCAAAAGCTGTATGTAAGGTATGCGTGGTGTGTGACGGTGTGATGAGCTTGTGAATACGGTTTTCAAGGAAAATCTTTGTGGCTTCCGTGTCCATGCAAAATTAAAAGAACATGATTGAAATCATTCGGCTGTATATGTTTAACAAAATACTTTAGCCATGTTTGAAATATTTTACTGTCCATCCATTAGTTTGAGCGACACCAACTGCATCATATGGTGCGTTGAACATCAATCTATCATTCAATCTTTGTCTCTTAAATATAAGTAGTGGAGGAATAAATGTGCCAGTAACATTCATGCAGGTCATAATCGTCACATTCAATTGACTTTTTACCTATACAAGAAACTCTTTCATCTGCATTGAGAATGCGTGTTGGAGGAAACTTGTAGGTATCCATAAGAATTTTGAGTTTCTTAAAAACCAGAACGACTTGGGGTTCATTAAAGCCAACAGCCCTTGCAAAGCTGGTGGCTTCTGGAGAACGTATTGAAAGATCAGTGTGAAGCTTAAGAAATTCATAATAAAAATCGTTTCCTGCACCCTTCTTTTGAATATTGAATCGATGATAAGTTTTTAAGCCCACTCCCAAATCAAAATCAAGTTTAATAGATTATTTTCTGGTTGAAGGCATTACTCTATTCTTCATTCCTTTGATGTGTTCAACAAGTAGGTTTTTGTAATTTATGTTGAAGGTGGCCTCAAATCTACCAATTTTATAATTTTGCTTGTATATCCAAACTATTCTGGAGAACCAAACTGGTCTGCGCAGATAAGTTTTTGGTACATTAATGTTTTCCGTTACATTGAGTTAATTTTCGGTCTAGGAACCGCGATTGGTCGTCCTACCTTTGAACGTTGGCATCCTGAAAGAAAAATACCAAACTTGATGGATATAAGTTGTCCCAGGTTACCCAAATTTAATCTGGCCCGGGCTACCCAAATCAGAAAATACATTTGAGTAAGTGGCGAGTTCAAAATAACTAAAATTTATACTTATTGCAAATGAGAATCTAACCTAGAATCCCTAAATTATAACCTGAACATGGCAGAAACTTATTAACTCACCAAAGTAGCTGCTTATGCCCTTCGATAGTATATTCGAAATACTACAAAACGGCGATGAACGATGAAAGTTTCTAATAACTTGTCTCCTTCTTGAATGAAACTTCATTCTCATGGTTTCTTATTTGCCCGCAAACACGTCTGTCCAAAGCGCATTGGTACTGTCGTTTCTAAACCATTAGATATGGCTCCGGGCTACCCGATGTCCGGCACTAGCCGATATTCCCTGATTTATTGAAGCTTCGATGAGACAGACAGCTGCTTATGAATAATAAAGGAACCCAATATTGAATCCTTCAGTATTATTCCCTATTTATGATGGATTGGATTCCGCGACATATAATTTCTATTCTAGTTACGCAAATGCAAATTGTGCTATAACGATATGCGAATTCTAGTGAATTTCAGTTTTCAGAAGTTGGTATCGACTAACAGTAGCTAGTATCATCAACATTATCATTATGCAAAAAGTTTGGAATCCTTCTATTGAATGCATTTTGGAAACGTGGAATCGAAAAGTGAGTGCACTCGTTGAACTCGTTCTTTTAGAAACTCCCTCATCGAAGGAGTGCCCTAAATGAAGCCTTATGAAACTAGCTCTTTGATATAATATTATTATTTGAAGCTAATATTTTAGATGTTGAAGTAATTTATGATATCTGTAGTACCTTTCTCATGCAGTGATATACATTTAATTCTGTTTTTTTTTTAATTCTAGGGACAACAGGGGAAAATACATCATCAAAGGTAATGAAACGTCATTATTCTCTGAAATGCATGTTGAATCAGAATGTTGGAACCATAGAGATCTTGGAATGGAGGTATTAAGCTCCATAAGGCTAATGTATTTTATATGCAATCGTTTAAGAAAAATCTCGGGATATGTAATCATAATAATCGACCCTCTTCCTCGGACACTCCGCCCAGTTTATGGACCGCGCGTGAATAAATACTGAGCAGAAATCATCGATACAACGCGAATCTCAAAAACGGGTGCATCGCAATTCGAGTGGGCGGAGCGTAATCCCGAGTTTCCTTCTTAAACGTTTGCAAGATAAAGTCTACTGTATACCTCTATTCTAAGATCTCTATGGTTGGAACTCACAGACCAAAAAGCCACCTGATACCAAATTTCAGGAACTTTGGATTGAAAGGACTCAAGATATACCATTTGTTATAAGAGACATTCCATTTGTTAGTTGGAAATTAATTGTCATTGTTTATTAATAGTAATAATCACGAGCCCTCTCTTTTTTCAGACTAACGATGTGTAAGCCATCCTGAACACGATGTGAAAAGTTTTTTTTTCGTGCGGTCTATAAAATTTTAGTAATGACCCCAATTTTTTCACAATTTTGACTGGACTAGTGAAAATATAGTTGAAACAATATTTTTTTTATTCCGCTCATTCACATTATCGGGGCTTGCAGTTTACAGACTATTATTTGCTGAATGATTGATTTGTTCTCCTTAAATCACACTTGAGTGAACCTCATTAATTACCAATTTATTCGAAAAGTGATAAGGTCATGTTAAATTCTAGTACTTGGAAATCTCACACCATAGGAGTGCCATGGATGTATTGAGATTTCTATTACCGACGTTTTGTTTCATATTTTGATATTATCAAGGGGCTATAAGTGTCAATCAAGGGCACATATCTGCAACCTAGGCATAGCTTTTGCTAGTCGTGATATCGAAGAATAAAGATGACAGATATTCGTTCAATTGTACTGGGTAAAATCATATAGCACATCAATGAGTAATGTTATTTCATTTTATTATTCTTTCGGGTGGTCCCTTACTACCCTAAGCAAAGGGGCCTATCGTGCTTGTCCTCTTGTGATTACTGGTTTGCGACTATCAGGTCTGTCTTTGAAGAAGTTCAGTGTCTTTATAACGCCAAGCTCCATTGGTGGCATCTTATTAGTGTCACCAAAGTGTATTCTATGGTTGTAATCCAACGACAGACTTTGACACACTATACTTGTATATGCAGAAAATTCATTATCTCCATTTTACTGTCCGCACAGTGTCTCTTGTTCTACACATGATCTGTGTAGATCTTCCTTCAGTGGATAGTATCCTGTTAATATTCCTACAGTCTATCGGAGTTGATTTCTTGTTAGCGCCAGTAATTACAGTTTTCCGTGTACATAGTCCGCCTATAAATAATATGGATAGTCTAAGACCTTTGGTCATCGTCCTGTTAGTTGCTTGTTCGAATTGTTCCGCTACGATGTTATTATAGGCAATGTCTCCCGTGAATTCCTTGTCTTGCCAGCAGGTGAGCTATTTTGTTCGTATTCATGGCGTGGTGACCGGACACCTAAACCAGTTTCACCCGGTTGTTGTTAGATAGAATGGTCAGTTTGTATCGGCTCTGTAAGATAGTCTTAAAAGAGTTAAGATGTTCAATGTTTTGATGGCTACTTGACTATACGGTCTCACTAATATAATTCGGTCGCAATTCCTTATGTCCAGTATTTTAGCATTGTTCATCGTTGGATAAATTCCTAAGTTTTGGAAACATCTTTTTTTATCGTTGTATCACCAGAATCAGAAGCCAGTGCTGGTCTCTGTTTTCGATGCATCAGTGTATCAAACGTTTAAACTGATTTTACTCAATTTAACTCCTTCAGCACAATCAACACGTTCCGGAACGATGGTCTGGAATGGTTTGTTGCAGTCGTCTTAAGGTTTATTCGATCAGTTAGCAGCAGATGCCCCTATTAATTATGTTGTTCCACTCATGCAATGGATTATTGATCAAGATACATGGGCAACCAAGAATGAAGCCATTAAAGTTGATGAGATACGCCTCCCAATATAAGAGATTGCCAACCTTTCTTCGATGTTATGTAGTACAATGAACTCGTAAGTAATCAGACGAATAGCGCTCTTCTCAATATAATCTAAGAACTTCAGCGTATGTTTGAAGCTGAACTCCAAACTTACGAACTGTACTTAGGACAGGTCGAATTTGTGCTTTGTAGATAATGGGATGTGAAGTATCGCATGGCACATGATCGTCCCATGAGAGGATGTTGTTGGTGGTTCTACCGAGCATGGATATGAAGGACTTCATAGGGATAGTGAGATCCGCCTTCCTGGAGAAGATGCAAACTTTAGCTTCGGTTGCCTTAAGCTCTACTAGATAATCAGTTTCGGATTTCAAAAAAGTTGCCAAATGTTCATTAATTGCTTAGACATGTCTCTGTCTTGATCCTCTGGCTTCTTTAGATCATATGAGAACTCCAAATGAGAGAGCAGTATGCAGTGTTCCATCCTCACCAAAGATGTGGATGGGACAGAAGGTTATTCTTAACAGACCGTTGATTTGGAGCAGATATAAAGTTGGTGCCAAGACAGATTCATGTAGAACAATAGCATTGGTAGCCATTGAACAAGGGGAGACTACGTCAACCACCACATAGAGCGATCTATCTGAGAAAAACTCTATAGTGAATGAAGTTGTGGCGACAAATTTTATGACGGAAGTTTCCCAAGAAGACTTCGATGCCAAACTCAGTAAAATGCTTTGGTGATATCCAATGCTACATCTAGATATTCTCCATATCTCTCAATAGATGTCTGCCGTATATGAGTTACATAGGCAAGCAGGTTTCCTGTTGATATCTGCTGACGAAAGCCATATTTTGGAGCTCTCTAGGTATTGGATGAGCTTGATGTTGATTGTCCTCTCCGTTACTCCATAAATCACATTTAAGATAGTCTATAATCATGAGGGAGGGTCTTCTTTTCTTTTTAGTTGTCTTCCAGCTCGGAGGAATCAATGCAGGTTTATTCAGATAGCCAGTGGCCCAAAAAGCACTGCTAACCAGTAATATATGACAAATAATAATTCATTAAATTAAGATGTCAAAGTATTGTGGTGCTGATATAAATTCAAAATTGATGAATCAGTAAGAATAAGAGCAATAATAATTATGTTTCACAAATTCAGAACGATACAAAACATATATAATTGAACTGACTAATCTGAATTCATGGAAGTGAAAACGCTTCATCCAATTCTTCTGCCGTTGTCTCTTCATATGTTACAGTATAGTTTGTCAGAAATGGCTAAGCTCAGCCTGGAGAAGAAAATATTAGATTACCTCCAGCATGAAAGCTACAAACATTTTTCAAGAAGTAACTAAATATCTTTCCTTTGGATATGACATTATGTCTCATGCAACACATATCAGTTGTGAAAGGTGAATCAAAATCAAAAGTTATATGGAATAAATGTACAGGGGTAAAAGATCTATTCTTTCCTCCACAGAAGGCTTAATTCATTCAACCGCGATTAAAGTTGCCCTCTGGTTTGAGGAAATTATTCAGAGTGCACAATGAGATACGTGGATTGTTTTCAACAAAGGGATTCAAAGATTAAAGCGTTGAGCAATAAAATGTCTTCCAAAATACAATGCGAATGGTAACGGAATCCAGGTATGGTCATGCCCTATGTCAATTGAATCAATAGCGAATGAACAAATTCTTTCCTAAATCCATTAATCTATCAGATCTCGACAATTAAAATATTATGAGTTCAATTTGAGTAATTAATTATTCACTGATGGATCTGGGAATTTGTTAAGAACTTCGAGTTAATCTGACACATCTATATAAGTACAATTGTCGATTCTTTCAGTCATCTCCGATGTGACTAATTTGACCGTGATCTCTGAAATATTCAGGATATTCAGTCATAATCTCGTAGTTCATTAATGCACTTGATTTATAATCAAAAGGGCGGCGAAGATCCAGTTGTAATATTCAACTAATAATAAATGAGAACAAACATCTGTTTCGTCACACTATGACAAAGTATCGAACGTATATGTAAAATTAAGTCCTTGAATAGAATTCAAAAATTGATGTGATTCAAATTGAAGTAGGGGTATGGAAAGGTTTGGGTGAGAGGTTATTTACAACTTTGTTGACAAATGGTAAATCAGACGTATCGATCTGGTAATTTAATATCAATTTACTACTGTTTTTGTATGTTTTGAAATTTTCATTGATTCTATAATATCAAGTTACCTTCTTTCCTGAACATCTAAGATATCAATACAAAGGATGATCCATCTATCTCATCCCATACTTTCGTCTCGTATACGTTATGAAAACCTGTAGAACCAGAAATTCAGATATTCCTTTTTGCTGAATCTCTAATCATATACTCTCTCTAATTGAAAATCAGTTATTTATTTATTCACTTATATTTATTTATACAAGTGATAACCAATAAGCAACCTAATGACCTACAAATAGTTACATAAAATGACAAGATATACAAGTGATAATGATAAGTTGATAATAATCATAACAACAACAAAAAAAGAAGTGGAAAAATAACGATTATGAGCTTAATTGTAAAGATAAATATGAATTTAAATGCAAGAGTATTAGTAAGATAGATAGATATTAAATCAATTAAACTATTGAGCATTATCGATAGAAATAACTAAAGTAAAATATAACGATGTGAAATAGAGAAAACCCTCACAAATTAAAGCTATTTGATTTTGATTTAATGTAGAATAAGCAAATTTTCATGACTGAAGTACTCATCGTATTTTTGAAACGTGTATTGAATTGTTAGCATATGGAATGTTGAAATATGAAACAGATGTGGAGATCTATGAAAGTACTATTGTCTGACATTAAAATGCATCCTCAATAGGATGAAACAAGAATCAATCTCATTATTCTATAATTTATAGAGTGAAAGTATAAAAGACACAACTCTTCTATAGCCTAGTTTACTTAACTATAGTGAGATAGCTTGGGTTTCGGAATCAAATTGTCTATTAAAACTGAAGTTTAGCTATGTTAAGAGTTTTTTTGCACTCTTCCCAATATAATACCATGAATAATGTAATTTAGATACCACAAAATGTACTCAAATTTCAAGTTCTGTACCTCAGAAGTAAACTGTATCAAGTCACTAAATCGTAATTGTTGAGGAGAGCAAAGAACGATTCCAAATCACTCAAATTAAATACATCTCACAGACGCTAGAATATGAGGATGAGGAATTTCGCCTATGGGATTATGAGTGAGTGAGGTAATAGGAATGATTTTTTCATTCATAAAAAATAAATGTATTGATTAGTTTTGGTGACTTAACATACCTTACCACTAGTAAAGTTGAAGTGGCAGGTGACTTAAAACATATTTTGGTAATTTAACATAGTCTACCTGTAGTAAAGTATGATTTTTTGAATATTGTATGTGTCTTAAAAAACATTCAATGCCAAATTTTACTTATAATGGTTAATAAACATTACTATGTATGATTTAGAAGAAAAAACAGGATTTAAAGAATAATCATCTGATTTATGGTTATGAAATAGAAAAGAGAATTATCACAAAATTTGTATGCTCATGCTGGAAGTTTATTCATCTTTCATATCTTGGTGGTCAAGATTCTTAAAATATGCATGAAAACACATGGTACCCATGGCAGTAACTTCTGGCAGACGTTGGTACTTATTAGCTTCGATGTGTTCCGAACTAGTGGAAAATTTTCAGGGCATTATTCCCTGTGTGAGATTCGATTACAATCTACTTTGTTAAATTCAGCAGAAGCAAATTTAGTCTTAAAATACAATACACCAAGATCAACTGTTCTGACTTGCATGTGTACTACTTCTGCTATTTTAAAATCTTGACTATTACTTGTCTTTTTTCTTGAAACAAAGGAAGTTATATTATTATGCTTATGCTTCAAAATTTTTGAAGTCATCCACTCCTATGTTTATTACTGTGAACGGTTTAGAGCGGCTTACAATTCTGATAAGCTGCTGCCAATCCCATGGTTATATAATTTTATAAATTTAATATGCTAGTACATAGTTGATGTTGCGATTTTGGGAGACGCAGTTACCTCCCATGTCGCTAAAATATTATCTAAAGCCCAATTTGGTAAACAAGACGCCATCTCATTTCCACCACACCTACCAAAAGTTTCGTCACACATACAGCAGTAAGTTATTTGTTGTGGATTCACTAATAATAATTAAAAGTCCACAATTTGAGGAAATAAAAGCGTTTGTCAGCATTGATGTAGGCAAACATTTTTCAAGAAGTTTTGTATACTGAATGTCTCTTTCATCAATTTTGTCTGCCTTTTTGAGGTCATACCGTTCTTTTGTGTTTATGAGGTATCATTGTCGGGTAGCATAAAGACGTAATTAAATTCATCTTGTTGGAATGCCCCGCATTGACATCCCTCAGGCACCCTCACTTTGGAGAATCAAAACTGCTCCCAGAAGAAGAACTTACGGAAGCCAGCGTTTGCAATATTCTGGGTTTCTGGTTGGCCACAAGCCTGCTAGAATGGTTTCTGACATGAGACCCACAATGGGCTCAACTAAGTGGTCTAAGTGCATTTGGGGGCTAAACCTCCTCCCCTCAAATAATGATGATGATGATGATGAACTCAATACAGTTTACCTCTGAGGTACAGTTACTTCTAACTATCGAGTTAAATAATAATATTATCGATTCTGGGTAGGTCAAGTTCTTGGTGTTGCGCGAAACAAAGAGGGACACCCTCTTCTTGAATTACAACCTGAATATGATTTTCAATCTCGAGTCTTGTGTCTAATGTAATTCTCAAATCTGAGGGAGCTAACTATTTGTAGGTATGCGCCGCCATGTAATATGTAATATATCTCTCATACTTTATTTGAAAGGTAGTTTCATTCCTCAAAATCCATGACATTTCTGTCAATTGCATTCAAAATTATCTCCGTCGCAAATTCCGCATTTGGATTCACATTGATATAGGTAAATTATGTTTTTTCCCATAATGATTCCAATATCTGATACTTGAACCAAAGAGTTTTTATTTTGAATGTTAGGTACATCCAGAATGACAATGACATCGTTGATGCATCGGAATGACGCCAGAACTTTCCAATTTTTTAATGATCCTCATTCAGTAAGGACTTGCTAAAATGTCACAGAAATGATACTCGGAATTATCTGGATTGGCAGCTTATGCGCGAGATGACAAATGTTTATCTTAAATTAAAATTAGCGGGATTCAGGGAGCTGCAATTATCATAACGAGTAATTCGAATGCCGCAACATTTTGAGATAATATTCAGGAACGTTAGCAAGTGAATATAATGTCTAAGTGGGGTAGAGGAAGTATTTTGCATATTACTTCGGAAGAAATACCAACTTATAAAATCTTGTGTAAGACACCGCCACTAGACGAAAAGACTGGAAATGATCCCCAGTGTTATTATAGTGTATCGTTCCATATAATGGTTAGCTAAATTCATTTCAATTAAATGCGTAGGTACATACGAATATATTCTATTTGATTAGGTACTACACTGAATAACTTTAGTTGAACGATTTGAGTCTGAAAAAATATTTCCTGTTTATCTGAATATATTTCATTCACCATTATCATTATTATATATTTTAATTTCAATTCTAATTATCAATAAGAGAAGCTAAACATAACCAATAAGTACATATTAATTAGATTATTATTATTACTGCAGACTACATTGCAATTATATTCAATTTGGGATAAATAGATAATAAAGCAAGATGCAGAAAATGATTTCACTATTGTTAAAACCTGGTTGAACTTGCAGCTGAAAACCACTAGCTTAGAAAGAAGTGTATGTTACCTTTGAATCCAATAATTCCAGATTGCTTTCATATACAGTGATGAGGATACTACAATAATGTGGTGGTTGACGGAGTATCCACCACAGGGATATGTCTTGGCACCAACTTTATTTCTGCTTCATATCAACGATATGTTGGGAGTGACCACCTGACTTGTTCACAGGATTGATAGTGATAGTAGACTTCAAACCGTTTTCTCATATAAAGCGGAGAGGAGCGAAACAGAGGCAGGTTGACTCAATTAATGGTGACCTTGCAATGATTTTGAAATGAAAATCATATTAGAGTTCAATGCAACCATAACTCAAGCTTGCATCTTCTTCACTAGGGCGGATCCCACAACCCCTGATATGATGATGTCAGGTGAACTATTTCTTTCAAGTCTTCCGTATTCATGCCCGTGATCACCAACAACAACACCCTCTCATGGGATGATCAAAGACCGCTCCACAAATTATTGGTTTTCTATTCCGCGTCAGGAGCTACTTTACATCCCAGCAACTCCTCATGATCTACAAAGTACAGACTAGAGTACGACGGTATCATTAATGATAAATTATGTTGTATAGGTACTTATTCCAACATGAGAGCAATGATACCATTCATTTATACAAATAATACATAATAAGCATGAGATATCATTAGTAAGTAGATATCTATCCAAGTTTAAAAAAAAATTCTTAGATTTGATCCTATAAATCAATTGGGAATTCATTATAACATTTTGACGCCAAATAGGTATGTGCAGTCTTGGCTAATAGTTTTTTCGCCATTGGTAATTTCATGCTATATTTGTTTCTCATAACAAGTAAACCTGTTTCAATTATTGTGGAGGATATACTCATTGCCTTTCAGGAGTAGTTGTTCAATTTTGCACACCAGAGCTAAGTTCTAGAGTGATAAATTGACCGAAAGCGAGGTACGTTTTCTTCGAGTCGTTGATATGAGAAAGTTCGTGGTTTTTTGAACATGTAAAACAGTTTTCTGACTTTTTCTATCAGTGTGTTTCCAAATATGTTCCATTTAAGATGACAGGCAATTGACAGTCAGGAGATGAAGGTTTCGAAATTTCACATATCGTTGCTACTAACGGTTGATCTTTTACAAGGAGACTGATCATTTTTTTTCATCATACGGCTATTAGTTCATATCGAGACATATGATCATTCAGATATTCAGTTTCATGCACGCCAGGGTCATCCGAATTTTGACCTGTCCTGGAGTACTGCTCACATATTTGATGTTCGGCTCTCAAATATACGCTGAAAATCTTGGATTCTATCCAGAAGAGAGTTATTCGTCTAATTGATACTTACGAATTGATTGACCTCTGTAGAACATTGTAGAAAGGTGGCAATCTCTTCCTTGTCTGTAGATAAGCCAATGATCGGTGTTCATCAGATATCTATTCGGTTGTTCCAACAGAAAGATTCCAGATAAGCTCGAGACTTGCCAAACTTCTTCCTACCAGACTTCATTTTTCTATCGAACGACGAAGTTGTGGAACTCTGTGCGTAGTAAGGTCTTTCCTTACGCATATAACCTTCAAACCTCTAAGAAAAATTCGAATGCCTATCTCCTCTCCCAACATTCCAACGCTGGCTCACGCGACGTTCTTTGGAAATTATAGATTTCCTCTCGTGTAGTATAGAAAAAATAAATCGCAATTACGGTATGGATTGAATGGAGATAGAGCCCTTGATAATCTGATCACCAATCTTGAAATTATTCAAAAAAGAATTTTAAAAATTATTTACAGCAGAGAACCTACATATCCTTCAGAAAGAAACATTGTATAAACAAACAAAGTAATGGATATTCGTCAATTGTTTGTCTTGGTACCACACACTATAGCTTATACTGAAAGCAGAATGACAAACTAACAAACAGTTATAAATTGACATGAACGTATGATTTAGCCATGCTGACAATGAAAAAAGATATAGGTCAATGAAATGGTATTGCCGTCTCGCCACGAGCCTCTAATTATCTACCAAACGAAATGAGAAATACAACAAATATGAAGGAATCTAACAATAGTGTAACACTTATTTATGAACAATAAATAAACTCAATATTGAAACTAAGAATGCTTTTGAATATAAAACAATGCCTACCCAACTTTCAACTAATGTCTCGCTGATTACCTAAAACATCTAAAGCTTTCAATCTTATAGTCCTCGTGGCGAATACGTTATAATTTCAACTCATGTTCTGCTCATTTGTGTTGATATACCTTGTCATTCATGTCAATTATGAATTAAATCATTCCAAAATTGATAGTTCATAATTATATCAATATTAAATTATGTATTCTCCCTATGAATTATTCAGTGAATACCTTGTTGGAGGATTAATTATTCATTTTATTGTGAATTGTGTATTGCATTAAATTATTGTCATCCTGCACAATTCATGTTCCCTTCACTAATAAGTTAAGTAATTATGATTATCATATGTAGGATATTAACAATAACTCAATAATAATAATAATAACTCTTTGGGTAATCTTAATTAACTATGTTCAATTTTGCCCAAAACTGTTTCAGGTACATATTTATCTGTATTCTAGCTTTGTTGGACAGTTTGTTTCCAAATTAATGTGCCATCTTAAATTTAATTATCAAATATTCTTGTTTTGCCACACGTAAGATGTTTTGTGGTTCAACTATGTTTCATTCTTCCATTGAATTGTATATCCTTGTAAATATTATTATGAAAATGAACATTATCATTATTATCAGCATAAGTTAATTCAGTTATTAGATATCGATTGGTATGATTTATTCTCTATCCTAGAATTTTCCCTCCTGAAATATTCTCCGAAATATATTATTACACATTTTGACCGTAGTTTTCTAATATGGTAACCAGAAAATCATAAATGTTACTTTATTGTGAATTATGGTAACATGCTAAATGATCATATTCGAATTCCTGGTAATCCGCTCCTGGAGTCGAGACAGCCAGATGCTTTGTTCACCGTAATATTATCACACTTTAGTGTACAGGGTGTTTCAGAAAGGCCTCCCGTGAATGCGGGGGATGGTAGATTTTATAAAAATGAACAGATTCTTCACAGAAACTATGGTCCTATTTCCTTTCGTTTCCGAGATAGATTGAAATGTTAAAAAATTATAATATTTACTTCATTATCTTCTGAACGAATAGAAATTTTTAGTTCAAACTTGGTACACATCAGTTTCGCTGAGTGAGAAATTTTTCTGGTCGCAAAATGCTTCTGAGACAAATACAGTAGCGTAGTTATGGGGTTTTGTACCCATTTAAAACCCTAAAACTTCACGCCAATGGTCGGAAATTATTATCGTATACAAATTTAAAAACTTTATTTGGTTTTCTATAAAATGTATGATTGATAAATTTCACTTAGAAACTTACTGTTGGAGCTATTTGAATTTTTCTAATCAGGGGTTATCACATGGAATTTCTTTTGAAAGGCTATTTAATAAGTAAAAAAATTTGAAAACCTTTTTATTGGTAACGATGAAAAATAATTCATAATAAATGCTCAAGATAATCTATTTACTACAACGCAACGGCGACATGGATTTCTCAACAACCTTCTTGTTCGAATTAACATTTTATTATTAATTTCACCACAAGCTCTGCGAATACGATTAAGTAGATCTTCTCTATTATGAACCGGCGTAGCATAATAACCGACGTGGTATAATTTTTTCTTTCAAATAACCCGAAGCAAAAAAGTTCAGATGATTGAGGTCAAGTGATCGAGGAGGCCATGCAACTAGACCACCTCTACCAATCCATCTTTCACCGTACTTCCTATTCAGCCATTCTCGTACTTGTCTGTCAAAATGGGCAGGACAGCCATCCAATTGTATTCATGCATTTGTTTCCTCATTGTGTGGTGTCTTCGTGATTAGTTTCCAAAAATTCTAAAAATGCAGCTGGCGTTAGTCTCTGTGGTAAAACATATGGGCCAAAAATATTGTTTCTGTAAATGTCAAGCCAGACATTCACATTGAATTCTTCTAGAAAATTCCTAGATCTTGTACCATGATGGGTTTTCATTTGCCCATAAGGAACTGAACAAGGACGAAAATTTCTCTAGTAAATATTGTGGACAGATGAAACACGTTCTACACGGAAGTGGATTCATCAATTTTCACAATTTACGTTTATGAGCAAATGAAAACACTCATGGTACAGGATCTAGGAATTTCCAAGGAAAATTCAGTGTCAATGTCTGGCTTGGCATTTACAAAAACAATAATTTTGGTCTACATGTTTTACCAGACAGACTAACGGCCGCTGCATTTTTATAATTCTTGGAAACTAATCACGAAGACACCACACAATGAGGGAACAAATGCATGGATATAATTTGATGACTGTCTTGCCCATTTTGGCAGACACGTACGAGAATGGCTAAACAGGAAGTACGGTGAAAGATGGATTGGTAGAGGTGGTCCAGTTGCATGGTCTCCTTGATCCTCTGACCTCAATCCCCTGGACTTTTTTGCTTGGGGTTAGATAAAATTATGCCACGTCGGTTCATAATAGAGAAGATCTACTCAATCGTATTCGAAGCGCTTGTGGTGGAATTAATAATAAAATGTTAATTCGAAGAAGAAGGTCGTTGAGAAATCTATGTCGCCATTGCATTGAAGTAAATGTATTATTTCGAGCATTTATTATGAATTATTTTTCATCGTTACCAATAAAAAGGTATTCAAATTTTTGTACTTATTAAATAGCCTTTCAAAAGAAATTCCATATGATAACCACTGATTAGAAAAATCAAAATAGCTCGAACAGGAAGCCTCTGAGTGAAATTTGTCAGTTATACTTTTTCATAGAAAATGAATCAAAGTTTCCAAATTTGTATACAGTAATGATTTTCGACCATTGGCGAAGAAATTTAAGGGCTTTAAATGGGTTCAAATCCCCATAGCTACGCTACTGTATTTGTATCATAAACATTTTGTGACCAAAAAATTTTTTCATTCAGTTAAACTGAAGTGTAGCAAGTTTGAAACAAAAATTTTCATCTGTTCAGATGATAATGAAGAAAATGTAATTTTTTAAAACTTCAACCCTGTATCTCAGGAACGAAAGAAGATAAGACCATAGTTTATGTGAAGAATCTGATTATTTTCATAAAATCTACCGTCCCCTGCATTTACGGTAGGTCTTTCGAACACATCCTGTATAATAAATTACTCAACGTAATATGAAGATATCATTATAAACCTTTTGTAATTCTATTTGAAATCTTTTGAAACCAATAACGAAGAGTCAATAAGTTAATGTGTGAGAAAATTTAACATTCCTCTCCAAATCAATACAGGTATCGAAAAGATAGGTTAATCAAAAATAATTGGTGGAAGGTCAAGTTTCAGATGTAAATTGACGAGCCTGAATTTGCTCTGAATAACGAACAATTTCAAAATATCTACCTCACTGGCCAATACTCCGACGGATATTACAAAGAATATGTTCAAGACATCAATTATTTTCATATTTGAAATAATTACATCGCCGCCTATCCATTTGAACGAGCAATTTGTGGTTTCAAATATGAAACAAAGATTGAAATCACTCGATTTACGATGATAGGACAATCAGAAGAGATGAATGTGTATCTCGAAGGTTATTAAGAACAGAAAGCGTCTGAGTAGAAATTATTTCCAAGTAATATGATGATGTACGACACTCATATAATATGAAAGAGCGAACAGAGCAATGAAAAATCTAGAATACTAGAGGAAGGCATGGAAAGATTAATTACAGAGTGAAGATCGTATTCTACAATATGAATATTACACAGGAAATAAGACAAGCGACGTGCAAATGAAGTCACTTGTCTGTGTCTATTCTCATGTTATAGAGTAACATCACCATTATGAAATGTGAATTAATCACAAATTCTTCATTATGGAATACCCATATTGTTAGAGAAGCAAGGCTCTTTGATCGTTAAGTTTGAGATATTCTAAATATATCAAGGTTGTAAAATTTCACTTTGAAAAAAACAACGATTCTATTTCTTCGCTGAAGTTTTATTCTGAAGACTGATTAGAATTAACATATTGAAATCTTCAAATCCGACATTTTATGGGTTCAGTCAGAGTCGGACTGGGGCGGTCTGGCTCACGCGGCACTTATCTTGATTTGGATCACCACTTCCCAGAGAAATAAAAAATTTATCATAAATGTAATTTACTCAGTAACATATGTTAAGTTTTGGACCCCCAGAATGTTTATGTTCTGATATTTTTGCTATGAAAAATATCAAATTACAAAAACAAATTTATATTCAGATTGAAATGCAAAATGACAAACAAAATATAAAAGAAGGCGAATAATCATAATAGAGAACTAAAAGTTTTTCAGGAAACTCCTACAAAATGAAACTGTTTTATATTTTCGATACAAATCCAACAAGTTTGAACTTAATAATACCAAACTATATCACTAATGAAAAATAAGTAATGAGCTAGTACAAAGAAAAACTAAAACGGAATAATATAAAAGTGTATTTTTATTATGATAACAAACGTATAGCAAATATTAAAATTACTATCGATATAATCCGATAGTCACATGGACTTATTGAAATTATAACGGGGAAAGTAGTGGCAGGTGAGGCAACATTTGGAACTTGTACTATTAATAGGCAATTCAATTCAATTCAATTTCAAGTCTAAGTCTAATTTTTTTTATAATAAAGATTCTTGACCCAGGTATGAATTATATATAAATTCTCGAGAAATAGGTCACATTAACACTTATGCTTCACATTTTCTCGTTTTTACGTACGTTTCGGTCTCACGACCATCATCAGACGACTCATTATGTCTAAAACTGGATTACTTAAAACTAACTGTATTACCACAAAGCGTCCTTATCGCACCAATTTCAATTAAAATGCCCACGTCGCCGAAACGAACAGAAACACGAATAATCGAAATAGTAACACATCAATGTTATAAGTATAATATATCAAGAATCCACTGTTAAGCAGAACTCTTAATGAATGAGAGCTCATGTCAACAAAATCTATGAACGACTAAAAAGGAGAACATTAGGTTCAAGCATCCACTTTCAAACCAGATGCTAAGATTTACGAGCTAATAGAAAAAGGTTCGTAAGTTATTGGAAATATAATTTTGACATTCTACCTAAAATATACTTTCAACATTATAAGACGCATGTAGGAATTTGCAAGAGTTTTAATTAATTAAGTTAGTATAAATCTGAATTAGTGTCTGAATATCTGTCCCATGATTTACAGATTCGGAGTCACGTTTTATGTGAATCATCTCCAGAATAGATCTTTTATAATAATTGGTTCCCTTAGTTAAAATATTAACATTTTTGTAATCGGATTGATAGTTATAATCGAAACAGTATCTAGCAAGTATTTTTTATTTTCTAAGTTTTTGTTTCTTGTGCTATACTTATGGCCATACATTCTTTTTTGTAAATATTGCTTAGAGATTCCAGTATGAATTGTATCACTCAGAGGACCGTCCCAACAATTTAAAAATTGTTCGTAATACACTTGAAATGAATGGCTACTCAAAAACATTTCTCAATCCTATCATTAAAGGAAGAATGAACAAAATCTATAATGGATCTCCATATATATGTATATATATATAACATAAAAGGTAATACAGACAATTTTATAACATTATCATACATTCCGGAGAGAAAATTAGGAAATGTTTGAAAAAGTATGATATAAATGTCGCGCATAAGCCTACTAACCGTGTTGTAAAATATTTCCCAAATCTAAAACCTTTAATACCTAAAGATAAACAAACCCACACAGTATAAAAATTAAATTGTTTAGATTGCGATGGGACATATACTGGAATCTCTAAGCAATATTTACAAAAAAGAATGTATGGCCATAAGTATAGCACAACTAAGGAAACCAAATATTATAAAAGATCTATTCTGGAGATGATTCACAAAAAACGTGACTCCAAATCTGCAAATCATAGGACAGACATTCAGACACTAAGTCAGATTTATACTGACTCAATTAATTAAAACTCTGGCAAATTCCTACATGCGTTTTATAATGTTGAAAGTATATTTTAGGTAGAATGTCAAAAGCATATTTCCAATAACTGACAAACCTTTTTCTATTAGCTCGTAAGACTTAGCATCTGGTTTGAAAGTGGATACTTGAACCTAATGCTCTCGTTTTTAGTCGTGCATAGACTTTGTTGAAATGAGCTCGCATTCATTAAGAGTACTGCTTAACACTGGATTCTTGATATATTATACTTATGACATTGATGTGTTACTATTTCGATTATTCGTGTTTCTGTTCGTTTCAGCGACGTGGGCATTTTAATTGAGGTTGGTGCGATAAGGACGCTTCGTGTTGATACAGTTAGTTTTAAGTAATCCAGTTTTAGACACCATAAGTCTTCTGATGATGGTCGTGAGACCGAAACGGGAAAATATAAAGCATAAGTTTTAATGAGATCTATTTCCCGAGAATTTATATATAATCTAATACTTTTAGAATTTGGTACCTAAAGTACACTCGATCCTATTTTTAATCTTAAATGAAGTGTGCTCCAACTGCGATTTTCAACAAATGTCCGTGGTTTCGTCAAATTGTCATGAAATGAAAGAATATTTCTCCGTCAATTTTCTTGATCACAAAACTAATGAAATTATTCAAGTAATTTTGTATAGTCTTTGATGTGTCAGTGAAACCAGATTTAATAAATAAATTTCTCTAAAAAATTATGTGAATCAATATCGCGTTTAGGTACTAATTAAACAGACGAATTCTTTGAAATTACGTCGATTCGAAGATTAAATCATTTTTCTCGTGTACCAGAAATGGTAGCTATTGCTGACACAAATATATTGAAATATCGATCAAATTTGCTAAAATTCCCCGATTTCCCGAACTCTACTATTGAAACTTCCAATTTCAATTTGTGGTAAGTCCTGGCAATATTTTTGAGGAACAACTTATATTCGTGTCATAAATTACTGAAGTGAAATTCAGTTACTTCAATGTTGACAAACAACGTGTCAACAATCTCTTACCGGCTCATCACATCATCTTACCTTTACACCGTCACCTCACTCTCATTCATTATTCAAGTTTCATTTCTATTTGAGAAACACTCCCGCGGCGCAACAATACGATTAATTAATTGTGGATTCAATAACATTAAATACCGTTAATATACCTATTCCGATTCCGATACAACAGAATTTAGAACATAATACAAAAGTCTATCCCAATTTTTACAGCTTTCCGCGATTCCGCCGTTTTGTGAACTACCCAGCTCATTTCTTTTGTCTCACACTGTTATGGTGCAGACAGTGGCCTCTAGGGGTGAATTCCATCGCAGTCAGTTCATTGTAATATCAATAATATCAACATTCTTAAAATCGAATTCGTTTGACCGAATATGATTGGTCCCTGGGATCAAGGTTGAGGCAAATTCTCCGTGAATATTGAGCTAGATGACATGACTTTTACTGGCACCTAACCTTTGAATCTATGATGCATATTTCAATATACCTACCTACACTTATCTCGCAATGATCTACAATATTTGAATCATGTCAGATTAGATATCAGTGTATAATATTACTTATTTTGCTATTCGTATTGCCTCGCCTGCCTACCCGCCGTCATTGAGGAATAGTAATAGGAGTATAACCTCTAACCTTCAAGTCAGTGGTCGGATCTACTGGATACCTTCTGCAATGACTTAATAGATTCTCCAATGATGAAATCTACCCAGATTTGAAGGAGGAAGGTGTTTATTAACAATTTAGTAAACAAATTGATGGACTGGGTGAATATTGGATGGATCATCTTGAAAATGATATTCTAGGATTTTCAGGTCCCAGATTATGAATCCAATGGTGGGAAAATTAATCACCAACATGACACCCTGGTAGTGGCAGTTGAAAGTGAAAATACGGAATTACTCATTGATTTTATTGGTTACTGAGCTTCTTGAAATCCAGTTGAAGAAAATGCATCGCAAATATCCCTGAATTCGCTTGAAGAGTGACATTCCCCGTTATCATCTTGGTTTTTCATTTTCCCATCATCGGATTAGTAATAAACAAAGTTGCAAGAGCTTAGTATACCAATTTGAAGAAAATCCATCGAATACCCAAGTTATTTAATTCGTTCTTTGAATTTGAAAATGTGAATAAAACCATAATTTTCTAGGCGTCATCTTGGCTTAAAACTTTTCCTACACCAGATTCGCAGTCAACTACAAAAACCCATGGGTTATCATTTTCAATGTGATCCATCCAAAATTCACCGTCCATTAACTTGCTTATTAAATATGAATCCACAATTCAAAATCCCTCCAAATTGGTATAGATTCGATCATTTGAACACCCCTTAATCCACTGCAGAAGGTTTCCACTGAATCCGATCAGTGACTCAGTGTTTAGGGGCTCTACACATTTTGTTACTCCATTTTCTGGACTAAGAGTTATTCATGAAATTTCAAGATAAACATCTTTGCTAATTGTTTTCTGCATTATAACTCTTACTCATCTTTTTGGGAATTTGATGGTTGATACCAATAATTACATGTTAATTACATGTGAGGAAAATATAACTGTGCAGAAGGAAGATACTTTAGTTTCATTCGCGGAGTCAGTTCAGTAGTAATTGGGAACCATTGCCACGCGCTGTAGAGATTTCCGTGGCTTCAATATAAGTACTACTGCGCTTCCCTATTATTTCTGAGCTGACTCGCGAATAAAGCTAATAATCCATTTCAGACATGACACTGATTACGTAAAATAATAACAACGTCCTCCAAGGAATTTTGAATTGATATAGTGTATCAAGAATACCCTCAACCCTTGAATCATTCAAATACTTCCTCAGAAGTAACTAGTTCATTTCTTATGATGTATGCGGAATGTTATGAAGCAGAAGAATTTAGTACATGACGGTATATCTTATGATTTTATTTCAATTTTGATCATCAGTCTAATATATCCTATATCCTCAGTGTGAGCTCTTGTTAGAATTTTCTGATGTACCAGTTTTGGTACAAATGAGCAATGTAAGGAAATTACACATGAGAGGTTCAATCATTACATTATTTAGTACTTATCTTGATTTTGAGAATTCCTAACATATACATGAGAGCTATGTAGCTATATAAGTAAAGATTCCTGATTGTATATTCTGGTTTTCCTCAAAATATCAAATGCTAGACTTGAGGGACCCAAGCATCACGGCAGATTCAATGATGCTACACTTGTATTTTGATGTTATCATTGATACATTTGTCGAATCGTCATTTAAACATACATGGTTTCAGAACTATTGTAATCAGGATATGTTCGAGATGTCCGAGAATGTTTCGATAAAAGTTGTTCGAGCATATTCCGGTGACTATTATTAAACGCTGCCTCTTGGAAACTGGAATGAATATTTCTATTCCTTGCAGTTTTATATTGTATTCCAGAAGGGATATAACTTCCAGCAGATTGGGTTTTGAATTGAATCTCTGAGTTGAAACATAAGTCAACATGAGGAATTTACATTCCCCGAGGGACACATTCAGAAACTAATTGAAATGAAATTTACGATTTTTTCATGAACATTCTTCTCAAATCCCATTTTGAAACATTGTTATTCGATTTTAAATTGGGCAAAATTCACTATCTTTTGTAGATAACATTATCTGCAATGTACACAATTCATTATAAATTGTTGAATGGCCTCTCAAAAGTTGGAATAAACTTCACCTAAAAGAAACGAAAAGGAGAAGATGCAATTTTCGGAGCACCTCTGGATGCAGTCTTGACGAAAATTTCGATCATTTCCGACTAAGCTCGTACAACAAAACATATTCAAATGATGTCGAGTATGACATTCAAATATAAGCAGATCCTTAACGTCCACAGCTCAAGTGATTCATATCAATAGGTCTGTGTATAGCACCATTATACATCATCATCCCACTCCATCATTCGAGCACGCCCTTTTCATTCCAGTCTTTTTGGTTAGACCATTCTTTGACAAGTTGAGTGAGTGTAACTATGTTCATCATTATAATCATGAATGAACAGAAATTTCTTATTGGCTTTTATCAGGTAAAAAAAATGGTAGGGTTTCTCTAGATCGAACAGTAACACTGCAATAGTATGGTATATCCGAACAGCTGTATCGAGCTTATTGACGGAACGAGTATGTTCCAATGCTACTGATCGATAACTCTAGTAACAAGAAGAAACCAAAAATATCTAACGCCGTCTACCCTACTCGAGAGCTAAGCACTCTGATGAAGTGTAGGCTATGTAAGATTAACTTTATACAAATTATGAGAAATTTTAGAGTATGAAACCGCCCAGTACGCGGGACCAGATCAAAATAATATTGAAGAAATGAACTGGTCTGTCTTATTAGATTTCGTTAGATTCATAACAATGGACAATGGAACAGTAAGATTACAACTTATAGTTCCGGACAGCTGTTATCTCCTCTCCAGCTCATCAGCGAGACGAGTAATATGCAATGCTATCGAACAATAGCTATGTCAAAGTATGAATAACCATACTGACAACTGCTAGAGTTAATGTTACATTCTTTATATTTCTTACTGGAACGTTTACACTCAAGTAGGGTTGATGACAACAGATTCAGTGGCTTTGCAATTCACTCGTTGAGCTGATTAGTTCGAGGAAGCGCAACAACTACTTGGAACTATTTGTTGTGATATACTGTTCAATCTGCAGAAACCTTGTCATCGTTACATTCATTATCATTCCTTGGGTTTTCTTTTTCACATTGGATAGAATGATAGATGGAGTAGCTGAACAACAGTTCTTGAATAAATAATGGTGATTTATCAATGACCGTTCATGTTTCTTGAAGAATTCATTTGATGTAAGGTATGGAGTTTATCAGGTCAGAGATTGATTCATAACAAATCAAACTCCCGGATCTATTGATACTGAACAACACTAGAAACTAAATCGGGATACAAAAAGAGAGACTCGAAGAGCTAATATAGAAATAAGGAGGAGGGAATCGCAACTAGATCATCAATAAGAATTGTGATTTTACTAATTCTGAAATAGTGAATGAGGAATATGTCTTTGAACAGGAGATTACAAGTAGCATCTGTATTTAATTGAATGGAGTGAATTATTTTTCTGCTACTTCAGTTGATTTGAAACATGTGTGATACTTTGAAGATAGAGGTGGATTAAGTTCTGCTAAGAATTGAAGAAAAACAACAATCACGTCAACCGTGAAATTTCAGTTTTGTTGCCACATTTTACTTTCATACTTCGTAAAGTACAAAGAAAATTTAGTACCAAATAGTAATGACCATTCACGAACGATCTTCAGTCAACCAGTGATATTCGAGTAACCATTTTCTGTATTTAAAGTATTTCCAATTATCTTTAGCGTAGGAAGTGTACATTATAAATTAGTTTCCATCCACAAATAACTTTCCAGTTAAAGTTGGTATCCGTATAAAGTAATTCAAGTACCTAATGTTTTTCGAATACATTAATTTCAATTAACAATTATTATGCCTAATTTGGGACCGCAAGAACACTGCAGATCTAAAAGTGTATACAGAATGCTCATGAATAGGTGTTACTAATTCATAGATTATGTAGAAAATAAGCACTAATTTTGGAATATGATTTGATACTCACAAGGATAAAATATTTAATCCATTGGCGGAGATCTGGGTATTCCATTACCTCTTTAATAAATAAATTACTATGCCCTCGACTTTCATATAAATATGACATCTTTCATGATTCCTCTTTGGTTTTAGACGGAAGATGTGTTCTCACATTTTTTTCGTAGGACGCACTGATTGATGATTCAATATATAAGAACCATTTTTTTCAAATTTTTTCACCAACGAAGGTTGGTGAAGGTTTGGGCCGAATAAAATCCTCACGCTCTCCCTAACAAAGGCGGATTAATAAAATGTCCAAGGGGAGGCCACTTTCCTTTTCTTCACTTATATATTCGATATTTTGAATCAACTTCGATCATGACCTAATGGTTTATTGACAAACAAAATATAAACTGTACGTACATTTTACGTAAGGTAAACTTCACAAACATATTAATGTAAATTCTGCAGAATGACGGTATACGAGCCTATACAGAGAAAAGAGAAATCGCTAGACTGCAAAGAAATTGCGCTTGCGATGTTTCTGGACATAGAGGGAGTTTTTGATAACACCTCTTTCGAATCAATTGTCCGTGCAACGCGAGAGCGAGGAAGGATTTGCTGTGCAGAAGAATCCACAACATGCAAAGTAGCAGGACAGTCATAGAAACATTCAATGAGGTTGAGATGGAGGTACGGGTGGCTTGAAGACGTACACAGGGAGATGTACTGTCACCTCTTCTGTGGAGTCTGGTGATAGACAAACTTCTGATACTCATTGGGGAAGTAAATGAATCTGCGTAATCGGATATGCGGATGACATCGCTATTATAGCACAAAGGAAGTTCTGGAGCATAGTAGCATCTCCGATACAGCGAGCACTGAACACCAAAAATGGTGCAGCAAGGAGGACTCAAACTCAATGCTTCGAAAATAACCATTGCACCCTTCACGAGGAGAAAAGACATTGGAAACAAACAATACTCAGTTTTGTATGACGGACACGGTCAAATACTTCGGGGTTACTCTGGATGGAGGGCTGACCTTCGAGAAGCATCTCGAGAAAACAACTAATAAATCGATAAGGGCCTTATGAACCTGTCGTCGTACAGTCGGTGAATCTGGGGACTCACACCACCGATGGTGTACTGGGTGTACACCACCATAGTGCAATTCATTGTAACATGCGCCGCAATCGTATGGTGGCCAAAAACAAAAACGACAGTATCCCAGTATCCCCTGAACCAGAGGCTGGCGTGCAATGTCGATCACTCCAACGGCTGCGATCGAAAGGCTGTCGGGGTTGGAGCCACTGGACCTCGCCATAAGAGGAGCGTATCACTTTCATCTTATTGAACAAGGAACGGCCGACCAAAAAGGCCGAAGCATTCTTGGATTGCTTGGATCACCTGAACCATTGGGGATAAGATCCGACAGGCTCAAAGTTTACAACACATCCGTATCGTTCAAGATTCAAACTTCAAGAGGGGGGGGGATAATACTGGAGGCAATCCTCATATGATCACAGGGGTTCCGTATTATTTACCGAAGGGACCAAGACCGAAAAAAGTACAGGTGCTCGAATAGTCAAAACAACGGACCAAGGGGAAACAATCATTTTGAACCTAGGGACACTCGCCACAGAATTCTAAGCAAAAACACTAGCAACCACAAGATGTGCTTGAATTATGAGGGAGAGAGCCTATGAGAATAGACAAATCACAATCATAACGAGCAACCCAGCAGTGCTTGAGGCACTGGAGCTATACAAAATCTGCTCACAATGTGTACTCGATTGTGAAAAAGAACCAATGGCACTAGTAAAAAACCCCAATAGAATTTCACCCATATGGGCATCCGAGGAACTCAGACGGAAGGAACTGAAACTCGCGTCGTCACACTCCTTAGAACGAGGGCGGAACTACCCCTGATTGGACCGGAGCAAAGTTGTGGAATTTCTCATGCCACAACGAAATCTATAATATAAAAATTGCTCGAAGCAGAGCACCGTGTCTATTGGAGGGAACTAACCCGTATGTCGTACTCTAACCAACTAATTGCAGATTTCTTGCAGCAACGAGTCGAAAATCTACTGATGTTCAACAGACAAGAATGATGAATTTCTGATCGGACAAGCTCCATGCAACAAACATATCTGCACGATGGGTCTGGTAGATGGATCAGCCTGTATGCAGTGGTTGCCGCGTAGAAGAAGAGACGCTCATGCATGTGCAGTATCAATGTACGGAATACGCGGTTGTTCGTCGGACATACCTTGGGTACGGTAAAACTACACCCGAGGAAATCAGAAGTATCCCCTATATCAGGCTACTGAATTTCATAGAATACACCGAACTGATGAGGAGATATGTGAGGGCACTAATGACCGCAGTGCAGTGAGGCACTGAACCCCTCTGAACAAAGGGGTTTTAGACGGTAAGAATACGGCACACCTGGGGTACGGGCCCCTGAAGCATATATGCAAGATTTCCCCTCCTGTACGCATCTACGCACTATGGATTGTTATTGTTCTTTGAGGTGATTGCGATAGCACCCAAAGCACCTGCGGCCTATTATTGTGTTTGCATTTGGATGGTGCTCCCACACTTTGTTTCCAGATGGTAATAATGTTCCTTAGCCGCTGGTTGAGGCACGTAGGACCGTGAAATTTGCCAGCTCAATCTCCAGACTCAACTACTTCAGATTTTTCTGTTGGTGTACTGTAAAGGTGCTAGTTCATGAAACTCCAGTGTAGAATAAGTATTCAAGATTCAGAGGAACTATGTAGCTTTCTCAAATAAATGGTAAACTCACATTTACGATTGACGTATCTTGAAGTCGTAAAAATATACGTCTACATGGCAACCTAAATATGCTTTGCACAGTCCACTGTTTTTTCATTAATACTCGCAATTTTGTATCAAATATTTTTTTTAATTCCTTCAGAAAATATTGATGGAAGGCCATGGAACATTGAATTTTTTTTAATGAGAATGATCTGATGGTAAGAAGAACTGTGAAGTACTAATTAAACAATTGAATGAAATATTTTCTTCAAACTTTTTTCTTCTTTCGCAGCAATGTAACTTATTGAAACATTAGTCACATGTCAAAGAATCATTAACTTCTATAATTTAGTTTTGAAGCTAATCGCTATAAAGTAAGCAAACACTAAACGTATTTTTTTTTAATTGCAATACGTCAAAAACAATTGAGAATGAAGGTAGGATTGTATTATCAAACTCACTCTTGATTTTGACGAAGAAATCAAAAATGCAAAGTAAGTTGGTATTAAGGAAGGAAGATCGTTGATAGCTCAGAATTGTAGTTCCTTTTGAGTCTGGAGATAAGCCTGGGGTAGGTTGAAAACGTACACCCTATAGTAGGAGTGACCAAAGCATAGACAGCGGTCGACAATCGACCGCGTAACTATTTTTAGTCGAACGCTTGCTGATATGTAAAGATCGCTGATGTCCGTCCCATCCCACACAGCAGGGACAACATTCGCGATGCTGTTAGACCGCCCCTAATAATTTAAAAATAGGTCGTTTGTAGTGATTAAAAGTTTGGTCACCCCTGCCCTATAGTATCCTCCGGGCATAGACTAGTCATTTTATTCGAATATCAAATATGGAATTCAGAATGTTAGAATGATTTTTGCAGCTCATCTATATTACTCGATAGACGCCGAAGAAAATATAGTATTGTCAAGCAATACAAAATATGGTTTATGAGTTTCTGCGCGACAATGATATTCTCTATCCAACCTCGTAGAAATACCAATTGCATATGTTCCATATGTGTCAGAAATATCAGAATATTAGGACTCCAACCGCGCAAGAAGTGAATTTTGTATGAATGTTAGTTGGAAATAAGACATATGTTACTACTTAAATGTCACGAATCGTTTATTAGGAATCTTAAGAACACTGCAAATACAGATCTAATAATTTTATGATCAATAACTTTATGTTTGGAGATTTCTACTTCCTTCACTATACGTAGGATATAGTGTAAGTGAAGTATTGTAATTTATCCAAAAAAAATTTCGGATTTTCGCGGACATATCCGAGCATTTCTGAATTCACCCTAACTATTTTTGAGATGATTTATGTGTTTGTGTGTGTGTGTGTGTGTGTGTGTGTGTGTGTGTGTGTGTGTGTGTGTGTGTGTGTGTGTGTGTGTGTGTGTGTGTGTGTGTGTGTGTGTGTGTGTGTGTGCGTGCGCGTGCGTAATCCACTGTGGAGACGATTGCGCCGTTTCTAGCGAACTATATCATTTGTGGGGGTGGAAATCCCGTTTCGAGTGGTATTTTGACATCCATCTTCAGTTTTTCAAATGGAGTTAGGTTATTTTATTGAGCCATGATGACACTCGTATTACTCTGGCCTAAATAAAAATCACACGCATATATTTAACCTGCATAAATATCGGCAATTCCCATTTTAAGATACAAATGATGTCACCAAAAATCAAAAGTACAGCCCATTTTCTGTGTTTACTCTGAGCTGCAATGTCATAAGTAATTGAACTGTTAGAATGAATGGGCGTTCAAATAGTGTCAATACAATAAGAACAATCCTTTCTTCTTTTTGAAGTGGAAACTTCTTTAGGCGCGTTGAGCTATTTCAGATGGGGGTAAAACCATGACTCCGTCACGTGCCGTCACATTGTAGCTATATATATTAGGTATTATATATACTGCTGCGTGCGCAATTACTCGAGTCAGGCGTCAGGCAGTCTCTCTATACGCTTACACACGTGTGCATATCTGAGTCGGATACTCGACGTTATTCATTCACCCAATCCTCGGTCCTCGTGCAGACGAAAGCTATATTTTTATTGAATTTATTGATTGTACATTGTGTACTTAGTATCGTATCTACGTGCAAGGTCCTAAATATTGTGAATATAATTCTTGTCCTAAGAATATAACATTAGTGATGTGTATAAGTGAGAACTTTTGCATGTGTATTACACATTGATGACGTTGTGTTATATCTAGTTTATTATTTCCATTGTTCGAATGTTGAATCACAGCATCAAATATAATTGTGAGTATCGTCTTGATATTTTTTTTAATACTACTAATACGAAAGTACAAAATTTTATTTCAAATAATTATTAGTTCTGTAATTCACGATCATACTGACGTTTGACGGAAATGTTTATATGTTTACATTTTGCTTTTCTTTTTAGATTATTTGTTCATTGATCCGAATTGAAGATGTTTTCTTTTACCACCATCCGTAGACATCTTCAAATCGGACCAATGCTATTTAACATTACTTTCACTTACATCGATGTGAATATCAATAAATAACATGTTCTGAAAATAAAATAATGTGTATTTATTATAATGACTATCGGGTTACATTCATACTCTTTACAGGGATTGTACCGCCCATTATATGTTTTTTATTATTAAATATAAAAATGTGTATATTTACTGATTGAAAATTGTCAAAACTGAAGAGAAACCAATTATATTAATTTTCATTTGGAAATAATAAAATTTTAATTTCGGATGCTACGAGTACATGTAATAATCCGACGGATTATTACTTTTTGTTTTGGGGCCTTTGAATATTATTGATTCAAATTCAGATTGAAAATTTTATAAATTATTATAGCTTGAACACGATATACCAGACAGACCTAGCGACGGTTATCTGAGTCCTCTTTCCTGTATCATTGGCCGGTCAGCCATGAACCATGTTTCACAAACGTAAGCACGGCACAAGGTCAATGGTACTTTTTTCCCTGAGTCAGGAAAAGTTTACGTGGAGTTAAACAGAGCAATTCTTTCGCCTAGTTAGATTCCTATTGGCTGTTGTTATATTTCATGGGCGTGTTTTGATCCTGGAATTCGAAATTGAACATATTTTCTAAGATTGAGCGTGGGGTGGCCCCCCGCTTCAATGATTTCATAAAAACTAATTACTTTGAGGAAAAAAGGAGTTCTCAACCACCTTCTCAGTTAGTTCTCATACACCTAGTTGTTCGGGTAAGTCCAGCTTGCTATATGTCCACAGGGTCCATTGTTGCATTAATTCAAGCCATATATTTTATTGAGATTTTATACTAAAAATAATTGAGATATTCTTAATTTCTTTTTATTGTTGTTGAGATTTTGTCTCTATAAAGTGATGAAGTAGTTTTCCAGTCAAGTCATGTATAATTTTTATCCCGGTTAATTTTTGCTCCAAGGATCATATTTTTTTCTGAAATCAATTATTCTCCTGTTTGTCAAGATTTAAGCAAACTAAATTCCAGAAATTTATAGAGTATAAAATAAATTTATCAATTTGTATTTATAGGAGTAAAACATAGAAATCATTTAAATTCAACCTACGTTCAATTTTGCTTGTAATATTGTAAAAGAAAGGAACCCGGAGCTGTAGGTAGCTCGCGTAGGGTAGTTTGGAGCATTGCATTGGCTCATAGTTAGAACTCAGTTGTATAGCAAATTAAGCGTAGAATTTTGTGCAACAAGGGGTGTTCCCTGAGACTAAAGCAAAGCTGAACTTGTACGCGTCTTCCGCGTCATGCGTAAAGTGTTTGTTCCCTTATTTAAAGAAATCACTTTGTGACAATTTTCTATCATGCTAAATTTGATCCGATGTAGAAATCGAGTGTTTAAATTCTTTGTGCGTTATTTCTACAAGGGGTTCGAGATGAAATGTTGTTATTAGACCAACAGGGTAAGTGCATTTTGATTGCCAAAGAATAACTGTTATATTGACTTCAACCTCAGAATCGGTAATATAATATAATGTGGTTATTTACCATTCAGATTATGTTACGCCCACCACTGTTTTATTTGTTAATATATTTTTGTCCTGCCATTCAGGCTAAGTAGTGATCAATTGCAATTCTGCTTATCGGAGATTACTTAGGGGAGATAATAGAGTATGATGTCGTTAGGCTTATCCCAGCTTTCCAGAAAGGGAGGAATCCGTTGATTTTGATCATCATTTATCAATCATCGGCGATCGAGCGCGAAACCGATCACTGTTCGGGGTTATGCTAATTAGTCCTTCATTCATTTTAACTCTCTAAAGAGAACATGGACAGAACTCGCTCGCTGGCGAAGGGGGTAGTACTAGCGACATTGATAATTTCTCAGGTTCCCACTTGGGGTCAACCTGAACTTGACATCTTTTTAAATCTATGCTATCATTCCTATAACCAAATTTTGGATCAATTTTATAAACGTTCGTTGTTGGTTAATGTATCATTTTTTTTTGTTAATTTTGTTTTATTCAGTATACATTTATTATTTAATTTGATTTACGAGTTTAACTGGAAATCCCTAATCACCTCTCAGCGAATACGTCCTTCAGAATTTACGCTTGAATAGATATAAAGATATAAGTATAGGTAATTGTACGAGCCGTTCCCTTGGAAGGGATCGCGGCCTCATAGTCAAAAACAGCTTCTAGGTGGGCTGAAATATACGCCTAGTGGGGCAGCTTTAAAAGAACCTTAAGGGTACACGGATCAACTAAGATCTCTGATACCCGAACAGGTTCCAACAAACAATTTTGAAAATTCATACAACACGTCGATGAGGTATTAACGCAACCTGAAATGACACCCAGCCGACTGTTACAAGTTCAAGTGTTACAAGCAGTGAGATAGGATTCCGAACCTATTCACTTATTTGGGAAATATTAAATCTAGAGCAATCTGGAGTAAGTTCAGATTTTATTATCTAAAAACACAACGCTTGGCGGAATATTACATACAACAACTCCATACTAAACTCCGTAGACAATAGTATCTGTGGCGGATGTCTTCGTTGGTTGTCATAATGCTGAGCAACGAAATTTCGTCAGGCAGAAGTTGCATAAAATGAGAACCGATGATACGGGTGGATTACCATACGGGTTAATTTTAGTTCTTAACCGTCCATACATTATAACTAATAACATATATGTTGGGGATGGATTGTTCAATTGCACTATCGGAAAATTGTGTCATCTAGAAGGAGATGATACTGGTGAAATCATACGAATTAGGATAAAATTTCCAAAATAAATTGGTTACTTCATAATGTCAGTTTTCACTTCTGTCAGCAGTGCTCGGTGACTGCCCGTATTTTTTTATTTTAGGGGTCCTTTAAGAAATGATGCAATGAGGAAAAATGAGATGGGAATTCTACGACGTTGAAACTTTATTCCAACTACTGTTGAAAAAGAGCTCAAACCTGATGTTATGCTTCCCGGTGATGATCAAAAAGTACAGAGCTGCAAGTTGCTGTATCATAAACTTTTTTTTCTTATATTCATCTAATGATTATATCTCAGCTCCTAATGATCACCATTTGTATCCTTTGAATAATATGTAAGAAACTGAAGCATGTTTCATAATTTTGTTTTCAAAAACAATTTTACTGAAAATCACAATAAAAATCAGGAACTACTTGTTTTCTCAAATTAGAGTATGAATGAACCTTTTACATGTTACAATGTGAATTTCACGTTACACTGCCCTTCACTTCCAGCTCCGGATCTTCCTCAAGGAAGCTGAAAATCTAATGTCCTTTTTCCATATTCTAAATGATTACATGCACTTAATTTCTTCCTACGAACATTTGGTGAATACTACAATTGTTTGTAAATTATATTTAAGATTACAAATCATTGGTTTCATGTGATGTATTAAGTAAAAAACCCAATTGGTTTCCTAACAGTTTATTATATAACAATGCTTCAAAGCTGCAATAACATATGATACCCTGTAGATTATTCTGCTAGTAAAGGATCGTAAAATTCCAATAAAATTGAACGATAATGTCCACTACCTAGAATGATATTTGAGTGTTAAAAGCAGTTGAAGTAAATGTGGAATGCAATCTTCTGAAATTGATAAAATATTCAATATATTTCATGTTATCAGATAAATGGTTGTGCCATACTTTTTCTTTATAATTTGATTGTCAGCTATTTCTATTCTTCCTATTCTTATATGTTTCAGTCCGTTTTACATAAACATCATCATGATCTTCAGAATCGAAAGAACTTAAATGAAATAACAAATTCTCAGATAATGAAATATAAATTATAAGTTGAGAACGCTTTAAAAATTAAAACTACTTTGAGTTCATCATGAAATTGATTGAGTAATTAAAAGTATTCTCAACCAACATTAACGAGTGAGGAGAAGTCACGTAATCAATTGAAAACCGCTTTTCATTTCATTGACTGCTTCAACTAATGTTATTGGCATATGGTATATTATCCTCTGAAAAAAAGGAGACTCAACTGACGCATTTTTTAATACTCAGAAACTACAACTGCCATATTACTCACTTGAGATTCTTGATTAGTCTTGAATAATTTTTACACACACTCGCTATATTCAGAAGTTTCCCAAACATTTGATTTCCGAATTTATGTGTGAGATAAGCCCAAGGCTTAATATTAAATTGATTAAAATATAATTGATCAGCAACTAACTTCCAAATAATATTGAAGATTATAGAATTTGTCGGTTGTTCGAAATGAACATCAAATGATAGACAATGAGGACTGACTGATGGAAAAGGATTCAGCGTATTTGCGCTTCACTTAATTGTACCAATTGCTAATGTATCGTTCCGTGACAGTGCGTGCGTTCGATGTTCATCTGCAGCTGAAATCTTTTGATCAAACTCACTCTTCCGTTGCAATTGTACTTTGATTGTATTTGTCTGGAATATGTTCGATTCACTTGAAAACAGGAAATAGAATTGATAAACATAGGATGCATACTAAGCCAGTGGGATCACGTACATACCATAATACAGATTAGAAGAGCAGCTGGATATTGTGAGTGTCGGAATAGCTTATCCGTTTTACACGAGGATAAAAAGTAACAGCGACCGCCTATAGTGGCAGTCCATCGTTATTATTCATTCTACTAGGAAATAAATTTCATAGATTAGTTCAGCTAGATTACTATCAATCAATGTATCATTTTGAAGCCCAGAATATAGAGTCTGTTACTTACACTTCTTAATAATATGAAACCAAAGTTGAAATAACTTCGAAATGTGAAAACTAAAAATTATTATACTCTAAAGGAGAAATTCCAAATTAAATCGAATGCTTAAAACGACCTCCTCAGTTGGCAAGGCAATACCCCAACCAATCAAGGAAACCCTTCGATATTATTCAAAGGTTGCGCTAATCGCATACAAAGAATTTTAAATATTTATACGCAGGTCAGGAAAATTATTGGTCATAGACCCCTGAAATCTGTAAATTTCTGATTTCACATACATCCATAAAGCAAGTTGCTGATTGTCTCGCTATTAATAATACCCAATATCTTTTGTAAGTGTTCATCAGCTTTCCCCTTCCTCGTTCTCGTGAAAATAGGATACACATGCAGCTGTCCACTAATACTGGTGTATCAAATGATTTCTAAATTTCAATAAGTCGTAATTGGTATCAACTGAGAAAACATTGACTTTGATACATGTTTCAAAGTCTGATTTGATGATGAATAAATAATAACATAATTTCTTACAGGATGAAGCAGTACAGGAATTAGAGGATCTCAAACAGTCACTAGGTGAGTTATTCTATCAATTATGAATCAAATACTCGTATAAATAATTTCAATTTCATACTTGCTATCATCAGATCAAATTGATTTGAAAATTCCAGCATATACTAGTACAATAATTACTAACGTCCCAGTCCAGAGGCGTATTATACAATGTGCTAAGTACGTCCCGGCCTATAGCCACACATCTTTTAGGGGTCCCGCGACAACGGATCGGAATAATGTTGAATTGCAATCATATTTTTTCAATTATTTTCAATAGATAGATGAAAGTTAATGAACGGAAATGCTAAGCAGAAAATGTTTAATTGGCTTTTCTATACGACTAATAGTTTAACTGCTATAAATTATCGACAATTGGGCCCTGCCGCCCATTTAAGAGGAGTGAAACGTAGTTGATCAACTGTTACCAAAATTCTTCAACTTCGTTTCTTTGTGATAACTGTAAGGTCATGTTTCAGTCTTATGCAAGTCCCATTTGCCAATGCGATCGTGTTTTATTTGAAGAGATTGAGTTTATATCAGCAGTGTATAGTAATTTAACAATTATTGGGAACGAGAATCGCCAAAGATGTGGATAAACGATGTTCGATAAATAGAGCGCCTGTTAGACGTCTAGCTAGACCATTATGCATATTTACATCCAACTTAATTATTATATTTCTGTTGTGTGGTAAGCATGAAATAATTATCTAAAGATGGTACTAGAAGTAGAATTGAACTGAATATTATTTCATTATTCATAGAACATATTCACAATATTTTAATCAACCAATTTACTGGAACATCTTGAAGGAATTTTCCTAGTTCATGAGCACTTATTAATTTTAAGGTGACTTTAACATACCTTGTTTCATAAATGAGAATATCATTGATAAACTTTATTTGTTATTGAGAAACTTCATGAATTTCTTGCAATCAAAAGAATACAATAATAACATAACAAAAAGTCATGACAACTATCTTGACCTAGTATTATCTAACATTACATATCATTTGTTTAGAGACAATGCTCCCTTAGTTAAAGAAGATTCGTTTCACCCTGCACTCTTGATTAGGATGTCATTGTGTAGACCTCATAATCAAAACTTCAAAGGTATAAGTGTAAACAACACATATAACTTTATAAAAGCTAATTTTTTACAATCACATAATATGTTACTTGAAATTGACTGGTCCATTCTGAATGATGAGGCTTGCTCTGAATTCTTCAGTATGGTGTACCCTGTATTTGATGTAAATGAACCATTATTTCGAAATAAAGAACGTGGTTATCCACCATGGTTTGATAGGTCTACTATCGATCTAATTGAACATACAAATAATGATAGGACTAGGTATTCAAAACATAAGTCTCGTCAGAATCTTGGAGATTTCAAGCAGCTGAGATCTTTAACCAAAGTTCGAATAAATTTTTTTGAAAAAGACACGACTAGAACTCCTGGTTATATGCGGTTAAATGAAACACTATTATATGATTCCAAAGAAATTGTTGAAGCATTTGGTACATTCTTTGCCAGTGTATACTCTGAACCCAATAACATTAACGATTTCAGCAATATTTCAGATTTGACCAAAAATTAACTCATCATTTTTAAATATTGTATCGATAAGTTAAACAGAAATTGTAACTGCTATTAAAAACCTCAAGAATAAATACACCTCTGGACATGATCAAATACCAAGCTTCTTAATAAAAGATTGCTCTTCTGTGTTTGTTGTCCCACTACAGATTTTGTTCAATCTCAGTTTGAATTCTTATAAATTTCCTAGTGTTTGGAAAAAAGCAAAGATTATTCCCGTTCACAAATCTGGTGAAGTTGGAAATATACTCAATTATCGTCCAATTGCAAAATTGTCTAACTTATCTGAGGTCTTTGAGAGGTGTCTGTATCAACGCATTTATAGTACTTTGTCACATATGATATCACCATACCAACATGGATTTGTTCAAAAGAGATCTACGGTTACGAATCTTACTTGTTTGAACACGTATATTGCTGCTATTCTTGACAACAAAGGACAGGTTGACGTATTATATACAGATTCTTTGAAGGCCTTCGATAAACTTGTTCACTCTATTCTTCTAGGCAAGCTCAAATCCATTGGATTCAGTACCTCCTCAGTAGAATTTTTTGCTCATACCTCATCAATAGATCGCAGTTTGTGCAGTATCGCGATCAAAGATCAAATTCGTTTATCGCCAAATCCAGTGTGCCTCAAGGTTCAAACCTTGGTCCTCTACTGTTCCTGTTATTTATGATTGATCTGGCTCAAACCATAATCGGATTGAAACAAATTTTTTCTGATAACTTAAAAATATTTTTAGAAATAAAAACCATAGATGACTGCAATGCACTACAAAATGTTTTTGACACAAAAAAGGTAGGTACTCATGGTCATTAGCTCTGAAGTTGACCGTTTTCGATAAAAATCAACTTTTACGTTCAAAAACATAGTCAATTTTTTGCTCTTGTTACTTGTTCTAACGTTTAAAATTGACCATGTTTTTCAACATAAAAGTTGATTTTTCTCGAAAACGGTCAACTTTAGAGCTTATGACCTTTTATGTACCTTTTTTGTATAGAACACATTGGCGGTTCAAATGGGAATCTCAAAACCGTACTTTTTCCAGTGGCGTAAAAGTTGGGGAGAAAAACAACCACTACCCCTTCAAAATGTTCATCAATTATGAATAAAAATTTTTATCGCACAAAACATAGCTTACTATGAATAGAAATTGCTCACAAGTTGTTTTCTGTACGATAAACGGTTCCGGAGATATTCGCAAAAATCTTAATTTTTTTTTGAATTTCAACATCCCGTAGGTATCTCGAAAACGAAGTGATTTAGAGAAAAATTGTATATGAAAGACCCCTATTATTTTCAGAAGTGCTTTACTTGTTTCTCTGGTAAAACTATACTATGTCTGTATATGCGTCTAACTAGCTCTAATTCACTGCTGATTCAAATTCAAGTTATTTCAAAACAATTTGATATGCTCGTGACAGCCCAGTCCAAGGAAGAATTAACAAATGGATAGGAAGAGAGTGCCCAAACTTTAGTTTCCACAAATCTACCACAGCAGCTCTTACCCTAGAGCGGAAACTAGCGCGAACAGCTCACATAACCATACGAGGGACTAACATCCAGCTGGCGAGAGAAGTTAAATATCTCGGAATAATCTTTAACTCTTAGCATAACTGTGCATAACAGCTGGTAAAAGTCAAGAACAAAGCCGTGGCAACATTAATTCTAGCCACACTCGCACACGGAAATATGTGGGACCTTATTAGTCCCGAAACGTCATATTGGATTTGAAACATTGTGGTGAAACAATGATAACTTATGCATCTTTGATATAGTGGACGAAGAAAACCAGAAAATAGCTGCGGTTCAGTTGAACAAGCTACAAAGACTGGTCTGCCTCAGCATAACGGGTACTATAAAACAACTCCAACAGCAGCCCTGAAAGTAATGGAGACTGGTTAGAATGAATGTTGCCACGGCCTTGTTATTGACTTTCACCAGCTGCTGGAGACAGGTAAGTTCAGAGTCAAGGATCGATTCTAGTTAACTTCTCCCGCGAGCTGGATGAAAGTCCCTTGCGAGGTTATAGGAGCTATTCCCCCTTGTTTCCTTGAGCGAGACTCGCACACGGAAAGACGTGGGATCTTAGTCCCAAAACGTCATATTGGATTTACAACATTGTGGTGAAACAATGATTACTTATACATCCTTGGTATGGTGATCTGAGATAGCCCAGAAAGTAAATCGAATTCCTGTCACAAACCAGAGTGAACATAGTATCTATAATCGGGACTTGCTTACCGAAATCGCCTTAGATAAATCCGGAAGAATATCCCCTCAAATCATAGCATTCAAATCAAGCATAATTTGACTTCACTTAGCAGTGTATGTTAGTTCAAATAATAATAAAATATTTCGTATTTTTATTTTCAGGTAGAACTCTTGCTCTGATGAAATCTCACTCATCTGTGTACACTAATATAAATGGAGAGAATGAAGAACACTCGGAGACAAAAGAAGAAGGTACGTTTACCTTAAAATAAAATTCGTTTCGGCTTTGTATTCAAGCATACAATATTCAGTTTATGGAACCAACGTTCACATTTCGAAACAATCTAGCAAGAACGTTTAGTTATAACTGTTCATAAGACGAGTAAAACTCGTTCACTCCTCACAAAAATTCAAATTATTCTTTCACTTACTCTTTCAGTAGCTCAATTGATACCATGTGCTTACACTAAATTCCGGGATTGGGCAGTTTATGTTGTCACGAAATTATCATGAATCATTTTGTTGATTATTCATAATATATGAATCTTCCATAAATATCATTTGAGACTCCAGCAGTCGCACCTAATTAAATAATACACGATCTGTACCATTTATTAAAGCTAATAATACGTTAATCAATGTCTACACTGCGTATATGCATGACGTGATGCCGTTAATACTTTAATCAATGGTGATGCATTGGTTTTGTGAGGCCTGAGGTGCTTTTCCACTATGTGGCGAAACAATTAACTGAATCCGATAGTGTGACCTAACAACCCCACGTTTCACTGACATAGATTCAAATTCGTATTTTGAACCTGTATCTAATTGTTCTTTATGTATGTGTACGAAAGGATCATAATATAACACCGATAAAATACAGGTACATTGAATTCGAACGTAACTCTGAGTGGAAACGTATTCAAGAATATTAATTACTGTAATTCTGAACCTGAATAGTTCGTTCTTATTTTGAAATTTATATTTAATTTCAAATCTTGAAGGAATATAAAGAAGTCAATCATCTCATCCCAAACCCAGATGTTTCAGGTGTATTACCTTCGTTTTGTTCTTGACTATTTGCTATAAGATAGAAATTAAATAAAAATTATGGAGTTTATCCTATCCCTTATATCCTAATTCGATGATGATCAATATAAGAGCTTTCCGATTCACTCAAATTGTTATGGTCAATATTTATTATTAAATTGTTGACTTCTAAACTAAGATTTGAATAGTTAATACCAAACTATAGAATTACCAGCTACACATTCCGAAAATAGAATGAATGAACAAAATGAACACACGTATTGAATAACCAACTTTGATTAATATTCAATTGGATTTGCACAGCGAGCGGCATTTAAAAAATCGGAATTTTCATAAGATTTGTGATTATGGTTTATCATATTATTTTTAATATTTATAATCTTTTCAAGGAGCTCATAGTGTTTATTGACAGCTAGTTCATTATTTGATCGAGTGGATGTCTGGCTTATATGCCTGACTGAAATATGGTTAGTTGTGTAGCATGTGAAGCAGAAGAAATTAGGAAACAAAGAGATTCGGGCAACGAAATCAATAATTCCTAATTATAGAAATATGATAGCTGTCGTAGTCAAACTTGAGCTATGATCAGAGGATAAATAATAAGATTCAATCTAATGAAACAAACTTCAATAGTCCTGCATAAATTTATTATCTAGTTAAAAGAAGTATTGTAAAGATTTAAATTGTTCTCTATCTTCTCGTAATCTCATCTCGCTCTCTGCAAACCCTTAACCGCTTACTACCCCAACTTTTTTCCTAATAGCAAACTGGTCCATGTGGCGAAAACCAAATTCATGGGGCCAATAGAGTGGGGATTTGCTCATTTCGTTACGGTAGAAGAAGCCCTAGTATTATTATTCGAGAACAAATGAATGTATACCCTGTTTGAATCAAATTTGGCAGCTGACAAATGCTGAAAGTGACCATTGGAAACCTAGAGAAGTGGGAGTAGGAGGAGCATTCGGCCCAGGCACAAGTAATAGGGGACTGGTAAATTCAGAGTTTTTGTTGAGTTTTGAAGAAATCTGAAATTATTCAATTTGTCAACTTCATTTTGTCTTGAAACTCTGGAGTGAGGGGCGCAAATTAACGAACTGGCTCCGGGCGCGAATTATTTTCGCTACGCCTCTGAGTGATCTACACGTCCATATTGTGTGTAACAAGCTTGGTGTGGTAAAATCTATTCTTCCAGTTTTCTGGCCTATTCTTATACATTCCTCCTCCAAATACCCTCATAGAAAGGAATTCATTGTGGTATATTGTTTGAATTCTTAGTGGGACATCTGAACATAGATGACGTTGAATAATTTGGTCTTTCCACAATGCTGTCGGTTATTTGTACCTTCAACAGAGTGATGGTTCAGTAACATTACAAACTTTCTTGTTCTACTAATGAGATATCCTTTATATGAAGATCTCCAACTAACTCGCTTTTATAATCGTCAACTATTTCCGTACCTATAATATAGGAGATAGAGACATATTTCGGGACTAAGATATAACATGTTGGCATATGTGTTATGTTTTAGCATTTATCAATTGAGTATTCCATCCTATGTGAGTTGGATCTCCCACCCAGCCTTATTTTGAGTTAGTCGCCCCAGAAGATATTCAATTTTGGAACGTGTTATAACACTTTGGTGTTTGGCGCTAGTCGAAGAGGGTCCCTTGGCGATCAAAATTCAACAAATGCCTACATTTTTTTTCCACGCAGTTGGCAGCACTGGCAGTTTTAGTTATGACGAAAATTGGAACGTGGTATAACATTTTCTGACCAGGCGGAAAATTGTTGTTATCAATGCTCATTACTCGAAACGCCAACATTTTCTATGGGGCCATTTTCAGGAATTTGGTCTTTTTGCCAAAAATTGGCCAAATTGTCTGAAATTGGAAAAATATGTTGGCACCCCCATCAACTTGTAGTTTTCATGTATAAGTAAAGCTTGTGTGAGTGCCAACATTTTCTTACATGGTTAACCCCCCAAACCGCCTCAAACCCCCCAATCCATAAAAATCGCAGTTAGTCTCCAAAAATTTGGTATTATCAGCCCAGAATGGACCAAAAAATAATCTTGGTCTCACATTTAACTGATCAAAATATTTATCATATTATTACCCCTCTCAGGGGTTAAACATGAAAGAAAATGTTGCCACTCACACAAGCTTTTCTTTTACATAAAAACTACAAGTTGATGGAGGTGCCAACATTCTTTCTTCCATATTCTGACTATTTGGCCAATTTTTGGCAAAAAGACCAAATTCTTGATAGTGGACGCATAGATAATGTTGGCGTATGGTTTTCGAGTAATGAGCTTTGATAACAAACATTTTCCGCCCCATCAGAAAGTGTTATACCACGTTCCAATTTAGGTCAGAACTAAAGCTGCCAGTGCTGTCAACTGCATGGAGAGAAAATGTTGTCACTTATTGAATATTGATCGCCAGGAATTCTCTTCGACTAGCACCAAACAGCAAAGTGTTATAACACGTTCCAAAATTGAATGCTTTCTGGGGTGGCTAACTCAGAATGGGGCGGGTGGGAGGTCCAACTCACATAGGCTAAAATACTCAGATTAATAATTGCTAAAACATAACACATATGCCAACACGTTATATCTCAGACCCAAAATATGTATCTATCTAGTAGACTACTAGCCCAGAAATGTAGAAATAAAAACATACGTTCTTACTTCCCTTGGGACAATAATTACAAAGCATGATGTAAAATTGAAAAAAAAATTGAATTGTCTACTATCTAACCCATAATTCAACTAAAGAATGACACAAATCAAAGAACAACTGATCTAGAATGCCAACATACAAATTTCATCTCGATGTTCGAACTTACAAAATCGAAAATTGGCTATGGAACATTACCTCTATCATATGAAATGGCAGATTCTAGAACCATCGATCTCATAAAAGCCCTAACAAATTTTCAAATTTAACAATCAGAATAATCGAATTTTTCTATCTTTCCACAGAAATGATTTCTGTAACTCCTAATTAATGTTACAACATTTGCACTTAAAGTCGGAGAATTTTTTCTTGATCTAACATTGTCATTTCCTTGATGTCACAATACCTCGATAGGATCAAAAATATAGTAATAGGGTGAGTCTTAAAACAGTATATGTTTGTTGTTATTGTTTCTGGTGTTGAATACAGTGAGATTTGTACTAGCAAATTGCGTTTAAGGAACACTAAAAAAAGGTTATAAAAATGGGTAGATCGTACTTCAAATATTGTTCTATTGTATTGAAGTTCTGTGGTATGTCGCACATGTTTTTCGAAAAAAAATGAATTCAATTTGAACTTTATGATAAACTATGAAAGAGTTCACACTATGAATACACTATAACAATCTAAATAAGAAATAATATTGATGTGGGACTCAGGAAACAGCGGAATGGCGGCGAACGAAAAAGCAGATGAACTAGCCAGAATTCGTACATCAGCTCATATATTAACCCGGAACCTGTATTCGGAGTGAAAAAAAAACGGCTATCCGAGCATGTATACAAGACTGGGAAAACTTTTATGAGAGAACTACTCAACATGAGTAGGAACAAGGTCCTAAGAATTACAAGTCTCCTCTCTGGTCACAACCCGATGAGAGGACACATGCACAAAAATGACTATTGAGACCTTTCTTACAGACAGTGCGGCATAAGAACTGAAACTTCTAAACATGATATCATAATTCGTAGCACTTTATCGAAAAGGAAGTAATATATATAATATTCGGAAAACTTAGACTATCCCCGAAAAGTCTACAGCCAACTAACTGGAATACATAAAAAGTCATAGCGGATGACATGAGGCTGGGATAGAGTAACAGCATGCAGGGCCAAAATACTTCTGAAAATACAAAGCTATATTCTGTACATATCAGAGTTTATGATTGCGATTGCGAAGGTAATGTCCCCTATTCTGGAAAATAATATCATTATCTTCGACCTATCATCGAGAATGGCGGTAAAATCTATGATTCCACTTCCATTTTCTGTGTATCTCTTCTATCCGTTTTGAATGTAACCTGTCTAGATATGAAATATGACGCGACGTGAATCACACATCTCGTGTTGAAATCAATATACAAAATGTTGGTTCTTCAGGTTAAACAGTGTCTATTAGACGCAGACAGCTGTTTCTGTCTTCTCTTGAACTCGTCAGTGGAATGAGGCAGACGATGAAGTCACTGATCAACCATCTATGGGTGATATAACTAACACCTTCGAATCACTGCCGAAGATGATTGATCAGCTACTTCATCGTCTGCCTTGTTCCACTGACGCTGTCATGAGAAAAGCGAAACAGACATCTTGCTACCTGAAGAACAAGAACGTTGTCTAAGAAATATGACAGCACATATCTTGGAGTTTCTACACTTACACAGGTGATTAGATTAAGGATGCTAACATTGAAACATCTACCTTGCTCATATCTAAATTCAGATTCACTTAGGAAGTGAGCCTACTGTCATTACTATAATCTACATCTTATCATTGGCAATATAGGAAATTTTCGAAATCGGGGAAATTATTCTTCTTGTTGATGATTATATCATCATCAATGTTGTTTCTTTCAAAACAAATACCAGTGACTATATCCCATAATAATATAGATTACACTAAATACTAGTCGAACGAGTACTGCACCTAATACTCAATTAAAAATATCCGGATACGCCACTGGTTACTTATGCAATATGAATGAAATTTGGGAGTATAATTGATGCAGTATTGTTCAAAAGTATCTCGGAACTTTATATTCAGTTGCTTTCAGTTAGATTTCACGAGAAACATCTGATTACAAAATTTCAACTTATCTCCCAAACTTAATTCCATTGTGACTTTTAATAGCTTTCAGCCCGAAAATATTTCAAGGCATCCATTAATCTTCATGAAATATTGAAGAGTACATTCGGATTCCTCAGTCATTCAAGATTATCTTTAACAGATATTAATCATCACTATTTTAATTTTATGATCTGGTTCTCAATGAATGCCGAAATTAAATTTGCATAGACTTATTTGGAAATTATGAATCTACGTTTTACGGAACTTGGTTCCTTTCTACAGTTACCGGTATCCTTCGAATGAGATAAATGCAGCTTAAAGTTATCGTGGAGACATGTATAGGGATCCAAAATGACATTACCGCCCTCTGGTGTTTTCTACGCCGAAACAACGAATTGTCACAGAAAATATTATTTACATATAAACATATGTATTACTAAAGTTTTTGGAGTATTTTGGAGTAAAACTTGAAAATTTATTGTACATTCAGTAGCTTGTAAGAATAATAAACAATAAATGAAACCCGTTTGATAACATTTTTCTGTGCAAAAGAGTAACAAGTTGTATTTCTATTATTTACCTAACTTAACCTAACAAGTTGTATTTCTTTTACTGTGTTATACACTTATAAACATTTTCAAGCTTCCTCAATTGTCATTTCTGATCCTTTTACAGGCAGGACATTTTATTTCTAGTAAAGACTTGGATTTACTATTCTCCACAACTATACCATCAGCAGAGTAAGCGAGCCAATAATTTTTTGTAGAAATAATTTAACCCTCTTCGACTTCCTCTGTTGTTGAAACTGAGATGAATTTTTCTATGGCTTTATCTTCACTCGCAATCCCTGTTTGTGTACTCACTCCTGAACTCTTGCGGATTGAAGTACGTATTACTTTTTTGATTCCAATTGGCATTTTTATTAGTGGCTTAAGTGTATATTTCGTAAACTCTGGAACCTGTTATACGATATTTCCTATAACTTTTCCAGAAATCATAATTAAACTACTTTCCTCAGAGATGGAAATATAATCTACTTCTAAACTTTGGATTATTCTCTCGAAACAGTCGTTCATTTCACATACCTTCATTTAATTTGTCAAGCCAACTGTTAAGATTGCTGGTTGACTGTAAGCTGAAAATGTTCCTTATTACTTCTTTGATGTTATCAGTCAATCGGTAACTTTTATTTTCTTTATAATAATCACAATATTAATAATCATATATTGATGTTTTTATGTTAACATAACCTCTTACTTGTAGCAATACAAAAATGTTGCCATGACATGTTTACACTGTCCCCCTTGTCCTGCCTTGCATGAACATTTCATGCTTAAAATAGAACCATTATTTTTATTAATGCCTTCTATTTTGTGAGGATCACCTCTTAAATTAGAAACAAAATCAAGATATACGCATTGCTTTGTATGTACGTAAACAAATAATGTGACAACTCGTCCGCCATACTGGAATGGTAAAGCAGGTACCTAACCATCATTTCAGATCCCTATAGTTCCTATGAATTTATTGAGCTTCATGAAATTCGGACTACTCAGACTTTCCATATTATCTACGACAGATAACAAAGTCTCAGTTTCGTAACCAGCCAACATATGAGAACCTTATAAAATTCAGATGTAGAGCTAGAACGGAACCTATCTGTCTCTCTGCAATAATCAGTCAGTGATGGCTTATCCGTGGAGGCAGGGAGGTAGTGCCTCACCATACAAATCAACCACTTGAATAGAAAAATGATAAAGACTAGGTAAAGTATGCACTTCACACTATACAATCTGCAACTCACTAGCCAAAATTATGACATCCAACCCAATATTTCACTGTAGGCAGATGGAGAATATGCCTCAACTTTGATCCAAGTGACCAATCATATTCAGTCAAACCAATTCGCTTTTAAGACCTTGTCTCCACGTCGTTATTGAGATTAAGATGAACTGAACAGCTAGTGAAATCCCCCTTGAGGGAAGATATCGGATAGGTAGTTCACGGAAACGGCGTAATATCGGAAAGCAGTCAAAATTAAGACTTTGATATTCTTTTGAATATTTTTTGAATTTCTGAATCTGTGAGTTTTTGGTGGTACTATTATTATTGTAATTGTAAATTATATTCATTTTTACGGTGTTGAGGAAAGGTTACACTTTTAATAATGATACTTAAGTAATAAATCACTGTGTGAAGATGGGATCGGTGTCAACTAGTCAAGAAAGGCGGCTAATATGATACGATAAGATACCTTTATTCATCCTATTACAATCGAATAAATTAGGGAGAGAGTATCTATATCACCAATCAAATAATTACAAAACTCTTTGATGCTATAAAAACATTGTTTTGCTAGAAAAGTCTTAAGTGTCATTTTGAATTGATGGCAGGTGGCAGTTTATTATGATAGGTAGGCCTCCAATATTTCAGAATGAGTTTACTTCTCGATAGTCTATGGAAATCGATCTGTAAGTTAGAATCATTCCGCGTGTTCCGGTCAGATACTTCAAAACGTGTTTCATAGTCATTGATGTGTGTTCTCTTATCAAAGTGTCCAAAAAGTCTGGAAACGGCGGGATATCTCAAAAAATACGCTCCGAATCGGGAAACGAAAAAATACGCAGTTGATATTTTTGAAGAAGGGGATACCGCTAGTATCTTAGGACGGGGTGATGAGGTGATGTGTGGCCCTGCAAGAGGACCCTCTGTGGTTGTTGCATCCGATTGGCTAGCTCTGGAACAGAATATACACAAACAGGTGCACTAGACCCTGTTTATTACTGCAGGTTATAGTAACAGTGAATTAATAAAGAGGGCGATGAAAATGGAGCGATGCTAAATCTGCCTAGGCTGGTATACCAGGTATACACAGCGCGTAGGGCGAGACATAGATCTAATGTTCAGAATGCACACAATGCACAAGGTTCACAGGTCACTAGGTAAGTTTGTTGCAGTGGTCCATATACCAAAGGTATATGTACAGTACAGTTCGGAAAATATTTGTGCAGCCCTATGTATAGTTAGTTATATAACAGAGTGACGAAATAATAAAGGAAGCACAATAATTCACTGGATAAATAAAACAACAACTTACATGAACAAGAATGCAAGCAGAGCGAGCAAGCATCGTAGTAGGCGTAGATGGTGGATGCGGATCCGGCGGCGAGTCGAAGTCAACGGCGAAACACTATCGACCAGCAAAGTTACGTCCTTTGGGGAGCATAGCCTCCGGCCGATGATGCGAAGAACAGTGATCTAGAGCTTTTGCCTTGGTAGGGGGATCGTCAGAAAGCGGTCGATGGAGTTACTTCTCAGCAGCGATCAGGTGGTTTAGCCTTGGTAGGGGCCACAGCAGAAAGCTTACGAGATGCAGATCTAAGGCAAGGCTAGCAATGCATACCAATGCTGAATTTCAAGGTCCCATTCGTCACGGACGGATCAAGGGGTCATGGCGACTTCAACTGAACGGCCACCCCGGAGCCACCTCGCAGCCACCTCGCTGTCGACAAGGGAGTGACTGATTGAAGTGTGACTGGTAACTTTTCGGCCATCTTAAGGCCGACAAGAGAGTGACGAGTTGATTTATGACAGGTAACTTATTGGCCATGTTACGACCGACAAAAGAGTGACGGATTAAAAGCGGACCTCTGAAGGACGGGGGAAATAGTCAACATTCGAGCGGAGTGATGAAGTCAGTAAATTACGAGATGACAAACGTATTTCTCAATCTGTAACTGTAAGCTGGTATCAAAGGTTTCAATGATAGTAACATTGACTATCCACTTCCACCCCTGTGGGTTAGCCCGGGTTAACTTTGAAATCTTGAATAGGAACCCCAACTTTTGATTCCAGGTTTGCATTTGACCCTAAAAGCTACGTAAATTTTCCCAATTCAGCCTATAAAGGGCGCCAAAATTGTATTCGAAAGGGTTTCGAAAATAATCGACGTGGGTGTTTGTAATTATTTTGGGATTCGTGATTCAAAATATCGTTTGCAGCAAGGATGATGACGGAAAATTTATTCTCCGTGCGATACTCGATTTATTGAATACCACTTTCCCAGGGTTCTGGGTTCGTAAGAGGGGTACTATTGAGTGATTATCAAGGTTACGTGGCTAGCACCCCTATATTATTTCTACTGGTGCTACTTAGAAAACAAAGTGTGCGAATCAAAACTTGCAAACATCGATGAATGAAGGGGGAGAATAATACGAAGTTCGAATCAGATAACTTAGTAAGTAATAAGATGTATTGACGATTGAGACACTGTCAACTGTCTCGAGGTGAGCAGTTTGAACGTTTCATTTATTGAGGACTCTCCTAAATCCAGTACTCCGTGGTAGTATGAGGCGAGAAAACTCACCTAAGCCCAACACTCTGAGGTGAGAGGCAAGGGGACTCACCTAAATCGAGCACCCGAAGGGGAAGGAAAATTACTACATCCACGTCCTTATTCCCGGGTTACGCTAAAAATGTAAATTCAACGAAATGTGATTTGATCAAAAACATCCACTTCGGGTATGCCGGAATATCATAGTTTTCCTTAAAATACATCTCGGGTTCCATGGGACTACCTTCGGGATCACTCGGAGAATCGTCGGATACCTTGAAGAGAGTATGGTTTCATACCTTCGTAATCACATCGAGTATCATCTACTTCGGATATGATCGAGTACCTTCGCAGTTACTTAAGTTATCATTGGGAACCTAAATCCGATGCACGTTACTCGGAAATTGCGATAAATTTAAGTTTTTTCGACTTCAGTGCCATTTTTCAAGAATTAAGAAAATATTTCAGACAAATTTTACGTAGTCTTGAGCGTAAAATGCGAATCTACAAAAAAACATCGGTGTTGCTATTGAAGATTTTAAAGTTAATCCACGCCCACGGTGGGAGAGCGAGGGTGGTCAATTTATATATCACTTGAAAGATTTTTCAATAATGAAACATTTGAATTCTCTGCGTTTCCCGATCCAAAGACTATCTTTTGAGATATTCACCCGTTTCCAAACTTTTTGGACATCCAGTATAAACACAGTAATGTGAGGATATTCATATCTACTTACATCTCCTCGAAAAGCTATGTTATTGAACATCCTTATTGCTCTCCGTTGGATTCAAAAAAATACAGTGAGTATTTATAGTGTTCACGTGCAAGGAGACCATATGAAACTCACGAATGGACTGATGCGTAATTAATAAGCGGTGATCCAAAGTCCAAAAATAGCCGATGAGGCTGATTTCGTTACTTAAATTATGTGGTCAGATGATGTGAGACGTTGATTTTCCGTTAGATTCAGAAATTTCACATTTACTGGTTCATTTACCAGGGGTAAGTTTCTATGTCAAAAATAATAATTTACAGTCTTGGTCACGTTGGGACTCAATCCGTTATCCGTGAACCATTGCGTGAGGTTCAACTGTATTTAAGTTAACTGCAGCAGCACCTTATCAAAATCGACACCACTCCTTGCTCCAATCGCAACATCCGCAAACAAAATAAGGTTTGACTCCGGAATTGTTTGTAGGGATTATCAATAAAGCTTGAAAAACAATTGATGTCATGATAGGTCCTTGACGAACACCTTTATCAACTGGCCGTAATTCTCATTAAACATTCTTTACCGATACCAATTGATGTCTATCTTGAAAATATTACCGTAGCAACATTATATTATAGACGTTTTTTGTTAACTTTTTAGTAAGTAAATTTCGCTTCAATAATCTTCGTTGCGAAGAGAAGTTGTAGCTAAAACTTCGTGCATACGATAATTCTTGTTATGAAAATTATAATTGGCTCAAGAAAAGTATAAAATCTATTCAAAACATCATTTTGTTGATCTTATTTTCTTCTGCCGAGAAGTAGAAGTGGTGAAAAATGAGATATTCAGGTTTGAAAAATGTACGTCATTATTTAGTTAAACATAACAGAAACACACCCACATCATTTCATATTGTAAGTTCGTTATGATATGTGAACAAAACATTGTCAAAGCGATAAATATCTCACGACCACGATCGTACATACAGGTCTGGAAACTCTATGGTTGACTTGAGTCGCTTACGCGTCGTGAAACTCGTAGTCCCTCGCTCAGCCACCAGCTGGCGCTTGGATCAAGAGGAGGTAAAACGATTTGTTTCCGGAATCGCAAGCAGTGTTACTAATGCCCATTTGCACCGTTTAAGCATACCTTAAAATTGTCGAAATGTTAACTTTGAACCTTTTAAAAGGTCGTGATAGCCCCAAACTGGGTCGAAAACTGTTTTGAATTGGTTAATTTTCGGTAAATCGAATGACGTTCACGTGAGGAGCGCGTAGATCGCGAGTTAGAAAAGTACAAATTTACGGTACATAGAACGTCTTAACGAGGACTTTTCGCATGCGGTTTTCGCTCCATGTCGTTAGTTTATGAACGGGGCCAACTAAATAGCATAGTCTCGGGCCCCAAAATGTCGATTAAATAGGAGAATTCAATTAAAATAGTTTGAGGTATTCTCAGCTGTCAGCTACTAGCGTCTGACGTGTGATGTACCAAAGGGAATTTTCTAGCTGCTAAAATATACTCAAAGCTGGTAAAAGCTAGCGGCCTATAGCCGAAAACGCTTTATTACAACTGGCTTCGGCCGCACAGAGCATAATACGGCCCCGAATTAACAAGATCTAAGTAGAATGTATAAACTCTAGCTGACGCGTAGCGAGCTCCTCGAGGCATATGTCAAAATGATTACGTTCGTAGCTAATTACATAGGACGTCTTTCGTTCACGCAATTGTGTTTTTATACAATTCGGACCTTCATATTTCGATAGGCCACGTGAAAATCCCGGAGCCGGAAGCGCTATCGAGATCTGAACGTTAAAACTTTCGTATAAAATTGTGTTTACAAGTCAACTGACACTTGTCACAGAATACTCTTCATAGAGATCAAGATGATACTCTTACGTGACACCTTTTATGATTCCCCTACGTGGCGTCTTTTGGTACTACGCGAAAGTCGACGCGTAGCGGACTCTGCTCACATAGAAAACAACCTCGAGTTTCCAAACCTTTGTATACGACCGTGCTCACGACTAATTCAAATTTAAAATTATAATAGGGGAATTCGGGAAATCAGGGAATTTTAGCAAATTTTATGTTTCAATTTGTTTCTGTACACAAGATCTGCCAATTCTGGGACACGGTTAGAGTAGTAAGTACTCTTCGAACTCGTCGGTTTAATCAGCAATCGCAATATTCCTTCACGTAATTTTTCAGAAAAATATGCTGATTTTGCAGACAGATCAAAAAACGACATAAAACAACTTGATTCCATTAGTTTTGTTTTAATCAGAAAATTTACAAGGTCATTTCGAAATATTCCATCATATCATGACAAGTTGAAGAAATGAAGGGCATTTAGCATTGGAAAAGTCGAGTGAAGCTTAGCTATCAAAATCTGTAATAAAAAAGAAACGTGTGGCACTCGGGGACTGCCGCGGTAAAGCTATTGCATAGCATTTTTTCTCAACTTATGCAATTATAATTTCTTTTTCTTTTTAGCTCTTCAAGTTTTTCTTCTCTATAAAACGAAAATAGCTAGGTATAAATAGTGTAATTACACACCAAACATTTTATGGTTACTAAATTGTTCAATTTAAATTTATGTTCTGAAATTTCTATGTTTACAAATTGTTCTTTGTAATTTTTAAATCCTCTATGTTTAACCACAAAACTACTTAATATTAATTGTTGTTTACAAATGATAATCTTACATTCAGAGATACGAATACAATGTAGAGTACAATATAGAGTACTCACTCATTTTCTTTCACTATTTTGTCATCACTTTCTTCATTAATGAATTCACTTTGTTTATTCATATTTAAAACACTTTATACACAAATTTTACGCGTACACCTATTCACCAGCAACTGCTATTCACTGTTGTGCGAGCTTAGTACAGTCGTACCACGGTCGTATACACAGGTCTGGAAACTCGAGGTTGTTTCCTATGTGAGCAGTGAGTCGCTTACGCGTCGAATTTCGCGTAGTACCAAAAGACGCCACGTAGGGGAAACATAAAAGGAGTCACGTAAGAGTATCATCTTGATCTCTATGAAGAGTATTCTGTGACAAGTGTCAGTTGACTTGTAAACACAATTTTATACGAAAGTTTTAACGTTCAGATCTCGATAGCGCTTCCGGCTCCGGAATTTTCACGTGGCCTATCGAAATTAGAAGGTTTGAATTGTATAAGAACACAATTGCATGAACGCCAGACGTTTTATGTAATTAGCTACGAACGTAATCATTTTTACATATGCCTCGAGGAGCTCGCTGCGCGTAAGTTAGAGTTTATACATTTTACCTCTATTTTGTTACTTTGGGGCCGTTTCAGCATTAGTTATTAGTGAATCTATATTTTGGAGAAATTGCAGACTTGATAATGAATAAAGAACAATAAGAAGAATCGATAATGTAATTTAAATTTCAACATTAGCGTCTGTTAATATTCATGTAGATATTCATCCCCGCTTTGAAGCATTGCTATCAACATCCGATATCCGTATTCTCTGCGAATATAGATTCAATATTAATTTCCCATACTTTCGTAAACAATGCCCAGTATTCATCGGGTAACCTTTGAGCAAGCTCTTGGGAGTTATCATGCAACATACGATAGGTCACATTGTTCATAAAATTATCGCATGAATCTAGTTACCCTTCGCTCATTATAACTAACAATATACCTGCATTATTCAAGATTCGCTGCGCTATCTGCTCTCAATAGCAGCATCAAAAACCATCATTTTACCATTAGCTAATTAGCCCCAATCGATAGATTTATTATATAGTAAAGTGATAATTAATATCTACTGAAACGCAATTCCATCGTAGCCTGCATTCATATTGATATCTACGAAGGCATTGATGTATAACTACAATCATTATATCATGTCAGAATGAATTGTTTGGTATGATCATTGACTCTTTAATGAACATCACTGAGGAGCACAATTTAACAAATAGTGGAATAAGCAGTGCACAAAAGTAAATGATAACTATCTTGAGTCGTAATTTTTACCAGAGATTGGAAGTGACCTTTAATAACAATGTAATATTGTGTTTCATAAATGAATCAGGCTTATTGTTCATTGATGTTAATCATTTTCATTATATTCTAACACTTATATAAATGCAGGAAATGGGATTATTTTAATTTCAGTCAAAATAATCTTGTTTGGTGCAAAATTTAATTATCAATTAATAAAATATGAACAGTTTATGCTAATGTTATGTTTCTAGAATATATTTTTTAACTCTGCTAAAATGAACTATGCTACTAAATTTCGGGACAAAATATTTATGATGAAGATTTGGAATTCACAATATTAGATATTGAAGTCACAGTACTTCCAGAAGTGTTCTTGAAACTACTTTCCTCGTTTGTTATTCAATTGTTGAAATTATAAATACAAATTGGAAAACCATCCATACACTTGTTTTCCAAAGCATGAAAAGAACATCCACAGATTTTATACGATTTTTTAATTTCTCCAGTATGAAGTGTTGTTGGTTATAAATTAAGATTTATGTGCCCTTCAACCAACACGGGAAACAGATAAAAACGCCAATTAACAATGTTCTCATATTTAATTAATCCATTTTTGCCCTATCAAGTATTTATGTATGCCGTTAATTCTTCCGTTGGTATGTTGAGTTGCTGGATTTAACATTTTTATGTCATCCTCCTATTTGTGGATCAGCTCAAATTGGATTACGTCACACAGTGTTATCTGTATATTGAAACGAATGTTCATTATGAGAAACCAATAATATGATCTAACGTGAATAGAATACTGATCCGAAGTTTGAATACTCATAATTGACAGTTTACCACGAATATTTTTCTTATCAGCTCCATCCAACTGCGCTCGTCTTAGGTGTGGTATAGCAAGTGTTGAACGTCGCGATACGTGTAAGGTAACATCGTGGTAATCCTTGCATTTCTTAATGATGTATACAATATAAAGGTTCTGTTTTCGAATATTTTCCTATACCTATTCATTTAGAATGGAATAGGTCTTCATCCGATTAGACCTTACAGCATAGAATAAGTCAATAATTTACATATATTTAAATGAAATAATTCAATACAATCATATAAAAAAAGAAGATACAAATCACATATTGAAAATTGGAAACCAATAATGATATTCATAAAAACACAGTTCTCAGACTGAGTTATACATTTAAATATTTAATTTGATATGAACATTATTATAGAATAAATGAATCTAAGAGTAATCACAGTTAAGAATATTAAGTGAAGATAATCAGTTCGAACAGCATTCAGAATATTCATTCAGATTATTAAATGATTTTTTTGGTAAGTGAGATTTTAATTTTTCCCTAAATGCATGTTTTGAAGTTACAAGTTTGAATTCATCAGGAAGATGATTGAAAATTTTAATCAATGAGTAAACTACATATTCTGTACCGACGTAAGATGAGTACTCATTGGTACATAGTTATCTCTTTTTCAAGTTTCATAGTAATGATTTTTTTATATTTTTTAAATGCTTTCGGAAGTTCATTTACAAAGCACGACCCTTCTAATATATATGTAATTTCAACTAGTGACGATCGTTATTACCTTTCGAATATATATATATATACATATATATATATATATATATATATACATATATATATATATATATATACATATATATATATATATATATATATATATATATATAAAGGGTAATTATTTAATTGTCCTTGAATGCATCTCTACAAGATTGTCGGTTTGATAAGCCTAAAATTGCTCTTATAGCCTTTTTTTCTAATAATAATTCTAATAAGTATACTTCCCTGGATTCTCTCTCAAAGAAGCTGAATAACCCAAATTAGATGAAGGAAAAGTTGGCCAAACATTGAAGAAGTTGGAATAGTCTTAGATATTATTTGGCTACAAACGGTTTCATAGGTATCACCCAATGGAGTATAATCATATTAATGAAATTTTGAGGTATCACAGTAGGGTGACAGTAATGGCCATTGTACCAATAATGATCGCAATAGCGACTTAAATTCCGTTAAAACTTATTTTATGTGCTTTGTAGTCATATTTGCTATTTTCTAATCCATTCATAGAACAATATGACATATTCCTGCTGTTTATTGAGTTGAAATATTTAAAAGTTACACGTTTAGATTCATCCTGCTTCCAAAGAAAATTTCTGGGCTCTATCCTATTTGCATTCCGATTTATAAATAAATAAATTACTTACAGAATATTGTATTTACCTTGTTTATGTGAAGTTAGCCACACTTTTCCAGCCACGGTTTCTGACGTGTAGACTGTTGACTACGGGATGGATATAAATTCAATACAACGATCCCAGCCACACTTTCTAAAATAATCCACAAGAATTAAGAGTGTGTTAGGAAGTTGCGATTAGGGTGCTTATGAAACAAGGAAAGAAATGATTTGAATGAGAGAAAAAAGAGAGAAAATTAATAAAATAATTCCTCGAATTACAAAAATAAAAATAGCGTTGTAAGGAGAAGATCAGAGAGCATATAAAGCTAAGGGAGAAAATCTTTGGACGCCCGTTAATAAGAGAAAAAAAATTAAAATAGTTTCTTGAACTCTAAAAATCCAAGAAAAAGTTGCGCTGCCAGGAAAATAAAAGAGGCATTATAAAGAGGGCATCAGAGTGCATATTAAGCAGAGTGACAAAATCTTTGGACGAGCGAAAATAAGAGAAAAAAAAATTAAAATAATTTCTTGAGCTCTAAAAATCCAAGAAAAAGTTGCGCTGCCAGAAAAATAAAGAGAGCATTATAAAGAGGGCATCAGAGTGCATATCAATCAGAGTGACAAAATTTTTGGACGACCGAAAATAAGAGAAAAAAAAATTAAAATATTTTCTTGAACTCTAAAAATCCAAGAAAAAGTTGCGCTGCCAGAAAAATAAAGAGAGCATTATAAAGAGGGCATCAGAGTGCATATTGAACAGAGTGACAAAATCTTTGGACGACCGAAAATAAGAGAAAAAAAAATTAAAATAGTTTCTTGAACTCTGAAAATCCAAGAAAAAGTTGCGCTGCCAGAAAAATAAAGAGAGCATTATAAAGAGGGCATCAGAGTGCATATTGAACAGAGTGACAAAATCTTTGGACGACCGAAAATAAGAGAAAAAAAAATTAAAATAGTTTCTTGAACTCTGAAAATCCAAGAAAAAGTTGCGCTGCCAGGAAAATAAAAGAGGCATTATAAAGAGGGCATCAGAGTGCATATTAAGCAGAGTAACAAAATCTTTGAACGACCGAAAATAAGAGAAAAAAAAATTAAAATAGTTTCTTGAACTCTAAAAATCCAAGAAAAAGTTGCGCTGCCAGGAAAATAAAAGAGGCATTATAAAGAGGGCATCATAGTGCATATTGAGCAGAGTAACAAAATCTTTGGACGACCGAAAATAAGAGAAAAAAAAATTAAAATAGTTTCTTGAACTCTAAAAATCCAAGAAAAATTTGCGCTGCCAGGAAAATAAAAGAGGCATTATAAAGAGGGCATCAGAGTTCATATTTATTATTTATTTGTTTACAACAACCACAGATCGTGAGCAATAGGGGCATTTTATCGATAAGTTACGTGCGACAACGTTCATAGCACTTCGCGGTTTATGCAGACGTATTTACAGCGACAATGGAACTAATTTCGTTGGCGCTAGTAAGGAGACTAAAGCGCTTTATTGCGCAATAGAGACATTTGTCAATGATCGTGAGATAATTGACTTCTTTCTAAAGAATAACCTCGAATGCAGATTCAATCCTCCATATTCACCTCATCGAGGTGGATTATGGGAAGCTGCGGTTCGGCAAGCTAAGTACCATCTCAAGCAAGTTGTAGGTAAAGTTACACTAACATTCGAAGATTCGTATACGATATTCACCCAAATAGAAGCAATAATGAGTTATACACCTCTCCATCCTATCTCTAGTGATCCCCAAGATTTATCTACATTAACTCCTGGCCACTTCCTTATTGGTCAACCAATGACCACATTACCTCAAGCAGACATCACTAGTATACCTGAAAATCGCCTCTAACAAAATGAAGCTCTTCAACAAGCTGTTCAATTATTTTGGAAACGCTGAACACGAGAGTACCTCTACAATTTTCAACACTGTTCCCCTTTGGCATGAAATTTCTCCAGAATCGATACAAGAAAACGCTATATTTCTTCTCATCAACGACAAAAATCCCACCTCTCTATTGGAAATTGGGCAGAATTATTACACTCCACAAAAGCAGTGATGGTATAATTAGAATAGTTACTGTTCGTACTCAGTCTGGAACTACAGTGCAGGCATTACAAAAATTGTGTCTCCTCCCTATTTGTGATGGTTAATGTATATTTTGCTATTTTGTGCATTGAGCGCACTTATCTTAAGTAGTTTCTTAGTTTTTTCAAAAGACACACTTTCAAGGTCGGCGGCATGTCCGATCTTCTATGAGCTCTATGCTCATATCAATTATTTACAATTCAGTCGAATTGGCTAAGGTCATCGAAGAATATTAGCACTGAGCAAAAGAAGAATGTAAGCTTGACGCCAAGTTGTTTATAGTTTAGATTGAGAGATGAAAAAGTATCTAATTGTATCAAATTGAATAAATTAATAACAAAATTATGAACATAAGAAAAATCATTTGAAACGAGTAACAAGAAATAATACAGTAGCTATCAAAGAACGAAAGGTATGCTGAATAAGACGACTGTCGATGCAAAGTTAGTTCGCTACGGAAACGGTACATCTGAGGTGCACGAAAGCAGTCAGATTGGCATAACACCATATTACTCGCGAACTGTGAATAGCATCAAAAAACTTCATATAACAAACAATGTTTCTCTCATCGAAATCTATGCTTATTGTCACACAAACTATTTTAATTTTTTTTTCTCTTATTTTCGGTCGTCCAAAGATTTTGTCACTCTGTTCAATATGCACTCTGATGCCCTCTTTATAATGCTCTCTTTATTTTTCTGGCAGCGCAACTTTTTCTTGGATTTTTAGAGTTCAAGAAACTATTTAAATTTTTTTTTCTCTTATTTTCGGTCGTCCAAAGATTTTGTCACTCTGCTTAATATGCACTCTGATGCCCTCTTTATAATGCCTCTTTTATTTTCCTGGCAGCGCAACTTTTTCTTGGATTTTTAGAGTTCAAGAAACTATTTTAATTTTTTTTTCTCTTATTTTCGGTCGTCCAAAAATTTTGTCACTCTGCTTGATATGCACTCTGATGCCCTCTTTATAATGCCTCTTTTATTTCCCTGGCAGCGCAACTTTTTCTTGGATTTTTAGAGTTCAAGAAACTATTTTAATTTTTATTTCTCTTATTTTCGGTCGTCCGAAGATTTTGTCACTCTGTTTAATATGCACTCTGATGCCTTCTTTATAATGCTCTCTTTATTTTCCTGGCAGCGCAACTTTTTCTTGGATTTTTAGAGTTCAAGAAACTATTTAAATTTTTTTTTCTCTTATTTTCGGTCGTCCAAAGATTTTGTCACTCTGCTTAATATGCACTCTGATGCCCTCTTTATAATGCCTCTTTTATTTTCCTGGCAGCGCAACTTTTTCTTGCATTTTTAGAGTTCAAGAAACTATTTTAATTTTTTTTTCTCTTATTTTCGGTCGTCCAAAGATTTTGTCACTCTGCTTAATATGCACTCTGATGCCCTCTTTATAATGCTTCTTTTATTTTCCTGGCAGCGCAACTTTTTCTTGGATTTTTAGAGTTCAAGAAATTATTTTAATTTTTTTTTCACTTATTTTCGCTCGTCCAAAGATTTTGTCACTCTGCTTAATATGCACTCTGATGCCCTCTTTATAATGCCTCTTTTATTTTCCTGGCAGCGCAACTTTTTCTTGGATTTTTAGAGTTCAAGAAACTATTTTAATTTTTTTTCTCTTATTAACGGGCGTCCAAAGATTTTCTCCCTTAGCTTTATATGCTCTCTGATCTTCTCCTTACAACGCTATTTTTATTTTTGTAATTCGAGGAATTATTTTATTAATTTTCTCTCTTTTTTCTCTCATTCAAATCATTTCTTTCCTTGTTTCATAAGCACCCTAATCGCAACTTCCTAACACACTCTTAATTCTTGTGGATTATTTTAGAAAGTGTGGCTGGGATCGTTGTATTGAATTTATATCCATCCCGTAGTCAACAGTCTACACGTCAGAAACCGTGGCTGGAAAAGTGTGGCTAACTTCACATAAATATTTACCTTATATCTGTTAATGAAAGTTATTATTTCAATTCCACCTAACTGCTGCTCTTGTATTGAAGTTGAAGGTATGTTTTTTGAGGATACATGAACAGAACATGTATTTGATTATTTTAAGGAGTATAGTAAAACTATTATTACGGAACCGAAAGAATGGAAGGGGAGTTCATTTATTGAAAATAACACACTGTTAGATTTACATTAGATGTATGCAATTTAACATTCAAATCATTCACTTGTCACTACAACAAATGAAATAATTATAAAAAAATGTGTTCATCACGAAATTGAAATTATGTACTCATATTATACAACTTGGAAGTAGCTTCTAATTAGTAATTTCTGAGTATAATTTTTTCGAATGCATATGTTTTCTTTATTAATTTGAATTTAAAAGTGTCTATTATCGGTACACTGACCCTATTCTAAGTTGGTATATGCGAATGCAACTACTAAAATTCAGTAAAGTATCCCCGCTAATGATACTAAAATAACGTTATCTATAATTGCCTATTTTTGTGTAATTTGGAGTTGTCTCAATGTTTTGAATTGACACCAATTATCCTACAAAAAAAATTGTTTTTCCATTTTTTTTTGCATTGATACCTGTCTCTATAATATCTACGACAATTCAAAGTATATCTCCAGTTTCAACTTGAGAGCGTGGATACAATGTAAAATGTTCATAAGAAGAGGTTCCTTTAACTTTATTCTGAACTTTTCAATGAAATTATAAAATATGTAGAAATATGCTAGAGGCGTTCGAAAATATAATGATACAATAACTCAATTTTTATTTGAAAAGATATAAGAGAAGGAAAATAACTTCAACAAATGGCATCATTACTGAGAAAACTTTGAATTCGATATAAACAGCTATTGTAGTATTACATTATTTTCACCGCCGTAAATATCATTGGAAACTTTTAATGGGAACTCCAGTAATACTGACTACTCAAATGTTATTAAATTGGGATATCCGTTCAAAATATATCTCCGATACGTGTTAAATGCCCAAATATCCAGATGTGCAATCTATCCCCAAATTAAGCCAAGGTCATATCAGAAGAAGTGCTATAAACAATTTCGCGTATATCAAGACACTACTCCCAACTCGGTAAATTCACAATTAATTTCGGATAAATAATATTTATTTCTAAAAGGAGGAGGTCTAGTTTGTTAAACATAATTTGGGTAAGCCAAATGACTAAGATGGGCATAATTCATCATGTTTAAAGAAAATGATCAGCTTGGTAATACTCATTATGAAATAATAATAGTCTAATATCGCGGTTGTAGGTGAAATTTGTAGACGGAAACTGATATAAGTTCTATTAAGCCGTTGGAAATAATTGACACCAGTTTGTCATTATATGCAATGTATCAAAAATCATGATTAGTGGGTCTGGTATAGCAATTATCTAATACAAATGATGCATGTGAGAGCAGATGCGTGCGTAAGGATCCATATATGAGTAACATACCTTCGGTCAAAAAGCTCAACATGTATTACCAAAATGTCAGAGGCTTCAACTCTAAGACTAGCGTACTATACAACATCTCATCTACTTTAAGCTCTGACTTGAATGTTTTTTCTGAAACATGAATTAATTCTTCAGTTATGAATTCCAAGCTTCTCACAACTAACCATACTATCTATAGACGAGATATGGAGGTGGTATATTACTAGCTATGAATAGTGAATTTTCTGCTTTTCACATTGATCTCAATAATATTCATTTCTCTTATACCTAGTTTGGATATCGTAGGTATCAAATTTAGTATTGGAAGCTGTGTTCATATATTCCACGAATATCCTCACTATGTCATATGAAGCAGTTGTAGATGCTCCAATTGACGTTGACTTTGGACAATATTATTCTATGTTTTTATTGGGTAATTTCAACAATATTATTATTATTATTATTAGTATTATGCCTCGTATAAATCTGACATAGCAGTTGAATCTTCTAAATTATGATACTTCAACAATCTGTTTAGTTATTTCTATCTTAATCAGTACAATTGTTGTCTGAATAGTAAAAATAGAATTCTAGATCTCATTTGCTATAGTAATTTTCAAAGTTTCAAAATCTGATGTTTGCTTATTGCGTGAAGATTTACAGCATCCTCCGTTGCTTATTGAATTGCAGTACCTTCCACATCATTCTGCCATCATGATAATCTAAACATTTTTAATTTCAATAAAGCAAATTATCCATTACTTTCTAACCTATTACTGAATTTTGACTGATCTGTATTAAAAAATCGATGGTGGAAGCCGTTACTTTATGGTAATTTATCATTTTGATTATATCAAATAATAACTACTTCGTTTTTATACCACTTTTATTAATAATAACGTGAAAACGTAACTATAGTTTCAACACCGAAGTGCCATTATTGAACAATTAGATAATTAATTAATTATTTTCTAATTGTTTGATAATGGCACTTGGGTGTTGAAACTATAGTTACGTTTTCACGTTATTATTAATAAAAGTTGTATAAAAACAAAGTACCTAGTTATTATTTCATATAATGATCTGTATTATATCATAGAAGTAATGTTAATGTCGCAGTACAATTTTTCTGTGCAAATCTTACCAATTTGCTGACAATATGCATTCCACACACTTCCCCCAAAGAAAACAACATGTTTCTACCTTGGTTCACGTCTAACATAATAAGAAATATCAAACTCAAGGAAAATTATTGGCACAAATACAAAAAAGATGCTAACCTGGATGATGATAATGCATTTAAAACTCTAAGGTCGGAATCAAAACCATTTAAGCTCTATATATCAAAAATGGAAAATAACATAAAATGTAATTCCAAATCTTTCTGGTCATTTTTTCATACCAAAAATAGAAGCAGTTCTATTCCTGAACACGTTCAATTTAATAATATCAGCTACTCTATTTCTCATGATATTTTCGATGTCTTTGCAAAGTACTTCCAAAGTGGCTATATTAACTCTAATTCAACTAATAATAAACCTTCGGATAACTTTAATAACTTCAATAAAAATATTCTATCTCTTTCAGTTGTTAGTCCCTCTGAAGTGATTCAAGTTACTAAAATACTTGAAGCAAGTCACCCGAAAGGTCCCGATTAAATTCCTTTTTTCGTGAAAGATTGCATCAATATATTCACACCTCCACTGGTTGTAAATATTCATTAGCCTTAAAATCACATATTTTTCCGGATCTGTGGAAAGTTTTAAAACTAGTACCGGTTTTTCAAATATGTACCTAATAGACATGAGGTAACTAATTTTCGTCCAATTACCATCATCAATAACTTAGGCCAATTCATTCAATATATCTTATATGATGCAACGTTCAATCATGTAAAACTATAGATATCCCCAGAGCAGCAGGTGTTCATGCCTGGCAGATCAACTGATACTAACTCACGTTGCTAAAGTCAATACTTGGCTGATTATTGATGAGTAAAGGGCGGAATATATGCACGTCATTTCAAAAATTATTTATTTTAAGTAAAATTAAAAGAAAAATATAATAGGTGAAATTTTCAACCTGAAATAGTATAAAATGCATTTATAACGATATATTTTTCAAAATTTTCCAATAAAAGTGTTTGCCTTCTGTCTGTAAAAATATGTTTGTACAAAGAAAAATATCTTTCAACATCTACCGATGTGATCTGGCAATATTTTAATTTGGGTAGTAAGTTATGAGGCCAAGTTATTACTTTGTTGGATGGTTTAGTATCAAAAATATTTTTGACTTCCATTAAATACTTAAAGCCTTCATTCTTTCCCACAATAACTTCGAGTTTACTTCTTACTTGATTTCCTACATCACCGAAAACTTTTCTGCATTTGTTGGAAAAAGTTTCAACAATATTAATTGATTCTCTTAAACTCATATTCCTACTTTCTAACGAAGTTATTATATCTAGTATAAAACTAAAATTAACCTTAATAAAAACAAGTTCCTTAGCTGAATTTACATTTTTGAATACTGCTTGACTCTGCACTACACACTGTGAATTGTCTTCTAAATCTAAAACTATGTCTTTAATGGCTTCAAAATGGTCTGCGTAGAATATCGCGGCCTTAATCCATGTTCCCATCGAGTAATTAGGGCTCTGGAGGTAAACTAACTCCTGGCAATTTCTCTATAGATCTGCACTCTTAGACGTGATTTCAAAAACACTTTCTTTACATTTGAAATTAATTTGTTCACCAAGGGATATGCGGTTCTAATAGTTTCTGCAACTCTGTTTATCCCGTGTAAAAGGCAAGTGACATGTACCATATTGGGATAAAATATTTTTGAGTTTTGGCCTACTTTAACCATATACGACGCTGCCTCCGACAAAAACACTAAAAACTTCTCTACTGGAACTGTATATGGTTAAAAAAAAATTGATAGAGACTGCTGAATAAATCGAGTTACGGTTACATTATTTGTTTTGTCTAACTGTTTAGGAGATATTAAATATGGCTTCCCTGGCTCATTTTCTTGAAGCCCCCAATAATAAGATGTGCGGAATATCGACCACATGAGTCTGTGCTTTCATCAACAATAATATAAAAATGTTCATCGCCCAGTGAAACTTTAATTTCTTCCAATACGGTTTCGTATACTGTTTGCACATACTTCTTTCTAAGCGTGGATTCGTCAGGGATGTTTTGATTACAATATTTTTGCAAAAAATCTCTGAATTGTGTATTTTGCAGTTTCTTCATAGGTATATTTACTGCGACTAAAGCTTTGCATAAGTCTTGATGAAACACCTCCTTTTCACTCTTTGGTTTGACATTTTGAAATGCAGTTTGCACACACTGCTGAACAGGCACAGATTTATTTTTCTGCAACTTAGCTTTATGCATAGCTGTTTTCAAGTGTTGATCAATTTGGAACTTCTTTTCACAAACAATAATTTTGGCACAAACTTTGCAAAACGCTTCATCCCCACTAAACTCCAACTCTGGAAAATTTTTAATCCACGAAGCGGTTTTCGGCATTTTAGGCGTTTGAAATAAATATTTTCGAAATCACTCTTTTCACACTGTCTATCGACAAACTAAACTATACAATATAAATACAAAAGAAGAGACCAGATTTGCTCTCCAATTAGGCACCGAAAAGAAACAAGACAAGAAGGTTCACTTGGCGTCGGTACTTTGAAGTCCGAACTATAAGAGCATCAAGCTGCCGCATTCCAACTAGACCCCGAAAAAAGGAAGTTTTGTTATGAATTCATTCGCGCACCGAACAGAAACTTCTGATTACTTGGAAATTCCTAAACATCCAATAAATGCTGGCAATAAACCATATAATAATAAAATGGGTCCTAAACCATATAATAATAAAACCTACCCATTTTTTAAATTATTTCAATTATCTGCAAGGGTCGCACTTAATCTTTTGATAAAATATATATAATATATATAATAATAAAACCTACCCATTTTTTAAATTATTTCAATTATCTGCAAGGGTCGCACTTAATCTTTTGATAAAACGAAAAACATAAAAATATGGACACAAATTTTATTTTTGCCGAAATATGCAATTTTTTATGAAATTTGTAAAAATATGCAAAATATGCAAATATATGCACCCAGCATATATTCCGCCCTTTATTGATGAGGTTGGCCAGGCTGATTGTATCTACCTCGATTTTGCTAAATCATTTGATAAAATGGATCACAGTATTTTATTGCATAAAATATCTAGCTTTGGATTTACAAATCATTAGATTGAATTTTGGAATTTTGGAACTATAGTTTCAGAGACAGAGTTTTGTTTGACGTGAAATTGTTATTTGCGCTCTGACATTTGTAAAGTTGTGTATATTAGTTAATTTCAATTCCTACGCTGTAATTATATTATATGTACTCCCTAAGCTCTCCAATTAATTTAACAAATAAATAAATAAATAAGTAAATAAATGATAATATCACATTCTGGACATTACTGAATATTTCTATTCATGGACATCTCAGAAACGTTTGTAGGTATAATTCAATTTTGGTTACTGAAAACTGCAACAGATGATAGGTTCCTCGAAACGGTGTGAGTTATATTTCAATAGAATTGTGAAACCATTTGAATAGGTCATACTGAAAGGAGCTTTTAAGCATGTTTCGTGGAGTGAATACAATCAATTCACGACAAATCTACGACTTGATCTGTTGAGCATCTGTTCGAAAATAATCATGGAATTTATGAAATTGTGGACGGTAGTCAATTAGATTTCAGTATTTCACCTTTGTCTGAAGCAGTAACGAAATAATGCATAGGCGTTTCGTTTGATGAAGACAATGATCTTTTAACTAAATAAGAATAATTATGGCAGAAAGTAAATTATTTTATGAAACACATCAAAGAGCATGATTTCAATCTATTGGGTAGGAACTCCTCTTCCGAAAATGAGAAGTATATAAGGGCTATCACAATTTGTGAACAAATTACATTCATTTGTGAACAAGCATTATTTCCTTACGTCTTCAACAGGAAAATTAAATATGATAGATAAATAGTCGCAAATAGACCAACCGTTTCTAATCTAAACAGATGTTCTATTGAGGAGCTAGACTGTTTCTGAAGTTGGTAAACATTATTAAATTGAAATGTTAGGCTTCGTTGAGAGAATAACAGTGGAAAGCTCTATTATTATCGTTACATTACCTCCCTATTGTTCACCACATGTCACTTAGGAAGTATCGAACATTCTCAACAATCACTACAACTTGAATTCACGAACTATTGCACATTATGAGTTTAAAATGAGAATATAAAATGAGGGAGGAAATTCCTTCGGATATTTCTTCCTTTGTCAAAGTCGCATTATATGTGAAGTTTTACTTACATAGAAATTGAATATTATTGATGATAAGGGAACATCAAATTTAAACAGTGTTTTGTCTAAAACGCACATCATGATTAACCAATCTGAAAATTTGCCCATGTGTTTTACAGAAAAATATGAAAGGAAATTAGCTGCAAATCGTTATCCGGGGGTTTTCGAGGTCGCTGATCATGAATTAGTCACCAGAATCGGTGAATTCGGGAAAACTAGACATTTTCATGGAAAATTACAACGAAAATCTGCAAACGGTGCAACACTAGCGTAAAAAAATTACTCAGAGGTTTCGAGGTCGCTGATCATGATTCTGTTGTGAGAATCGGAAAATTCTACATATATCACTGAAAAAGTCGGCATTTTCATGCAAAATTTCTACAGAAATCAGCAAATGTTTGATCACGAGCGTAAAAAAATTCACTCGGTGGTTTTCGAGATCGCTGATCACGAATCAGTTGTCAGAATCAAGGAATTCTACTTTATTGACCGGAAAAATCGAAATTTCCATGGAAAATCACAACCAAAATCAGCAAATGTTGCATCACAAGCGTAAAAAAAATCACTCGGAGGTTTTCGAGATTGCTGATCTCGAAACCGTTGTCAGAATCGGGAAACTCTATTTTATTGACCGGAAAACTTGACATTTTCATGGAAAATCACAAACTAAAATCGGCAAATGGTGCATCACTCTGTGGAGGATACATTATCCCAGTAAACTCATCTTTCAAATAACAATACAACTGATGTAATTTCTGTATTTATTCAAGAACAGTTTTTTTATATTTTTTTTGTATATATTTTTTTACAAAAAATTCAAGAATTTATTCAAAGCGACCTCAAAATTTCCCCGAGTGGTTCTTTTTACGCTAGTGATGCACCGTTTGCAGACTTTGGTTGTAATTTTCCATGGAAAAGTTGAGTTTTCTCGAATTTTCTGACAACGGATTCGTGATCAGCGACCTCGAAACCCTCCAAGTGAATTTTTCTTACGCTCGAGATGCGACATTTGCAAATTTTGGCTGAAATTTTCTATGAAAAATTTCGAGTTTTCCGATCAATAAAGTAGAATTTCCCGATTCTGGCAACGCATTCAAGATCAGCGACCATAAAAACTTCCTAGAGATTTTTTTTACGCCAGTGATGCAACATTTTCTGATTATGGTTGTAATTTTCCATGAAAATGTCGAATTTTCCGGTCAATAAGGTAGAATTTCCCTCTTCTGATAATGGGTTTGTGATCAGCGACCTCGAAAACCCTCGAGTAAATTTTTTCACACGATCCAACATTTGCAGGTTCTTGTAGAAATTTTCCATGAAAATGTTGAGTTTCCCCGAATTTTCCGATTCTGGCGACGGATTCATGATCAACGACCTCGAAAACCACCCAGTAACGATTTGCGGCCAATTTCCTCAAAATGGGGTCTTCTGGTTCGTGGCGCTTCCCCGAACATTTTGACACTAAGAACGTCCAAATCTGTCAATAGTAGCAACATCACGATGTGAAATGCCAATGTTACCAGACTATATATCAATGTTTCGTATAACTATTTTTGAAAGTTTTGAAGTTTTAATGATTTTTGTTTGCATTGGGATATTTCAGTGTAAGCTTGAATAAAATCACTATTGAAAGTTCGATTCTATTTAATTATTGTAAACTATTAAATATATTGGTATAAGGAACTCTAATGCAGATCTATTTGGAACTCACCCTCATTCAATAGGAGGAAAAAATTGTCATTCGATATGCAAAATGCTGTATGTACACTTGAATTTCTCCAACATTTCCTCAATTTTGGGAGAGCTTTTACGTTCCTCATTGAAAATCAATAACTCATCAAGAGCATCGCAAAGAACAGATCGGATCTTTCTTCTGGTGTATTTATTAGAGAGAGATGAGAAAAAGATAGAAAATTCCCCAAATCCAGCCGTTTGGGGAACATAATCATTCTTCAAAATAGAATGAAGGTGCATTAAATTCCGTATCGGTCTGTATCAATGTTCCGTATACCTATCTTTGGTAGTTTTCAAGTTGTGATGATTTTTTTAACATTGAGGGAAATTTGATTTCGTATAGTTTGCCATGGAAATGAAAAACGTCTTTGTGTTCAAACTCCTGGTTGAATTATTGTTGTTTGACAAAAGTGTCAACAAAAAGACATCATAACTGGAAAATTATGAAACATAGCAGATCCAATTCAATTCTCCTTCATTCATTGGAAGGAAAAAATTGACATTCCATTTGGAAAAAATGCTTCATCTGTATTCGAAGTTTCCCAATTTTGGGAGATTTTTAATTGTTTTCCTCCAATAATAAATACAACAAACAAGATTCATTTTTTTTCTCCTGATGCTCGGAGACGATTTCGAAATCTTAAAAATTACACATAACTCATACCAAGTAAAAAATACCAATTTGTAGTGTACCATTCTTGAACAACAAAATCGCTCATCGCGATTGACAATGCTTCCCTCATCAACTCTAGATATTTCGTATCTGTTTAATAATGTTTATACCGAAGACGAAGATTCATAATTCATTCATTATCATAATGATACATATACGTTTGCTTGTATTTGTTTCCTTTCCCACTGGTGCGTTCATATTTCAACTCTGGAGATAGAACAAATTGTTTTCTCCGCTGAACCGGTATTGTAACACTAGTTAATCAATCATTCTTGTTTCAGTAAAAGAAAACGGAAATCTAGTGGCAAAAGTCATTCAGCAAGTAGATACCGAGCCCAAGGTTGACAATGGCAAGCCATTGACGAAAGTGAGGACAGATGTGGAAGTTCCGTCTCAGGGAATACACAAGAGTGTCGTTCAAAACCTCGCGCCAGACTATCAAGCACTTACGCAGAATGGAAATAGGAGATCTTCCAATCTGGAGACGCTTCAGGAATCCGCAAATAGTGTAATTACCCTTTCTTTTCTACTCTTCCTTTTAGTTATATTTAATTAAATTTGAAGTGGTGGTGAATAGAGCCGATCAACGGCCGTGAAACGAGCACATTTGAATTCATCCTCTTGCGGCTTAAGAAATAGTTTATTTTGCCCATTTTCTCCACTCTCATCTCAACTCTTGCAGTATTAGGGATTATAAAAAGGCTATAAAAAATAATTTCAGCCACAGAGAGATAGATCGAGAGAGAGAGAGAGAGAGAGAGAGAGAGAGAGAGAGAGAGAGAGAGAGAGAGAGAGAGAGAGATAGAGAGAGAGAGAGAGACAGAGAGAGTACTTAAGCTTTGATTTATAACACATTCAAAACGACTGAAATTGAAATTTTAAGCAGGAAAAATATTTAAAAAAGCAATTCGTCTAACTTCACACCCACGTACGGTGAAGGTGAGGTATCGTCCTAAAGGGCTAGACTGTGGATGTGCCAAACAAATATATCAATTGAAAAAAGTTATGTCTTTTGACTTGGAAAAGCTACTAAAATTAGGGGAAGGTGCGCAACTGTCAACACACTGAGATGCATGGCGGTTGCTGGACCGTTGCTGGGACGGTTAGTAGGCCAGGGTACCCCTTGTATTTCTTATTTTGATAAACTCCGAAATTATAATAGCACCCACCCAATGATATCACTTATCAGCGTCTAACCTCAGACTGTACCGCTTTGACGCCGATATATTGGAGTGTAGCAATTTCTTGATTTCCAAACATTAGTTTAATAGGAATGTGCAATTCGTCATCTTACCTACTTCGTCATCTTAGTACTATTTGCCCTTAGATTTGATCAAAATCACAAGTGGGGATTCAGTAATGTCTTCATACAATCATCAAGCATCTTACATCACTAAAGTCAACTAACCGATTCTGTTGAAATTTTCGGGTCTATTATTAACTTAGTACTGGTAACAAAAGTACTTACTTTTTTGAGATAGAATGGGGCGCACGATGCAATAAAATTATTGGTTATCTGTCATCATTGATATTGAAACGGACCGCTTTGGGTCGGTTTTTACTGGCCCAACTAGCTCAAATTAAGCAATTAATCTCAGGGCACGTAGTGAAACGTGCCCTGTGATTCTAAACTTGTGAATTGCCTGAGCGCCAACTGCTTAGTAATAACTACAAAAATAAATGAATTCACAGTCAAGAATACAGGCACTACAAGATGGTTTTATAGTTGATGGAAATTCAGAAAAATAATATAAGTCCAACTTAACAATTTGTTTTATTCCTAGAGAAATTTGAGCTATAATATAAATAAATTACAATTTTTAAAATGAACCAATTTATAACATAAATTGAAATTGAATTTTGAAATGAACAATTATAAGATTGAATTCTTGGTTTACAATTTAAAGACAAAAAATAAATGTATATATAAATTAGAGTTTGAACTCAAGTATTTAATTGAAAGGATTATCAAATATAAAGAATTAAAAGTGAACCTCGAATTGGGTTTCCATAAAAATTAGTGGAATCCAAATTCAGTTGGATGACACAATTCAGAGAGGTGAAAATATGGATATTCAAAATAGAAATGTTACCCTCCTTGGAACTTGATGGAACTGAAAATTGGTCCGGCCAGGAAATTCACTAAACTGTCTCGGGTAAAAGAAGAGAGGCGCCTCAGTTGTTCTTACCCTGTAATTTTAAAAAACGAACAGAACCTGACCTAAGCTCAAAGGACGGAGCAACACAATCAATCGGAATAACCATGCTATTCCACAACTGATTATGTTATCTCTCCAAATTGTGAAAACACTGTATTACAATATTGAAATCTTGAAGAGATATCGAGTTAAACAATAATCTAAATTAGGTTACTACAATGATACTTAAATTAGTAAAAAATTAAGAAGTGACTATACGATTAATAATTAAAATGTGACTAAAAGAATAATAATTAAATGTTGGAATTTGTCAGTAAGCATAAAATCTGAATTGCTTGAAATGATTTGCACAAATGGATAGATATTGTAATTTGTACTAACTCTGAACGAGCGTGGCAGACGTAATATATAAGTATACCCAATGAGCAGTAATTGGGTTACTTACTTTGTGCTAAACCTTAACAACCTTTACTGCACGTTTTGTCTAATAAGACCATCCTGTGTACTTTGTACTAGGATCACAAAATGGCGAGTCTTAAATCACTCAAATACCATATGCAATTTGTGGGGTTAACTACAAAGTTGAAAAATAAATATTATCGGTAAAAACTGCCTACGTCTCTCTAGAATGATATCATACAATGATTACAACAATCCCTGCAATGATGGAGAAGATTTTCATTGAATCATGCTAAATGCAAAAGGATTGGGCACAGTGTCACGAGGTACGATGTTGATTACTTCCACTGAAAAATAACCTATTCAGGGACTGAAGATCCAGTATTCTAACAGAAACAGATCAAATGAAATGGTCTCTGAGGTTAATTATATTTCAATAGAAAAATTTAAGAAATGACTAAAGAACAAGAGTTAATGAAAATCAAACGTATCTCAATCACTGTCACCACAATCACCCGCTTGAGACTTCCGTTCTGATATCTTCCCCTCCCCGCGATACTTGCGCTATCGAACCTGAGGCAAATTAATTTCAATAATCAATGTTATTGAACGCATAGATGTCTCTGAGATATCATAGGACAAGTTTCCTAACCGAAAAGAAATGTAATCTGTTCATTACAGTATTCTTTAAAAAATACGAAACTGCGAAACCGTTACAATATGGTGAATTCCGATCTAAATTTAACTATATCGTATTGTAGTTCAACCTTTACATGAAACCTCATTGGTGTTGATCTGGTAATATAAATTCTAGCATATACATAATATTGAAACTCATATAAGCTGTCGATAAAATTCCTGATAGCTATACGAAAACTTTTCAAATTCTGGTAAATTTCTTACGATGAATATTGCTCGTTTCCCGTGTTGCTTTATCTCTCGACAGTAAAGAAACACTTTACATCACGGTATATAATATACTATTGCTTTAACACCCTGAGTTTCAGTTATAATTGATATTTGATCAAGAAGTTTTGGGATCAAATATAATATTTCGGTCCAAGAAACAAATAACTGCTCCTTGAAACATACTGTACATAGCAAAAATAATCTATATTTATGACTAGTTATAGTAGACACAAAAGATAAGCTAGAGAAAGCGATATTTATGAACTGTAAGAATCGTGAATTTATTTGGGTCTATTCGAAATTTACTCCCTAGTAGATTGCACGACATCATTCGTGGAATGTGAGGGAAAATCCGTGACAGAATAGATCATCACGATTGAGAGAATATTATATGACATACATAACAACGATTATAATTGAAAAATGTTACTTGCACGAGCGCAGATAATGAATATTTGAGATCAGAACTTGTTACAATTATAAGAAAATTTCAGAACAATTCAAGTTAGATTCGATTTGTATGAGTAGTTCTTCTTTATTATAATTTTATGAAATTATAAAAGGAGCGAGAGCTCAAGGAAATGTAAACATGAGAGAACAGTTTCTCGATTTTCCGACTGACTCAACGATCGATCATAACTTATTACATTAACTACTACTAACTGGTACCTACACACGTAATCTTATGTAGGAATTTTATTCTCCACCCGAATGGTTCTCTCCTGAGAAATACCCAATTCAATTTTTTCAATACACATGACATTGATTGGAAGGAGCTGTAGTATTATGATAGCTAAGTCCTTTCAACCTAATTTTAAATAATATATTTATTGGGTTTTTCATGTTGACGAGCGTATTTTTGATACAGGTTAGATCAGAAGTAACAAAACAATAAGGGAGAGAACAATCGATATGGAGACATATCGATTTATGATTTGGAACAAATTCAAAATTCTATATGACACTGGTGAGGAGCAAATAATAAATCAATTTTTTGTAACGAACAAAGCATCCCATTTTGAAAACTGATAATAAAAGTGAAAGTGCAAAATCATCAACTGTAACCATTTTTTCTGCATAGATTATATACTTTAGCTTTACTTGTATGAAATGTCATGTTACAATAAATTTGAATTTAGAATGAAGTAGAGTGTTTATAATAATTGTGATACTTTCTGGTCATAATTATCAGTTTGTTTTTGTCGACAAATGGTTTTTTCAATAAATCGTCAGCGGGGCATGTGACAAGCTTGGAACCAAAGAGTTATGACCCGCTTGGGCATTTTTGGGAATATCAAAATATCTTTTTCCCCGAGAACGGTAAGTCGTGTAGAAAAATTTTCTAACCAAAAATATTCTCTAAAATTTATTTCATGTCGTTGCGTTACAATCAGAAGTGCCAAAAGCAGAGGGCGTCAGAGTTGCCAAAAATTACTTTTTCCTCTTTTTCGACACGAAATAGTTTGCCCTACACTGGGAATATGAAAGTTGTAGAGCCGGAAAAACTTGGGTATTAAATGTAAATGCACTTTTTTCATGCGTTACACTGTTACGGATATATGCTACTTCCATTTTCAATGAACCCCTAAACGGAACGGAATGCACTTCTATTTGATATGGAAATCATATGATCCAAACAACCTGAACTGGTCTGATGAAAAGTATGAACCAAAATGACACTTCACAACGTAAAAGTATTTGTTTAATGGGTGATGTCTCATTCTGGAAATATTGTCCGTAGGTTCTGATGTATCTTGCAGCATCAACTTGATTTTTACTTCTCTAACAATATTAGTATAAGGGAAGTTATATCGATTTCCACTAATTTAATAATTGAATGTGACTATAGTTTCTCTAGCACCGTAGCTTCTTCAAACAAATAATAAAGTACTGTACTTTGTAATATTTGTTTGACAAAGCTATAATAGCTACAATGATTTATTAAATTAGTTAAAATACAACTTCTGATAGTTATTTTATCTGAGGTAAGAATGAATTTTCATCATGTAATGGCTGATACTATTCAAAATATGGAAATATATCAAATTGAAATTTGGGACATCTCACTGGTGAGAAGCAAATAAATCAATTATCAAAAACGAACAAAGTATCTCACTCTGCAAACAGAAAATAGAAATCAAAGTACAAAAAATCATTACCTATAACCAATTTTTAATTTTAATGCATAGATTTTTATTATTTAGCTGGGATTGTATGAAAACTGAAATAATTGAATTTATTATACAAATATGGAGATAAACTGAAGAGATATAATATAATAATTCTGAATCTGCAAAGTTCAAAATTAGACCGATAAAAGCAGCCGAATTGGTTGATATAAAAGTAATGAGCAAGTTAATTAGAAGAAAGGATTCCTTGACTTTATGGTTATTCCATTTTGAGCTGAAATATTTGGATAGCATCATTATATAAGAACGAATAAGCAATTCGTCTGCGGACGTTGATTATTACAACGATTATTTAAATTCTCATTCAATAACCAGCTATAAATAAATCAAATTTATGAATGTGACTCTCATTATTTCAACAATTTCCAATTCTAATAGAATACCCAACTATAATGAACACACAACTCAGGAATGATTTACGGAAAACCACTTGATAATACAAGAAAATGGAATACTTTTTTTTTGGAAGTTTCTGAAAAATTGGAGCGACCCGATTCCTCAAATATAGCGCTAATTCAATTCCATTCATTCTCATTTGATTCAATGAAAATCTATAATACAATAATTATATTCAGTAGAATGAAGTCCACATCAAAGTTTCGTCTTATTACACAACCATGTCGAATTCCTGGGAACAATACTCGATAAGCTTGGAAAATGATGACAAAACTGATTCGACCTTTATGCCCGATATGAACGATACCGTGTGCATCCCAAAAAACTATCGCCATAACTTTGTTGGCCCTGTTTCGGCTTCGATTCACCAGGACAAGTCCAGTGTTTCGACTATTCTTCGGTCTCTGGTGAGTTGTTATGGATTCATGTTCCATTCACGGTTACGAGACGGCGCAAAAAGTCTTCCTTATCGCTCTTAAACATCTCCAAACACTCCTTTGAAGTAGGCACACGATCGCGCTTGTTATCAACAGAGAGCAAATCCGGTACTCATCTGGTGATAGCTTTCTCCTGTTCAAAAATGTATGCAAAATGTTCCGTAGCCGTTCAGTTGAGAAGCCCATAGCCTCAGCAATCTCATGCACTTTAACTCGCCGATCGTCCAATATCATACCATGGATTTTATCGACGATTCCTGGCGTTGTAACCTCAATTGGACGACCAGAACATTCGGCGTCCTTTGCGATCATACTACTACAGTGAAAATCAGTAAGCCACTTGTGAATCGTTCCAATCGATGGGAAGAATCCCCATAATGTTTAACAAGTGATGCTTTGGCTAGCGTGATGTTTTTTCCAAGCACGAAATAATGTTTGATCAAGACTCAAAATTCACTTCTTTTCATGTTTACAAAAATCTTCAAGGTTACTTGCTTTCGATGGGTATCAAAACAGAAAAGGAAAACATGTCATCTTCTGGCGCCATCTCCTCTATTTTTCAGGAACTTTTCACGTTGCCCTCGTAATATATTACATTCATTTGAATGAAGTTCACAACAAAGTTTCATTTGATTACATAATGATAACGAATTGCTGGAAATAATAGTCGAAAAGTTCGAAAAATAGTGTTTGACTCTTATAATCCCTAGTTCGTTCGATTAACCACCACTCATTGTGAGTCAAAGGGAGCAAAATATGAAAAGAGTTCAGAATGCGATCATAAGCGTGGTAATGGAAGTATTGATGAATTTTGAATAACAGTATCAGAACTGAACTGAAATGAAGCATTCTTAGGGGTTGATTGAGCGTGACTCACCTTTGACCCCTATAGAATTTAGTTGTCTGTTGACAGATTTGAAAATTTATAATATCGTTTTTCTGTTTCTTATTTTCAAAAATCAATCAACCACATAAGATGATATTGACTCTCACTAACCAACAATTAATAATATCTTCGTGATATCCCGAAGAGATTCATCCTAAATTAGATAATTCACAATATTCTATTTTCTTATGTCCTATGTATGTTTATTGAACATAAACATACAACATATTTGTTATTGTATTATATAGCATAATAATTGATGAGTCGACAAGGTTCTCACCGTGTGTGCGTAACATGAATGTCAATGCCGGCACGTAGGTCAACCTGTGAGGTTCGGTAAAGATCGGATAGGAACTAATAATCCCAAATAGCTCACTAGGATCATTTACTCTCAGGACTCGTAGTGAAACGTGTCTTTAGATTCGTGATTGTATGGATTGCCTGAGCGCCAACTGCTTTAGCACAAAAAGTTAAGATAGAATCCACAACTAACAATTTTCAGACACTACGAGGTGGTTAAATGTTGAAGGATATTTCAGAGAAATAACAACAAATAACAATTTAACAATTTATGTTTCATTCCTTATCGGAATTTAAATTCAACACAATCTTATGAAAAAACTGTTACAATTATTGTATGTATTGAAGCAACTAATATTATCAGAAATTTGAAATTAAATTAACTCGTATTCTGAATAATTTGATGAAATTAAGTTATTCGATTAATTTGCAAGAAATTAATATAAAATTGAAAACCAACAGGTTCGAACTTAGAATGAATTTTGAAGAAAAAGATATAGTTTGGCTTAGATAACATAAATAATCGGATGTGAACATCCAATTAAAATGATGTTACCGTCCTTCGAAACTTGGGTGAGCAGGATGAAGGGCGCTGCCAGGTAATTCCCTCTATGCACGTCAAGGGAAAAAGGACGGAGACGTCTTGATCGTTCAAACCCTGTAATATAACAATACGAGCAGTACCTTGGCACAAGTTCGAGGGACAAATAACTGAATCAGAAGGAACAACCAATATTATTCCACGACTGACAATGCTATCTTCCCAAATTGTATATACAAATTTGATGAAAGGTTCAAATCTTGAAGAGAATAAATAATACAATAATGAAATCTGAAGGAATGTTGAATATTAAATTACTAGTTGAACTTAAGACAATTTGTAATGTAAGATATAACAAAATAAAAGGTAAGCCTAAAAAAGTATGATTAGTTAGTTGAGATTTGCTTTATAATACAATTAGATAATAATTCACCAGAATAATACACTGAAATGGTCTTTGATAAATTTAAATGACTATTCTGACCGAGAAGTTACTGAGGTTTTAACGAAGAGTTCTCATAAAGCAGTAAATGAGAGTTCGGCTTATTTAGGTTCACCTAGATCATAAAGTATTCTTTTACCTCACAAAATCTAGTCTAAAAAGACATAACCAATACAAATGATTTATGTAAGATCATAAAAGGACACTATCAAGGGAATAATTGCTAGGTTGAACAGCCTGAAGTTTCTAACTGATAACTCTCTCGTCAAATATTATTCTAAATAAGAAAGAAATAATATTTTAAGGTATAAATGATTATCTAAAAAGATCATGCAAAAATGATCCAGTTGAGACACTTGCTCGGTAAGTTGTTATTTAATCCGTTGAACAATACTGCCGATCAGAGAATGTACATATCCAATTAGGTTCAGAGCTAATCGACAACAAATTAAATATTCTCTATCAGCAGCAATCCCTCAATAAAACAAATTAATATTTAAAATGAAAATCTAATGAAGTACAACTTACCGGGTCTGATGTCAAAACTGAGATGACGTAATTATGTTTCCATTCCGCGAATTAACCCTCGTCTCGGAAATCGGGCGTCCTCCCACGAGTATCCGCGAAAGATTCATAATCTATTGTCTATTGAAAGATAGATGACACTTATAGTCAATACAAGTTTAATGAGTCAATATTCCGAGCGAAAATCCTTACTCAAATCATTACAGCGATCTTTATACACGTAACGTGGAAAGCGTTACAAACCTTCGCCTAACTATTAGGAGAGGAGCAAGGCTCTCCCTTGCGAATAGATATTTAAGTATGTTAGATGATAGCAAGAGGAAAGTTGATCAAGTTGATTAACTTGATGAAGTTCATTTAGTGCATCAGGTTCAGTCAGTTCCATAGAGTGTAAGTTAGTATTAAAAAGTACCATGTAGTGAACATTGAAACCATACGTCACATTTCGTAATCAGTGTTGTGATTCCAACCATCTGCCCCTATGTCTAAGTTCCATACGAAACTTTTACCATAACCCAGCATTGAACCTGTTGATTGCTAAGACATGGCGTTCCTTGCAAGCCAAAGAAGGAACCCTTGTTCAGATAGTATAGAGCGTCGCTGCCAGCCCTTTCATCAGTTACTATACCCTTAATGCACCCAAAGAGTTTCCCAAATTTTATTCTTGTGGGTTTAAGTATTTTATTTTCTCAAATGTTGGTGCTCACATGTGCAACCATTTTTCTTGTGTTTCGCTACACCCCTCTGTGGTCCGTGTCGTTTCTTATTCGGAACATTCTGTATATTATATAAGTGTAACCACAGAAATTGTTGCATCTAAACCATGCATACACATCGAAAATCATTACAGATTCACCAAATTGTAAGAGTTAATTCTGATTAATATTCTGGTATCAAAACATTTCATAATTATTGACGCTCGATGGAGTTGCACAGTTTTTGTATTTATGATTTGAATCTAGAGTAATAGCTTTGAAGGCAAATCGCTCAATCATCAAGCGATGCTTTGTGGATTTCCAGTACTATCAAATCTGCCATTTTACAGATCCGTGAATCAGAGTGATATTGAAATGAATAGTTGTTGTTGAATGGATTTACAAAGCTCGTTAAAATCATTAATACATTTAAACGCAGATGGCAATATATATGCAATGAGATATGAATATTTGCTTTATTGATGAAATTGAAATGCTTCACTACTTCTCTTCGGAAGCTATAATGTCTTGTTAATCTGAGATTATGCACTTATTGCACTTATATTCCAGAACATGATTATTGAAGGAGGATATTAAAGTACTGCACCAAACAAAAAAACACTCTTGATGTTGATTTTTTCGAAAAACACTCCGAACCGTTGATTCTATTTTCAAAACAAAAACAACAGTAAGGCACTTCACAGAATGTTCCGTAATTAGCCTGTCAAACTTCACCAGCGGCTTCTTCGACCAAAAATAGGAAAAAAGATCGAATTAATGAAACGATTTCAAAATATCGTTACGTCCCACAAGTTATTCACAATATTGCAATATTATATCATAGTGGCTATGGAAAAAGTAAATTTGCGTTAGTTTCTTTGACATTTGGTGATACACATTCCGCAGGCCGCACTAAACAAGTATGTGGATGTAATTTTTTTTTGTTACAAAATGCCATAATTCACAAATCAGGAACTTGCAGTCAAGCATTTTTGTACAGATTTTGTAATGGCAATTTACGTGTGGCTGAGCAGGAATATCGAAGATGACTTCCATACAGAAAAATATCTGAGCGACAAGTATTTGTCGATATTCATAGAAATTTTAGTGATCATGGCAATTTTCAACGTGTTCGTGGAGAAGGAAAACCTTCAATTTGACATAATATGGAAAATATTTTAAAGGTCTCCGATAATAATCCGCGAATCTGTATAAGGACCTGTATCCAGAAGCTCGAATATGCCTAGGGCAACAGTAATGAGCAATGTGAGTACATAACTGGCCAATAAAGAACCAAATTGATATATTTTACGTAGGCAGGATGTTGAAACTTCACGGAATTCATCCATTTCACTGCCAACCTGTGCAAAATTTATTACCACGCGATTATCAGCTGAGTATACAGTTCTGCCAATGGATTTTGGAATACACCAGGAATGGATTGGTCAATATGTACCCCCTTGTATGGGCAAATGAGTATCCCAAAGTGGTACGACGATTGCCACTAAGGAAAAACAACAGTTGGGAATTCGTTTTTCCAAATGCATAAGTAGTTGTTTGGTATAAAAATGATTCTGGAATGAGAAATTCGTCTCAACGTAAGATTGAAGAAATATTTGTCTGATACGTAACAAATATCAATTATTGATAATTAAATGTTTTTTCTAACTTGAGAAGCAGAGGTTATCTAGGTCCTCGAGCTTATGGATTATTGTTTGATCGGAAGAGGTAGAATTATACCAATGATGGATTTACAGGTTTATTGTTAACACTTATACACATAGTAACTATTAACTATAAATGGCTAGTGCTCTGACTACAACTACTATGACGTTTTACGACTAACTTAATACTACAATCTCCCTCAAGGTACAGCCTTGTTATGATACCGTGTTCTTACATTGTCTTATTCGGCCCGAAAGTTGATCCGGCGGCTCGACATTGACTTCGTTATGACAGTGCCGCAACCTTATTGATTCAGCATGATAATTTATGTTATAGCATGTTTATAAATCCTCACTCTATTAAATATTGTAGCAGTTAAACATTCCACAATACCTACTAAGAAAATAGAATAACTCCGAATTCACGGAAGATTAATCTTTTATCGGTATATTACAATAAGCAAGTAATCAATTATGTTGATCGAACCCACACATATTTGAAATTGGTAGCTTGTCGGAAATATTACTTTTGGCAAAGAATAATAGATTGCCTATTCTTTGCTTTTATCCTAGATGATTCATGTCATTCGGCAAAATTGTTGATACTGAACCGAAAGGATTCCTATGTCTAGGCGTAGCCAGGTACATAATGTACAAGATCCTTTATCTTATTATAGCATCATATTATATTCAGTCATGAATGTTCGAAATATGCTAATTAACAATTGCAAATGGAATAAAATGAATGAACATTTTTTCAAAAGCTTCTTAGTTAAATGAAACAAGCTTCCTTTTAGCCTAAATAGAAAACTTGCACACTTGCACAAATTTCAGATATGTGCAACAGGATTTATCACTTCTACTAACTTTTACCGAAATTAAATTTCAGTTTAGATGTCACGAGCTTATTAACATCAAGTGAAAGAGGCAATTTATTATGTTCTGAAACAAGGCGATCAACTAGTTAGGCATTTTAGAGTTAGAACATGTGAACAAAATATTCACAGCGCACAAAAGACATATATCAAGAGATGTCAGTTTCAAGCATGTTTGGAAAATGAAAACGTTGTTCTCACTATGTGAGTTCTGACATGCTCATTAGTTTTTCAAGTAATCCATTATACAAGCTCACTATTATCTATCGAAACGGTAAAATATTTTGAAAACAATTTGAGATATCTTAATGAGATTTTGTAAATGTTTTACTTTTTGGGTATATTCTAATTTTTTGTTCTTATTCCATAATTGAAATCCAAGGCTAGGTTGTTTTCCTCAATGGCTACAGTACTTGAATTCGGCATCGTTAGATAGACCAATTTATTTCAATTTTAATGATGTTAATATTGTACGTTTCTTCAAAATAAATTTTGAAAAATAGCTATGCAAAATTTCGGTCCCTTTTGTCGTAAATAAATTTTCTATTTAGTAGGCTATGGAAGTACGGATGATGGATGAAGTATATGAATACATTCGACAAATGTTGATGTCAATTTGGGAAAGGTCCAAAATTAGGAAAATAAAGGATAAAAATAATTACGAAAATTTGTTTTAATTGATCTAGTAGACAATGGTAGCGTTTCTGTGCTACAATTAGCCTCAAACCATAACATGTTTGATGCTTAGTCCAAATTATTGTAAGAAAAACTGACGTGGCATTAAAGATCGCCTACCAGAAGAATGTGTGTCTTGTTCATGATATCTTGATATCTGTCGAGCGGCAAACATTCTCTCAACAACTCTGCTGGAATATTGTTTCAATACGTCCGCTAAAATATATCCTCTCCCTTGCTACACTAACTAACCCTCATCTCAAACACAGTACAAACTTTTCTAAGCTCGCTCGGCGCTGGTATGATATATAACAAGTACTGGAGGAGGAGGAGGATCATGGCATTTCAACCAATCAGACCTGTTATGTCGATCTCCGTTCAACGTATCTGTGTAACGTCTCCGTGTCACGATTTTCATCAATTAGGTCACTGGTGAAAACATACTCGAGCAAGACAAGATTTAGAATAAAAATTGTATATGTGTATGTATATCTAGGATAACGCACACAGTAAATACTGGAGAGGGTGTCTATTACTGGTCATTGTCAGTTTTGAAGAAACCTTGTGTATATCTAATAACCTCAACTAGCTCAGGGTAATAATTAATAGTCCAGTCCTTATAAGAGGGGTTGAAACCCCGTTTTGAGGGGGGTAAAAAGGTCGACCCCCGCGGTCTTGATAGTCACGAATAATCTATGTGGTATTAGAAATGAAATGCAAAAAAATTTTTGAAATTCCAGCTTACTATATATATTTTTTTTATTATGGCCATTTTCCCGGATTATTGCCTGGACTATAACCTTAGGACTCCTAATGTAACGTATCCTTCGATTCTTGATTAGATAGTACTGCCTTTTTTTGAGCGCCAACTACTTTACGAGAAGATACGAAATAGTTCTAATTTAAACTTAACAATTTGGTTTTATCCAATCTAGGGAATTATAATGACAACAAAATTGTGCTGATTTACAAAGAAACTGAGTTCAATATTAACGAAGAATAACGCTCAGAAAAAATAAACAATAATGAAACAAATTATAGTTCCAATAATTTGATTAAATTGAATTGAGATTGCAGGTTTAATTTTATGAAACAAAAATAAATTTTGAATCAAAAGTTCAACTGAAGGAAGTTAATTTGATTTGATAACAGTAATCTTAGAAAGAGATCATAAACAGCTGGTTATAAAAATTTGGTTATTCGAACTAAAAAATTGTTACCGTTTTTGAAACTTGGATGCACGTGGTAGAAATGATCTGACAGGAATCCTTCTACAACACCACACCACACAGGGAAAAAGGAAGGAGATGTCTCAGTCGTTTAAGCCCTGGAATAGAGACAATGCGAGCAATATCTTGGCCTCAAGTTCGACAGACAAATAACTGAATCAGCAAGCAATTGAAGTTTTGAAGATAATAAATGAATTACTTGGAATGAGAGAATAACAATTTAGCAAATTATAATGTTGGAATTAAAATTTGTAAGACAATGATTAGATATTATATTAATATAGTTATGCTGGAATAAGAGTTATAAAACTCAGAATAATCATCGTCGTATCTAAATGATTATAACATGTCCAAGTAGTAGCAGAAAGTTCACTCCCATAAAGCAGTAACTGAGAAATTTGACTTTATATGTGTTCACCCAGATTAAATAATTAATTATTTCGTTATATCACCAATATTTCAGCAGCCGCTACTGTATCAAGGAGAATGTGAATTGAATGTGCTACGAAATAATACGAAACACGGGGTCCATTTACTAGGTTAAACAAGCCGTAATGAAATGATATGAACAATTCTGATAATTAACTTGACAAATTCATTACTCTATTCAGTGACGATAAAAAGACTTTGCATTCAATTACATCCAACCGAATACAAAAAAAAAATTATCTTGTTGTGTGACAAGGATGAGTTCGATAAATTTGAAAGTTCAATTAGGGAATATCACATTGATAATATGTAATTAGAAGAATCAAGATATCATAATAATATTTATTTAAACTTTCAAGTTAGAAAATTGTTATGAAATACCTTGTTCACAGTTACACACAAGATGGATAATTTCATATCCGCATCCAACCTGTTCCCGCTGTGGCAAAACTTGTGACCTTTTGCATCAATCTTTAGATTCTTCCATGATCTACTACCCCATTGACATACTTAGCTTGTGCTATCAAATCACAGAGGCCGAGATAGTCTCTTTCTGAGATTGAATATCTCATAACACATATCGGAATAATGAATGACCATTAATAATTTATTACCGTCTAGAACGTTATATCAGGGCATCTCAACTAATCAAACCTGTTACGATCTCCGTTTAACGTATCCGTGTGACGTCTCCGTATAAAGTCTCCGTTTTACGGTTTTTAATAATTAGGTTCCCCCTAGAAACATATTCTACGTTAAATGATTTATATCCTTGAAAAATACAGTTAGTGCACGAATTTCCTGAAAATTTTGATCTAATAAATGAGATTAGCGGAGTTGTGATGGAGCAACATTTTGTTCAAATGGTCATATTAACAGATAGAAGTGGATGATGAATCAATTTTATACACAGTATCCCCAAAGCTTAAGAATTTTGATGTGATTTGATGGCGGCACTATTGTAGGACCATTTTAAATCGATTTTAAAGAAGATATCATCCCTCAACTTAGGCGCCAAATTTCCAGCAAGATGGCGTACCATCACACCGCAATAACGAGCACTTCCCTGGTTTTCTTTGTTTACTAAATGTTATCAATTTACTCATTTTATCAAATACATTGTTATATATAATTTGGCTTGATTAATAAATATAAATATAACTTGCAGTACGTGTACCGATAACCAGGAAGAGACCAGCATCACGGGTTTCCCATTAGCTAGACAAATCAGGCAACAATAGGGTCAATAGACATATGTAATACTCTTCTTTGGTTGAGACACTAACACATTAATTGAGCACTGTATGGTCGAGGGTAGTTTATAAATTACGCTAAGTAGAAAAACTCTCAAATAAACAAATATAAGATATTTAATAATAATAAAGAAATAAACAATCATAAAAATGAATTGAGAGTTGAAAGATTAAGTATAACTAAAGTATTATTCAAGAAATTATGTTGAATTTAGAAAACAATTAACCAATCCTTAATTTTGAATCAAACTTATTAGAACCTAAATACGGAATAAAAATCAATTTAACTCAACCCGGATGTATCAGGGTAAAAAGTCAAACAAAACTATTATGATTTAATAATTCAAGGAATTCTAAGTCTTGTGTATTAAGCAATATGACTTGATTGTAAATGAACTTAGCGAAAATTCTTCCATAAACACCACAACGCAAGCTTAACTAGAAAACTTGGAAAGTTTGCTAAAATATGATTTAAGCGATTCGTGAACTAGTCAAAGCAAGAAGTTAAAATATATCTAACTTTAGTGTGGTGAGTTTGGTTTTTTATAATGTTGGATAACCACTCCTATTTTAGTAATATGTTTACCAAATAAGATAGAGACTTGCCCCAGTCTAGTGAGCTGAATATAAAACAACTATTCTATTATTGTTGACAGGGACCTTGATTTCATGACCTTATTTAGACTTCGTTGAATTTAGGTATGAATGAAAGTTATATCAACTTAATATTCTAATTACATATTTAATAAGAAGTGACTGCGTCCTGCACGTCCCATGTTATGGTTACGTGAATAGCTTGTAGCTTCAAAGGAAAAGACAGAGTAAAAAACCTTTGTTTAAACCCCAACAAGTGATCCATTTGCCGTGCTTCGTAATTTATGGTTCCCTATTGAAACTGTGAGAAACCTCTTCGACCTTGAAAAATCTTGTCTTCCGGATGAATTTCGCGTCACAATAGCTCGACTTGATGCCGACGTTTCGTCAACCATTACAGGTGGCATCTTCAGGACAGGCTTGAGGCTTGAACTGAAACTGGTTCTACTGGTTTCTGTAGCCGTATTTATAGTAGGAAAAATCCTTCACGCTACATAGTTCACTGCCTTTATTCCGGTGGTTAACTCCGTTCCGGCACCTGACTCTGCCGTTGTGCGATCATGTGCGAAGTGGAATTTTCGAGGATGGGTTTCCAAATGTTGGGAAGGTAATATCCTGAGTCACGGTTTAGATTATTCGGATGTTTTAGGATTTCTATAGCTTCAAGGATTTTCCGCTGATAGAAGTTTGAGGCTCGGGCTAGGATTTTAGTATCTTCAAAGAGGATTTGATGATTTGTGTCAAACTTGTGTTCTGCAAGTTCAGATCTACTGGTGTCACGAATCCTTGTACAGCGCTCATGTTCTTTCACACGAGTAGCTACTGTACGACCTGTTTCACCAATGTAGACCTTACCGCAAGAACAGGGAATGCTATAAACACCTTCTAAGTGGAGAGGAGGAAGGGGATCTTTGATAGGTTTGTAAAACTGAGATAATTTTGGAAGTGTGGAAAAACGGGTAGAATATTACGTTTTTCGAGGATTTTGGAAATTCGATCTGTTATATTTTGAATATATGGAAGATAGGCCGTGGATAAAGCAGGCTTCTGGCTCAGGTCGATTTGAAATTTCGACCTTGTCGATATTTTACAAATTATGATGACCCTCACTTGACAAGGATTCAGAGACTATACATTCCGTTTCCTTCCCACAGATAAAAAGAACAAACTGTATTAGTTTATGATGGGACGGTCGTACTAAGAAATGTACTTGACTTGCCGTAATAAAAGGCAACACTATTTCTATTTACGTTAATGGGTGTTCTTAAAACCAGCTTGAATTTTAGCAACATGTTTGATATCTGAATGAATTGTAATTGATAATTAATAAGGCAGCTTTGTTACAACATCATTGTGGTATAGTAGGGTCAAGATGATGGTTTGAATAATTGTAACAATAACCCTGACTGAAAATCTGGAAGAAGAAGAAGAAGGCACGAAACACAAATAGGGAACAAAGGTATCCAATTGTAACAATAACGTGACGATACAATTGAATACCAAAATATATAGTTTATAGGAACATTTCGATAGATCTATCCAAATAATAGTCATTTTTAAATGAATAGAGACAAGACTGAGCAACTGAGCATAGTTGATATTCATAGAGATACAATGTATACTACGCATTACGACATCGACATCAATATACAATATAAGAAAGCATATACTTTTTACATAAAACTGTGAAGTTTGTGCCCAAGTGATATATCCTGATTCCACTGTATGGCTGGAGTTAACGTTAGAAATTTTCTCAACACTGCTTTTCCGAACTGGTGGATCGTTCAACGGGGAACTACAAAATGAACGGCAAGTGGTTTTAAGATGATGGGCCAGAGAATCTCGATGATCTTAAATGACGAATTCGAAATTAAATTATCGGTATACTTCTTATTTGGTGGGTAAACGTTATTTAAGACTCCGGTCCACGTATCCATTACTACCAGGAAGTTCATAATGGACACTTTGGATACCTCAAGTAAATCATTGTTATTCAAAAAATTCACAAATTTGACAACTCTTGCAACCAACGGTGTTGAAAAAAAAACATGAAAGGATGACAACTTTTGTTTATTGAATCTTATGTAACATAAAAGGAAGGCCATGTATTCAACCATAAAGAGACTGGAACACTTTCTCATCTATTTTAGAAAAAATATACAATATTCAACAAAGTTGAGATCGAGATAAAATGATATTTCCAGCGGTGCCAAATTCTGTTGCCATTAAAAAAATTATGTTAGTCTGGATTTCAAAAATGAAACAAGAAAAAAAATTAAAATACACCCATAAAGTATCAAAACATTTCCTTATATTAGTATACAAACTTTCATTGAGATACCCAAACCATTTCCGTGCATAATATTTTCCAACAAGACAATAACTGCTATTCAATCTTTTGTGAGTTGCATTTTGGCAATACTTTCATTTTAGCTTCTTCGTTCGGTTATCATATACGATTTTTAGAATCGCACATGTGTGCTGTCGTCCTACGATAAAGCAGAAACGTTAATTTTCTTTACAAGCAGATTCACATTCTACTATATGTAGAGTAGATACTCAAATCTTGAGAAGTGAACAATCCAATCTAAGAAATATATTTCAAGGAAAAAGTTCACTTGGATAATACTTGGGAGTGAACACTAGAATACATTTCAATGAACTCTCCTAATAGTACAGTCCTTTTATAGGTTTTTTTGAGATTTGGAACTTTTTTTCCGACTTTTGGTTTGAATATACAGAGAGTTAGCAATTTATCCGTAGATTACGGAAAAAATAGTGGCTGAAAACCTCCAATCAAGGAAAATGTCGTAAATTATATATATATATATACAATTTTCCGGGCTTTTCCGTTAATATCTTCAATACTATGCGTTTGAGAGACAAAAGTTAAGAAAAAAAGTTGTTCAGAATTAAATTTTACATAGGAATTGACTATTGCGATTTTAATTTTCATCGAATTTTCCACGCGTAGCATGGAAAAACCAATATATGTATATATATGCTAAATATGATTATAGTAAATAAGGGTACATATCGTTACTCTAGTACATTAGAATTCAAAATTTCCCGAAAAATTATCCAATTTTCCGGGTTAAGAAAATTTTTATTTTTTTTTCAATTTTGGTGTATGATATATCGATTTATATGTTTTTTAGGGCTCTCATAATGAATATTTCGTTAGATTTGATGTAAATAATTATGAAAAATATTAATGGTTACAGCGGTAATAGAAAATTAAATGGATTGAATTTTAAAAAAATTTCAAAAATATCTGATCTCCCGCGAGTTTAAATTTCTCGTTAGAGCACCACTGCGTTAAATCTTCCAATGCGCTGGACCAGCATGCAGCACCAGAAGATTTAGATATAAGTTCTAGTAGTGAGTATGCCAGAAGTGAGAGTGAAGACGAAACTGACATCGGACAGGGTGATAGTTCTTCTGAAGACGAAGCCAACAGCGAAGAAAGCGCTATCAAATTACCAAGACTTTCAAGAAGATTATTGTGGGGATCAGATCTTAAGTTGGGCGGTTAGCCCTAAGCTGACCCGTGGTCCTGGTGTGGGTATAGGGAATAGAAACACATCACTTTACAAAAGAGTTACACTTTACTTCAACTTAGAGTTCGACGCCATTATAGCTCAATGTCTTACTCTATACTCATTACAATAATTACAAGTATGGATCATTCACAATACCATCCATCCGCATCAATGATGTATGAATATACTATGTCTAACTATGAGTAACTGAATATGAATGTCCTACATAACTATATATATTATAATCTAACTGTGATGTTTATGTTATCGTTCTACATACTCTAGTCTTTAGCATATACATCGATTCCTCAATAACTACCTCGAGATACCCTGTTCTGTGTGTCAAGGTTATCTTGGGCTAAACAATGTGTAATAGTCAGCATGTTGTTAGTGGGTCAGTTATGAGTTATCAATATATGCTTAATAACATTAATTAATAAGAATAAGGTCGAATTCTATAACTTAGGGTTTTTAGGTAATCTCGTATAGGAATGGATGATTCCTATACTACATTATAGTTATCAGATAATGCACTTTTTCATTTGAATGAACTATTTTCAATTAAATCAAATTAAAATTGAATTAATAAAAATATTATGTACTCAATATTAAAAGTAACTCTTGTCTTTCTTTTATATCCTTTGAATTTCCCACATTTCCAGAATAAATATACCTTCCATGATTTTTCACATCAAAACTCACCAAATATTCATTATTAGAGCCCTAAAGAACATAGGAATCGATATGTCATATACTTTACTGAGAAAAAAATAAAAATTTCCTTATATTCTCTATGAGTTTTCACAACCAAAAAGAGTCGAAATTCGTTATTAGAGCCCTAAAAAACATATAAATCGATATATCATACACCAAAATTGGAGAAAAAAATTTTTTCTTAACCCGGAAAATTCGAACATTTCTCGGTAAATTTTGAATTCTAATGTACTAGAGTAACGATATGTACCCTTATTTACAATAATCATACGATATTTAGCATAAATATACATATATTGGTTTTTCCATGCTACGCAAGGAAAATTCGATGGAAATTGAAATCGCAATAGTCAATTCCTATGTAAAATTTAATTCTGAACAACTTTTGTTCAAACTTTTTCTCTAAAACGCATAGTATTGAAGATATTAACGGAAAAGCCGGAAAATTGTATATCTATATATAATTTATATACATTTTCCTTGATTGGAGGTTTTCTGCCACTATTTTTTTCGTAATCTACGGAAAATTTCCTAACTTTCTGTATATTCAAACCAAAAGTCGGAAAAAAAAGTTCCACTTTTCATAAAATGACTGTAATATAATCCTAATAGAAGGTAGTGATTACATATCCGAGAATATTACTTTATAGAATCGGTTTCAACCCCATTGTTATATATTGCGATTTATATTATTCCTTCTCAAAAGTTTAGATTGGGTGTTATACATGATATAATGCATTTCTCTCCGGAATGGGCTATGTGATAGTGAAGTTCATTCGTTTGATGAACTATCAGTATTAAATAGAAATATTGTGTTGGTACATAAGTTTTATATTTTATTCTAGGAATAAAATGAAACTTGCATGCGACGTCTCGACAGTTCATTCCTATCTTTATCAAAACTTGTTCTGTTAATTACTGTTTCCATGTAATTCAGAAATATGATTAATGAAATGCGTCTGCAGCTGACTTGTGTATTAAATTATAATTGAAACTGCAGAAAACGTTGGATCAGTAGTGTGTGAAAGTGCATTATGAGAACATGTTAATGGCGTATATGACCAATTATAAAATTGATTTTAATAAAATAGATTGATATTAGTTAATCACCTAACATAGCTATTCTAAGTTATATTTTGATATGTTTTCTATAAATAACATACTAGTCTTTATTTCTATTTATCTTGAGTTTTGGTTTGCATTAAGGTCTACCAGATTATTAGCTCCCAATTTCAAAATCATTGCCAGATCTTCATTAATTGCGTCGACCTTCTCTGGCTTCATTGGATGATATAGGTCTCTAGAGGAGAAAGCGGCGTGAAGTGTATCAACATCTGCAAAAATGTAGATGGAAGATAAGGTCACAATAGATCGTTGATATGAGATCTAGCTGGGAGAGAACTGGACAGTAAACGAAAGTTGAGGTAACAAACCATATCGCGGGAGTCTCCTAAGAAGCCTTGGTACCAGACTTGGTCAAATGCTTTGGATATATCTCAATGGTACAGCTAGAGATTCCCCATATTTTTCATTGGATTTCTGCCATGTATGTGTTACATAGGCAAGCAGGTCTTCTGTTGACCTCTACTGGCGAACTCTATATTGTCGTTCATTCATGATTTTGGAGCTCTCTAGGTATTGAAAAAGCACGGTGTTGGTTACATTATCCGTTACAATATAGATACAGATAGTAATGCAATGGATCTATCGTTTCGGGAAAGGTCTCCTTTCCTTTTTTCGAATTGATTGGACTCTAGCTGTCTTCCAGCTGGAAGGAAACGCAACCAAGGCTGAATAAAAGGGTGAAGAACCTGCAAAACAATGGTGATAATTCTGAGTCACATCCCTTGACAACAACAGGAGGAATTCCGGCTGACCGTTTTGGTATTGAGATCAAGCAGAATGCACCTAATTGTGAACGAACTAAAGACAAAATTCAAACATTTGCCTCCGGACGGCAGGAATATTATGTGGGTCCAAGGTGGAATTGGCTGCAAATGTTTTATCATGAAAGTTGGCTATTATTTTCACACATTAGCTGAGATAATCCTATGGATTTAATTCGGAATAGCTCTCAGATAACGTTTCTTTTGAGGTTGAATCAAATAGGCAAAAAGAAAGGATACATCAAAATATCTGGACTTGGATATTTTCAAGTCATTAACACAATTGTCATTTTGAAGGTGATAGAACATTTCAAATTATATATTCATTACGTACAGAACAATAATTAATCAAAAGTATGAATAAAAATCGTTCATTAATTTTTTTTTGAGAACTTTGTTGACTTGTGAGTACATCGGAATTATTAATGATGATAATCATCTTTGTGTGACTCTGAAAACTGATTATAATTTGACTTATTTTGAAAATAACATGAATAACAGATAATAAAAATTTGCTTATAATTTGTCGTGTCCTAAACATTGTATTTGGAAAGTGATATGTCGTCGGTTTTAGGAGAATATGTTAATGTTAATAATAAATTGACGTTTAGTTTTGCTTATAAGACTTTGCCTAAGTTATGTGATAGAGGTAATCTTTACGTGAATTTGAAAGCATACAATATTATTTTTGATTATTGATTTATTGATTTATCTTTCACTGTAACGGCTTTGATAACATTATGGTTCTGTTCAATAAATTGATTTTGACAGGTAGGTATAATGATTCACAAACAACATTCGTCACTGAGATTGATCTACTAATTGAAAAGCGGGAAGCGATTCAAGTGAAACTCCACTAAACGAGTACACGTATGACCGTTTCGAATGTAAATGCTAATGATTATTGATTTCATTTTATTTTGCAGGTTGAGAGGTCTGGAGCCTTTTCTGGGACGCAGTATTCACCACTCGACATGGCTGAATACGTATTCTGGACAGGGGATGAAAAAGGAGTTAGTTTGGCGATTGAAGAATTCTTGCAAGAAGGACTGGTTAGTTATTTATTCTTATTTTAAGTCGTGCATAATTTGAAAATAAACAATTTTCCTACATTTTGCTCAAATTTTTCAACAGTCCAGTAGTCCAGACATTAAGATCTTCCATAAATGAATTCCGTTAAGTTTTTTCTTGGAAATCACAACTAATTGAATTCCAATAATACGAAATTTTTCGAGAAATGGGATAAAATTTTACGAAGCAAGTTTCTCGTATATATGCTTGTTTCCCATTCTGTATTTTTGATACAGAAATCATCAATAATAATCATCTATAAACAATAAATTACTTTTCCTACGAGTGTCAAAAGCAAATAATTAGAATGAACCATACGCTGAAATATCAAATTATTATGTGTTAAGTATTATAGAATCACTGCTTTTGGAACAATTCACGATTAACTATGCCACTGAACATAGTGAGCAATGATCAAACCTTGAAACTTCCTATTTTTCTTCTAAACATCATTTGAATAGAATTTTGTTGGTATTTCAAGGATTCTTCGATGAAGAGCTGAGGTACATGCACATTTTGCATCTTGAACAAAGACGTACATCATGTAATAGATCTCAGACCAAATAACATCTAATTATTCCACAAGCAATGTAATTGGTAAGCATTTCCACAGATTTATTTCCAAGAACATCAGAAAAGCAACTTACTCAGACTCTTCTTCAGCATTCTAAATGAACTCATTTGCCACAGTACTGCGTTTCTTCTGATGTCAATCTCCCTGTATGAACTTAAATAATAGGAAACTAAATAATCAATGAGATGTAAAGATTTATACAGGGAATATGCCACAATAACGTTATTACATGCAGGTTCATCTGAACAACAACTATCATAGTGAAATATTCACTTGCAGATGACGCGAGAAGAAGCTATATCATTCCTGCAAGAAATTAAGTACAACTTGGAATATCTGAAAAGCCATTACATTCAACTCGGCGTGAACTCCAGAGAGCAGCACTCAACTAAGGCAAGTGACCACAACTCTAATATTAACGTCGGAATGAAATGTTCCATTAACACCCAACTTTCCTAATCATAACATGAAAATCTCATTATATCAAATTCTGTGTTAGTTTGTCCATTGCCTCTCTCTCGTAACATTTCAACAAGGCACATTGGAATAAGCAAGCAATTATTATAAGTGTTCACCGTTGCTTTGCAATTCACTTCAGACAGGTCTATTTAATGTTGATGTTTATTCTCAGTTAAAATTTACTGTAATTATTCAGTTTGTATAATGCATTCTATAGCTCCGAGTTATATCTTCCTTTTTGATGGCAGGTATTACCATCAGCAAATCGAAATCACTTATTGCAAAAGTTAGCTATTAAAAAGCGAAAATTATGTATAATAGTATCATCAAAAATGTTGATAATAACAGTAAAGCTACTTGCCACGAGGATAAAAATATAACGAACAAACATTCTGATAAGCCAAAATTGTATGTAAACAATCTGAAATCTAAAAATGATAATATGAATAAAATTAACAATCACTTCATAACATGTGTACCTCATCAATTCAGAACGACAGCAGCAATTAAATAAATTATTATTATCAAATATTAAATATTATTAAAAATCTTAAAAATACGAAGTCTGTAGACTGGTATTGATACTATATCAACAAAATTCACGAGACTCTTTTCCTTTGTAAAACCTTTGAGGCATCTCATTTTTTACTTTGCAGTAGAGATATTTTTCCAGAAGATCTAAGAAATTGATACTTACGCCTCTATACTGATAAAGTGATATCAATAGTCTATTCACTATATTTAAAAGAAGAATCTCAGGGGAATGATACGTTTCATTATGAGTAATAATATGATATCTTCCCAACAAAATGGTTTCACAGATGGTAGATACCACAATGTGCTATATTATTATATACAAAAAGATTTTTTCTTTTTGACTTTCCGATATAATTATTGTTTCCATATAATTTCGGAAAGAATAGAAGACTTTGATTAATGAAATGCGTCTGCAGCCAACTTGTGTTCAAATCTAATTAAAACTACAGAAAACATTGGAAGTGTAATGTAAGGCTAATTATCAAATTAATTTACTTGAAATGTATTGAATCTACCTAATTAAATAATCAGTTATATTTAGTTTTGTAAATCATAGAATAGTATCTTAGGTATTCAATTAGCTAGTTTCAATCCATTTCAAGTAAATCAATTTGATAATTAGCCATACATTACTCTTTCACACACAACCGATCCAATGTTTTCTGCAGTTTTAATTGGATTTTAAAAACACAAGTCGACTGCAGACATATTTCATTAGTCGAAATCATCTGTTCTTTTCTAAATTACATGAGAACACTAATTGACAAAACAATTTTTGATCAAGATAATAAAGTATTATCGAAACGTCAAAAAAAAGGAAGTTTTTATTTTACTTTCAGTCATATCTAAGAACCAGCATACCAAGAAAACATAACATACGTTCCCAACCATAAAATTGTTGGAGAGGTTATTTAGGACGGGATAAGGGGAAATGTGTTGAACCTCATGACTTTCTTTCTCAGTTAAAGACAGCAACATATTGCTTCTTCCTTAGAGAATAACCAGGGAATTTATTCAAATTTCTAACAAATTTTAAGAGGGGTGCTTTAAAGTTTGCTTCAAGGACCTATCCTATCATCTACTTCTTATCGTTTATATGAATGACTTGATATTATAAATGATGCACTCACTTACTTTGCTGATGACTGCAGCAGCTATACCTCCCTGTAATATAGATAATTTTGAAAGTATTCACTACCTTAGGAGAATTAGACAACTTGTTTAAAGGAAATAAATACACTCAACTCGAACAAAACATGAACACAACAGAGATTGTGAGACTGCCTTTTATAAGAAAAGGCAGACAATAGACACTACTTACTGGTGAACAACAAAATCGCCTTACCTCACAAACATTGTGTAAAGTTTAGGTTCCAGACTGCATTGGAAATTGCATATAGATCACAAGTCAATAGAATAGAAGTTCTGTATAAGGGATGTATCAGAATCATTTTTAACTTAAAACTAATAGCCATTTGAGCCATTTTTCATAAAGTACAGAATACTTACTTACCAAAAATTTATATAGTAGAGATTACCATTATTGTAGAAAAACATTTATATTTCAAAGGAAATACATCCTACGGACTTGACACTCATATCAATTCCAAAAGAATGTGAGCGCTTCTAGTGAACTAAAACACAGTAATTTCATAAGATTCAGTACGTATTTGAAGAATATTCTGCTAGATTCCTGTTTCTACAACTTAAATGATTCCAACCTTAATTTTATTCTGATTTATTTTTTATTTATAAACAAAACCATCTTAAATGTCCACGAGTTTTGGATAGTTTATTGAATTTTCAATATGTTGTAAGAGTTTGTAGATATCAGATGGTATGTCACTTTCTGACTTCTCATTGCCTTAAGTGCAGAATGACTGTCTGTGGATCTGCTAATCGTCGATGGCCCTCCGATTGTTTTCCTTCACATATTGTAGGATTGCATATACCTCTGCTTGGAAGACAGAGGTGTGCTTACCCAATGAATAACTCAAGCCAGACTCTGGGTTCTTCGAGTATAATCCTGCACCTGCAACTTTTCCAATCTTAGACCCGTCTGTGTTTCCCTGTAGAATGTCGCCCAGGCTTGTATGTTCCCATTCAGTCCTTCTTGGTATTGATACCTTGTAAGTGTTGTTAAAAGAGTGTCGCTTTGGAATGTGATCTGTTCTCATGCCTAAGACGTCCCTGATCACGATTTTCACGATACTCATATATCCTGGCCCAATGTGAACATTCTTGCCTTAGCTCTCCTTGAATCACCAATTAGAGCAGAGGTAATCCCATTAGTGTCTCCATTGCTGCACTGGGCGTATATTTCATGGCACCTGTGATCCCAAGACATGCAAGTTTATGAACCTTGATCAGTCTTGTCATGGTCACTCTTTGTTGTGTTTTAGGTCACCATACCAAATAGGCGTATGTTATTGCGGGTTTAACCATCATGTTGTACAACCAGTAGAGCCATCTACTTTATATGTCTATAAAAATTCCCAAACTCAAATTGACAATAATTATGCTACTTTCAAATTGTGTATCTTATTTATTCAAATCAAGGTATCTTCGCTTATTATGATAATAAATGCATTGTTCAATATCCGCATTAGGCCAGTTTCAAGATATATTTTGAGTATTTATTTCTGATTCAATCAGAAGTGCCTCTCACTTGAACTTGTCGATAGATATTGCAGGTATATGCAATTTTTTTGCAATTTTCGAATTACAGCTTTACTTGAATATATGTTTCTACATGTTAAAGAGAGATTAGGTTATTAACTTGTAACATTGCTTCCCAAAGAATGTCTTCAAATGTATACTCTAAATTTATGAGATTCTTCTTAGATACTAGTATAGGAAGTTTATTGTACATTTTTGGGTAGCATTAATCAATATTGTAGCCAAATTTGACCTGTGTATCAAAACAGTTTCTAGCAACGCTTTCGAAATTCTCAGTTCGTGTTCTGTTCAGCCCCATGTCCTCTATTAGTCCTTATTATACCTTACACGCCGATATAATGTATAAACAAGGGAATTTTAACACAACACTTGGTGTTATTTGAATCTTGTAAGGAAATAAACGGAGTTTCTATGACAAAATGCGTCGTTGAGATCGATCACTTAACTTATACTACTGATCACGGTGAAGGTGCGGAAGAACCCAATTCCGTATATAATCGCGTACACAAGTAATGTTATCATTTGAATGGAGTCAGCGTGGCAGGCCAACATTCCGTGCATTTGCGATCGGCTCAGTTCTTTGAAAGTTCGATACCTACTTTTTGGCCGATTGCGATATTTAGCATGACACTTTCGTTACACAAATACACACAACACGAATTATTTTGATAATGCCACTCCATTTCTATTCGTTCCTCTCTCGTATAACGCTCTATTACAACTACGCAATGTCTTCATCCAGCGACTAGAAGCCCCGCTGGAATACATGCTCCTTTTGAAAATTGCGTTATATTCAATCCCCTCACCCTTTATGCCTTTGAATATTCTTGTTTGGAGAAGTATCGACTACAAAGTTCGGTTTGAGCCGACACATCAAATATGAAGCTTCTAACTATTCAAGGATGGTTAGAGAATCATTCATATCAACGTCTGTATGTACTATGTATTTATTTTGGAGTCATTATTCATCCAAAACTTCAAAGGGTTGAGAAGGAAGTTTTATTATCATAAGATGTTGTTCCACCACGGAAGATTCCAGATGAGCGAACTAGTTACCACTTCACTGTCAAATTCGAGACCTGCCGAACATCTTCCTACCAGACTTCCTTTTTTTATCGAACAGCGAAGTTGTGGAACTATTTACCTAGTGTGGTCTTTCCCTATGCCTATAACCATCAAACCTTCAAGAAAAATACGAATACCTATCTCCTCTCTCCACATTCCACTGCTCGCTCACACGATGTTCTTCGAACATTACAAGTTTCCCTCTCGTGTAGTGGTAGTATAAAAAAACTAACTTCTTCACTCGGATGTGATATCCAGGTTCTAGGGATAAGCTAGATATGACTGGATCGTCAGAAGAAAGTATACCATGACTGGTATAAGTCGTTTATTGTAACACTCACACAGGTAGTGACAATATCTGATGTTGTAGCATCATGATAACATACTGATTATACATAACTTATTAATACTATTCAATATTCTTGAATATCCATCAATAGCAATTAAATACTATGAATTGATTGATTATATAATATCCTGTTCATATGGTTACTCCCAAGATCATTCAATATCATAACATTAGTCAATGTGTATTTGTATGTTCATTACCTTGCCTTAACTTGCATGTTATAACAACCTCATTATACAACTTGCTGATGTAACATGTAACAATTGAACAAGTGGAGTAAGGTTCGAAATTTACCTAATTTAGGACTTCTTGAAGATAATCCAGACGTACAGACAGTATGTACTTCCATCTGCCAAATCATTAGGTAGACGAATGGTGGAGAGACACATGACGATTAATTCCATAATCAATCTGAATCTTGAACATACACACATCAAAAGAATCTGAGGGTCAAGCATGTTTTGGGATTGTTTGTTAATTCTCGGAGATCCACGTGGCATTATCGCGTTGCAGATCTTTGTTTGTTATTTACATAATACTTTTTATCATTTTGAACATCTTGGCATGTGTTCCTCTTTTTTCCAACGACTATTCATTTTCTTCATGTCGTTCCTTGTTTCATTCATCAGATCAAATCAGATGTTATCCGACCAGCGAATGGTAATTATTGAAAATTGTGAGTAGTGTTGTTTGTCTAAATTATGGAACGTAATCACCTTCAGAGAGACGTGCACTTAAGGGCCATTGGAATTCTTCAAGCTGGAATGTCGCAGAGGGTTGTTGCCAATGAATTAGGGACTAACCAGTCCACCATAAGTCGTTTATGGATTCGTTATAATCAAACTGGTGATGTCAGAGAGCAACATACTGGCCGTATCAGAATAACAACGGCAGCACAGGACAGATTTCTGAGAATTCAAGCTCTGAGAAATCCAACCCACACGGCAGATCAACTAAGTTTGGAACTCAGAAACGCTCACCATATACAGATAAGTGACCAAACTATGAGAAATAGACTACATGAGTCCAATTTACGTGCCAGGCGTCCATGGAGAGCTCCACCATTATCCAGAGGAAATCGCGAGGCCCGAATAGTCTGGGCTAGAAATCTCATCGAATGGGGCGTGCAAGAATGGACTCCTGTATTATTTAGTGATGAATCTAGATTCGGTTTACGTCCACATACTAGACGTACTCGTGTATGGAGACAACCTGGAAATGTTTGGAGACTTAGGACTGCACAGGAAGTTCACAGTTACCAAGGCGGAACGGTGATGGTTTGGGGTGGTATCAGCATTGGCGGAAGAAGCGACCTCGTATTGCTGGAGAGGTTTGTAAATGCTCTTAGATATAGGGACCTGATATTAGAACCATTTGTCATTCCGTATGCAGCTGCAGTAGGTGAAAACTTCATCTTCATGCATGACAATGAGCGCCCTCTTACCGCCGCGATCGTAAGAGATTACTTGGATGAGTGGTATAAGTGTTTTGGATTGGCCTGCTCAATCGCCAGACCTGAATCCGATTGAGCATGTGTGGGATTTGCTTGGCAGAAGAATTTTAAAGCGTAACATTCTCTTCCAGACACGAAATCAATTATTCCATACTCTGGTTGAAGAATGGAATGCGATTGATCAGGAAAGCATCGATAACCTTATTCTCAGCTTACCAAATCGATGTAGAGCAGTTTTGAACAATCGCGGTGGACACACTCTGTATTAGACATTGACCAGTGACAATTTTTTTGCTCAGAATCCTAAGTGCATTGAATTCGAATTTTTCACTCTTTTCAGTTAGATTGAAGCTTTCAATTGATTTGCAAACTTTGTATGAAATTATAAATATGTGGCAAAAGATTATGTTCTACGTGGGTAACAAAAATTGTATTGAATTTTTCATTACCAAGTGAGGAAACCCTAAAAATATCGCTGACCCCTACATTTTTTGACGTGTGTATATCGTATATTCTTGATCTTTCAAAAATGTCTATGTTCAGCAACGAACAAAATACGATCAGAAACCGGTGTACCGGACTGGCTCCGAATTACAACTCTTTTGGCCAACCGTGACCAAAAAAAACAAAATTCTTCCTGTAGCGATACTCCCAGAATCTAATCATGCTGTTCACAATATTTTCCCAATTGTAACTTCAACATCAACTACGTTAACTATAAGTAGGTAATTATTATGTATGTACTGAAAAATTCAACATATAATTCCCATGTGAGTTTACTATGAAAGAGACCACTTGGTAACTCAAAGGTCATCAATACTTCAACAGTATTTCACTTATTAGTATTATAGTATATCCATAGCTGTGAACTCTTTCATAGTTCATATTTATTCGTTGTTTATTTATAGTATAATTCAATTTGCATTCCCATAATTTTTACAATAATTTCAATCTATCGGCCTATATTATGTGTGAATTCAACCGAAGTAAAATGTGAAATAAACAAAATATTAAAGCTTTGATTCATTGCTCCCAAATACCAGAGATAACATTGACATACAGAGAAGTGACAGATTGAAATCTTCTCTATTCTTCAATCTCAGTATAGATTCTTCAAGATGACATTTGAGATATAAATGAATGTATGAATACATTTATTTATTTCTTGTTGACTTTTGCTAGATAACGATGATAAGGTCTCTCCATTCTGAATCGATCAGTAACATACAGTTCACAAACTAATAGTTCTAGACAGCACTCTCCCATAAACTTGAAAAATGGTGTGACCTGTATTCAAGATATGTTCGGCTTACGCTTATTTCTCACCATTATTTATGTTTATATGGGTAAAATGTTCTTTATATCGAGTTAGAATATTCCTTCTTGTTTGGCTCACATAGCATTCTGAATACGACTCACAATCAATATCGTAAATCCTGAATTTGTCGAAGTCGGAAACTTCATCAACGGTATTTACTAAACAGTTTTTTAGCTTGTTCTTGCATCTATACGCGGGTATAGCAAATTAAAAATAAATGGGATTTATTAATTACTGAAGAGAAACTTTTGGATTTTATTGAACTATTTGAGAGTAGTGGCTCTAATTTGGTTAACTGATTGCGTTCCAATTTCCTTTTTTGCTTAGAAATTAAATTATAAATCGAAGATTTGTCCAACGCTTTTGCTGAAGTTTCTCAACTTTGTTCTTATAATTTGCTGGTTCAAACAGACATTTATTAATCTTTGAACGAGATTATTGAATGAACCTATTCTACAATTAATTGGTGAAAATGCGGCGAGTATCAATGAAAATGTCTCATTATGTATTATATTTCATGCTTAGGAGTCACTACCAACATATTCAAATTTTGACAAGGACATATCTTCAAAGGCACCAGAATTGAGGAACAAATTCGACATCAGTTTACTGAGACAAGGCGTAAATAAAAAAAGGAACACGTTCTCTGCATTTGCACATCCTGTCCAGGCCCAGACGCAAAGTAAAACTACAGGTAAGCTGAAATTAATCAATTCATTCATTGCCAACGTGTCCGGCTCATTCGTCCGATTCTTATTTATGAGTATAAAAAATATAAAAATTTGCAGCTCTTGAACATAGAGTCGGAGATTAACTTATACAAAATTCTGGTAAAAATGATTTTCATCCATGATCACTTCAAGAACGATTGAAGATACATTTTGGAATCATAGCTACTGACCAAATGCGGTTCTCCTGTGTTTATTTTGGGAACAGTATCTGTCTGAATATCGATATATACCGATGTTTCAACATAAACTGCTCCGAAGTCGGGTAGAAAATTGCACATCGATGATAATCTAACAGGAACAAATCGTACCTATTCAACTGCGTCCCAACACAATACAATTAATTGTTGTAAACAGTATTAGATTTGGGCCCATATTGAAAATGCAATGAGAGAATGAGTTGATATATATGAAATTAGGAATAAAATCAACACAAAAAGAAATTTGGGAAAAATATGACTATATTCCAAGGGCTTCATATAATATCAAGCTGTCGGAGATAAACGTTGAAGAAAATAATGAAGGTTGAGCATTTATGTTAGATAATACAACGTTGAAGGGTAGAGTCTCATACCTGATATAAACAGTGTGTCCAAGGCAAGTAAGCCTATCATGGGTATATCGAAAACAGTAATAGATACAGTTTTGGTAAATGGAGGAAAAGTTGCCTATCTAAAGATTCATTCATTTGGAAGTATACAATTTCAAATATAATTTTTGATCTTCAAGTCATTTTGAGAACTCTATTTTTTCTAGTGTTACTGTCAAGGATGAAACGAAATGGAGCTACTTTTTATATATAAAAACTTTCTTGCGTTAATATCATATTTGATTCGTTTTTGATCAACCATCATTAACTCTTAAATACAACTGATTTTTCTTAACCCAAATTTTAGTAGTATTTTCTATTTTACAGTGATTGATGTATCACATGTGATTGTTCTATTATGTTTCAAATGAACTTTTGAAAAAAGTACTCGTATGATGCATCAGAGAATAGAAAAAACTTTGTGAAATTGGGCTGTCCAATGCTTAAGGATAATCAGAACATGGATATGACTTTTTTTATAATTGTTAAGAAAAGTGAAATTAACGAACGTTAAATTATCTTGAATAGTAAATTTCCTAGGAAGCCAGTTTCGAAAATGCTTGTGTTCCATATCGACGTTTCGCCAACAATAACAGGACACATCTTGGAGGCAGGTTTGAGGTTTCAATTAAAACGAATTATTCTGGTTATTGTAACTGTTTTTATTGGGTAAAGATTTCATGCTACATAGTTCACAGCTTTTCTTCTGATAGCTGCTGCTGGTACTTGACCCCGCTGTTGTATGATCGTGTGTGAAGTGGAATTTTCAAGAATGAGTTTCCAAATGTTATTATAGGTTATATCCTGAGTCATGGCTTAGAATATTCAGGATATGACCTTTCCAACATTTGGAATTTCATCTTTGAAAATTCTACTGGGATATCAAAAATTATCTTTGTCAAGGGTGGTTGTGGAATCTAAAACGTGTGTCTTACTTTACGTTTGAAATAATTATGTCACTGTCACACTGACATCATCAATAACCTACAAATTTCATACCTATTCATTTCAGTTGTAAAACAATAATGAACTACAAATTAAAAATTATCTTGGTCAAGGGTGGTCGTGGAATGTAAAACGTGTGTCTTACTTTGAATTTTTGAATATGTATTATTGTGTCAGAGTCTGTTAAGTCATTGTGCTGAAATTTTCTAATACAGTTTTGGAATCATGCCTCTTACCACCCAGCACAAAATTTTCATGATTAAAGCCTATTTTCGAACGGGTGCGCTAGTTAATGGAAATTGGCAATACAGTCAACGTTTGTGTTTGGACAATTTTCGAGAGCACTCCCCAAACGTGGCAATATTACCGGACAATTTTTAAGCGTGCCTTACAAATTGTGTTGAAGTGTTTCGCGGAACTGGTTGCGTGACTCATAAAAAAGGTGCTGGTAGACCAAGAGTTCATACAGAAGAAGTTGTCAATGACGTTCGTCAACGTATGGAAGAGGAGCCTGCAAAACCTTTGAAACGCCTTTCTCAGGAAATTGAACTTTCTTATGGAACATGTCAGAAGAATTTAAGGAAAGACTTGAACAAGCATCCATATAAGATGCAAGCACATCAAGCTCTTATACCCGCAAACCACCTCAGATGCCTTGCTTACTGCCATTGGTTTGTCAATAATTTAATGAATGACGATCTTCTGGACTTAACTTTTTTTCTGACGAAGCGTGGTTCCACCTTTCGGGATACATCAATTCTCAAAACATACGAATGAGGAGCAATGATAACCCTCATGCTTTTACTGAATCGCCACTACATGCTCAAAACATCGGTGTTTGGATGGCAGTTTCTCGCAGAAGAATAATTGAGCCAATTTTTTTCGATTTCACCGTCAACGCAGGAAGGTACAGACACAACTTTTTGGCTGAATTTGTGCAACAGTTGAACGATGATGAACTTCGGTACGGTTATTTCCAGCATGACGGTGCAACAGCACATACTACACGAGACAATATTGCTTTTCTTCGCGAGTTTTTTGATGACCGGCTGATAAGTTTGCATACAGAAGTTGAGTTTCCTCCGAGATCACCTTGTTCGACAATTATGGACTATTTTATATTTCCTTACCTAAAAAACAAGATTTTCGCAACTCCGGTAAATAATTTGCAAGAACTTCAACAAAGAATAGTTCAGCAATGTGCAACCATAACGCCAGAAATGCTGCAAAACGGTTTTCACAGCATGAAGATGCGCGTCAACTTGTGCATCGAACAAAACGGGGGACATTTCTAACAATTACTGTAATTTAGTTTTTCTTGTTACTAAAACCGTTATTTCATAGTTTGTAGTTCATTATTGTTTTAAAACTGAAATAAATAGGTATGAAATTTGTAGGTTATTTATGATGTCAGTGTGACAGTGACATAATTATTTCAAACGTAAAGTAAGACACACGTTTTAGATTCCACAACCACCCTTGACCAAGATAATTTTTGATATCCCGGTACTTCTCTCATTAACGAACGTGATACAATCTGACTTCTAATGATAAAAACTATAGAAATTCACTCTTCAATTGATGAATTATATCGCATTACAGTTGGTATCAAATAATGAACTTTATTCTCGGATGATCTGATTGCAAGAAAGTCAACTTCAATACCGATCGCAGATAATATCAAACACCATTATCTGTGATACACTCACGCTGTGTCCCCTCAACGTTACGCTATGACACATAGTAAAAGTATACAGGTCTGCCGGAGGCTCCCTTCTACTCTTTTTAAAATTCGAGTGCAAGCTGATTGGTCGTTTATTTCGTTTATTTAATGTTATTGACGACGATATAATATGATGTTGTTACGTGCCGGCGTTGTGATTGGAGGAGCTAGGTGACGTCAACTAGCGCGAGAAACGATAGAAGGGAGGCTCCGGCAGACCTGTATACTTTGACTATGGCTATGACATGCACTATATTCGCACATGCTGCTGCTGTCCACAAAATTGTTATCAGACGATAATAGAGGAGTGACGTAATCTTGACAAAAATAAATTAACGTAATGATTCCCTAAAATGTTATAAGCAGTCTTGCACGCATGTTAATTGTCTTCATCATAATCTATCATCGTTCAGGTGCAATCATAAACCAATTCGTCTTACCAAGAACTGCATCGATCGATATCTCAAAAACCAAACATAGAATTTTCTTGACAATTTGGCAGCAGACCGTAGTCAAAGAGTACTATTCATCTAAAATATTTTCAAGATGCGGCATTACCGGTTATACTGGAAGTCGATGAGAACTTCGTTATTTCAAATGCTACACTCTATTGCATTTTAGGATTGTACGAAAATTCTAGGTACATTTCATTCATCATGTCTTATATCCAACCATTTTTGAGATATTTGCAGTTTTAGAGAATAAATAACACATGCAGACTCGTATTTAATTGATAGTTTCTTCAAAACGTTATAGGCATTTTGTAGTCAAAGACCTAGCGCAGAGAAATACCATGAAGAAAGTTTCCACAGGTGCTCACAAAAAATTATTTAAACATTAATTCAAAAAAAGCCAAGAACTCTAAATTTTCAAATGAAACCCCCATTTGTTTCATAGTAGAAGTATTCAGCACGAAAAATTAGGGCAACTTTGTGTTTGGTTCTTTATACCTGAATATTATCGTTTTCGATTCATTTACAAACTACTAGTTTTCCACCTTTGTCAAGTGGGCGTTTTTAAGTTTAATAAATCTAGCTGGTCATGACTGATTATTCAACTGATTATACAACAATAAATAAATGTCATTCAGTTTTAGCCTGACATTTAATCAGTCATGGCCAACTAGATTTATTAAACTATAAAACAAATGGGGGTTTCCATTTGAAATTTTACAGTTTTGACATCAATAATTCAATCATTTCTTGTGAGCATCCTGTACAATATCGGAAATTTCCTCTACGGTATTTCTCTGCGCTAAGTTTTCGACGACAAAATGCAGAAGCGCGTCACTAAATATGCAGCCGTTATGAAGAAACTGTCAATTAAGTATGGGTCTACATCTGTAATTTTTTCTTTAAAATCATAAATATCACAAAAATGGTTGAATTTAGGTATAGAACTTGTTGAATGAAATGTACCTAAAATTTTCCATGAAATTCAAAAATTCAATAAATTGTAAGGTTTTCTGCTTACACTAACGAAGTTGTCATCGATTCCTGTTTAACTTTTTGAAATCTCGATCAATGCAGTTCGTGGTGAGCCTTATAGTAACCGCAATGTTTATGAAATTTGTGATAAAACAAAATTGTTATAATCCTTCATGTTCAAAACGAGATCCTACGTGTTCTAATAAGCGTGACATTTATTACAAAATTTCCAAACAATTAGCTCCAGCCATAAGGTTCCTGGAAGGAATACCGAACGTCGGGTATTCAGACATGATTTTATTAAACCGAATATATCTCCCCTTATTTCAGAATTTTATATTTGTTAAAAGCAATTATGTCTCGAGAAAAATATTTTCCAGCACACATGCCATTGAACATCGGAATATACAACTTCAAGGATGTTTCTGATCTTCCCTATAAAAATGTCTAGTAAAGCTGATTTAATAATAGTTTTATTCGCGGAGTTAGTTAAGAACTAATTGCGAACCAGTGTGCAAGCGAAATAGTCTATTAAAGCCGCGGAGATTTACTACTGCGCTTGCTCACTGATTCCCAATTAGTTCTGAACCGACTCCGCGAATAAAGCTATTATTTGCTCTCCGGATATACTCTCTCTCGCAATACTTCCTATAATTATTCAATGAGAAAAGAATTTCTAGAATTACCATCCTATGCTTTCCTCTGTTGATATTCTATCCAATCGTCAATTTTATCAGTCCTTAGTATTGCGTAAGCCTGGTTGATATGAGAATGGTGGTAACGAATCTCAACTGTTTAGCAGACGAATGAATCAAATGAGAAAAATACCATATTCATGAAACTGATAACGTATTCTATGTATCCTAGGTATAAATTGTACTGAAATTGAATTGACAATATCTTCCAGAATGGAATACGATTTGCTCAACAAATAGTAAATGATGAAAACTAATTAAGAAGATCTACAACAATACAGCACTATACTTACCACGTGCAGTTACTGTTATGTTAGTATGTGGTCTGCATAATGTAACATACACAACATCCACACGATTGAGAGCCACTCATACGCTCCAACCGCTAAAGGATTCAGACATGCCCACAATCACTTCACTGAACCCGATTCACATACCTCATCACCATAAAGGATGTTAAATAGCGAAATAAAAATCGCAGATAAGCTAGTTAAGTCTGAGGATAGAATTCAGATGAACGCAAAATTCAGAAATGTATGTATTCTTTACCATTTATGTAATAGACTTTTCCAGAGCGTAAGAGTTTTCAATACATCGAATGTGGGAAGTATTCTTCCCCGTTTCTTGATGTGGAATCTTACCAAAAAATCGATACTGTTCTCGCAGCCTTAACGCATACTACGGATGTTCTAATGAAGCAAGTTTTTGCCGTTCAACTCTCACACATCTCACTGAGCTAGTATCAGGATTCCTTTCATCATTCTTTGACATATGTATAACCTCTAGCCTAGGAAGATTAGACCTTGTTCGTAACATAATTCGTACAGTTTTCTTAAATTTTCCAATAGTCGTTGGACCATTAGGAAGTGGTGCAACCAAAATCCGCTATTTCGTCTTTTTTCGGAGAAATTTTAAAATGAAAAATGATTCAAACAAAAGTTTGTTAGGAATAAAATTTCCTGCAAAAATCAGTTATCCCCGTACTGAAATGGTTTCTAAATAATTCACGCTAATAATGTTTTTCTAGTGGAGTAAATCTGGCAAATAGCTGGCGAAAATCTCACGATGCTTAGCGACCCGGTGGAAAATGTTTGTTGTGGTACCAATAACAACCCCCTGGAATTTCTATTTCCCAAAGTGGGAAATAGTTTTTTTTTACATTTTTAAGGGTAGCTTAGCAAAAAACAATTAATATCTCTGGTTGTATTGAAAATTAAGAAACCAAAGTAGAACCCTTCCATTGTCAATGTCCAAGGTACTCCAAGTTCAACTTGCAAGTTGATCCGACCTCCCCAATCCCCGTAATAGATATATATACATATATATTATATATATATATATATATATATATATATATATATATATATATATATATATATATATATATATATGTTTCTTCTTAGGTTCTCGCGGACGTAATGTGTAGAACTGGATTCTCGGGTATCCCGAGAATCCAGTTCTACATATATATATATATATATATATATATATATATATATATATATATATATATATATATATATATATATATATGTATATATATATGGAATGCTGAAATTGGGACTAAGGATAGGTGTTATAGTCTCAAAACTACCTTCTAGATTTCAAGTGGAAATATTGGATAGTTTTTCAGAAATTCAAATTTAAGTCAATTTTTTAGTTATTTTTCAAATTAATCCGATCGGGATCTGCTTTACGGAAAAATGTAGGTATTCGCATATTGTTTCATGTCATCGAACTCATTTTTCAACTATTTTTTTTCCGGTCTATATTGGCCATTTTGGTTAATTTGAGATAAATCGATGGACGTTCACGTGAAGAGCGCGTAGCTGGCGAGTTAGAAAAGTGCAAACTGGTTGTACTTAATACGGCTTTTCGCTTGCCGTTTTCGCTCCATGTAGTTAGATTAGGTATCGGACCGTGCCCGACGGCCCTTCTACTTTCGATAAATGTCCATTAAATAGGAAACTTTGATTAAAATAGAAACAGGTACTCTCAGGTCTCAGCTACGCGCGTCTAACGTGCTACGTACCAAAGGGAATTTTTTAGCTACTAAAATATACCCGAAACGGGTGAAAGCTAACGGCCCACAGCCGAAAATACTTTATCACAACTGGCGCCTATCGCACGGGGCACGAAACGGCCCCACCATAACAAGACCGAGGTAAAATGTATAAACTCTAAGACGCGTGGCGAGCTTCTCGAGGGAAACGTGAAAATGTTTACGTTCGTAGCTAATTACATAGGACGTCTGGCGTTCATGCAATTGTGTTTTTATACAATTTGAACCTTCTAATTTCGATAGGCCACGTGAAAATCTCGGAGCCTAAAGCACTATCAACTTCTGAGTCTCACAATATTCGTATAAAATTGCGAAATTTCGCACTTTTAGAAACTTCAAATTAATTAATTTGACACAAGTTTTGGGGATATTGATACCGAAAATAAAATAGCCTATATGGGACGGAAAAAAAAATTGAAAATTGAGTTCCATGACATAAAACTATATGCAAGTACCTACACTTTCCCGCAAAGCAGATTCAGATCGGATGTTAATGACATGAGATATCTTAATTTGAAAAATAACTAAAAAATTGTATATATATATATATATATATATATATATATCTATTACGGGGAGGGGGAGGTCGGATCAACTTGAAATTTGGACTGGAAGTTCCTTGGACATTAACAATGAAAGAGTTCTATTTTGATTCTTCAATTTTTAATACAACCAGAGATATTAATTTTTTGTCTCTAAACTACCCTTAAAAATGACAAAAAAATCCTTTTTGGCAAAAAAAAGGGGGTTCCACCCACTTTGGGAAATAGAAATTTCAGGGGGTTGTTATTGGTACCCTAACAAATACTTTCCACCGGGTCGCTAAGCATCGTAAAATTTTCGCCAACCTTGCCTTTTTTCTCGCCAGATTTACTCCACTATTCTTGCAAATTCTTTGTTTCGTTCTGTGGTGTATAGGGAAACATAACGTTATCCAAGATACAGGTCAAAACTTTTGCGATAAGACCAAATTAATGGATATAAGATCAAACGGAGTAAACTGTTTATCAAATATATAAGCATGTTCATTGCGATTGATAATATTGTACTTGCTGGTCTCATGAAAACAACCAATATTCGATAAGTTGTTTTGTATGAACCAATAACTATAAGCAATTCATTCATACCTTTGTCATAATTTATTCAGAACGGATGTAGTATGAATCAAGTATTTTATTTATATCGGTTGAGTGTTATTTGCCAGTTGTTATAATGTGCCTATAATCCTGTCCCAGAACGAAACCCGAAGTCAAGTGCCTTCCTACTTTACTATCTTTCCAACCTTTTTTTAGCCATCGTAATAATTTCCAATGAATTTAATCAATGGAAATGGTTTGAGAAGCGATCAAGTACATTTCACATTATTATGGAAGTAATGATCAATAATTTTCTCAAAAGAAAAATTATTTTATACGTAATTTCAATTAGAAAAAATTTTGAAAATTTCAGTTGCCTTCAACGTCTTAACAATTGCAATTCATAGTAGAATGGGTCATGTGAAATGTACGTGGTCGTTTATCGAGACTTTCCCGTTAATACAATTATTTCGTTCCATCATAATCATCATTTGAGGGAAGGGAGCTTAGCTTCCAAATGCACTGAGGCCACTCAGTTGGGCCCATTGTGCATTCCATGGTCAGAAGCCTATTCCATTGTAGAATGTTTGTGGCCGCCAGGAACCCAGAATATTGCCTGCGCTGTCTTCCGCTTCTTCTGGTAGCAGTTTTGATTCTCCGAAGTCTCGATGCCTGAGGGATGCTAATACTGGGCACTCCAACAGGATGTGAGAGACAGTGTCTTCCACCTGGCTGCATTTTCTACATACAGGATCATCCACGATGCCCATAGTATGGATGTGTTTGTTAAGACGACAGTGACTGGTTAGAAGTTCCTTTGAGACCCTAGACACAGGCTCTTCGATGAAGAGCTTGGACTGCCTCATGCATGATGATTCTCGCCAAAGTCCAGACCACTCTTTATTCAGTTGGTCCAGAAGGGCGAGACACCTCACGCAATTTGATGAAGCGAACATTGGCTCCGGCCCGACAGGGGCGCCGGACGACCCTTGCCTGGCCAGAGAGTCGGTCATTTCATTTCCTTCAACGTAACTGTGTTCTGGGCCTCAAATGAGTTGAACTCTACTCCTCCTGGCTAGTTCAGCTAGTGTATCTCTGCATTCTTTGACAAGTTTTGATGTGACTCTGGGTGGTTTGAGAGCTCTCAGAGCCGATCGGCTGTCTGTGCAAATATATATATATATAACTATTTACATAGTTTCTTTGCATCTTTTCCATGGCACAAGTCAATATTGTTCAGACCTTCGCTTGAAAAACCGTGGAGTAAGCGCCTAGAGTCCTTGAGATAGTGATCTTAAGCCTTTTTAATTACACTCCCATCCCAGAATCCTGACCCACCTTGGAACCATCTTAGAACCATGCGTGTCCACCTTGAGAGTTTCGTTACTCCAGTCTCCCTCTGATCCGGGATCAGGATTTTTGGAGAAGTAAGACATATAGCTGGAATCATGCTATCTTGCTTCATTTCTAGTACGGGGCACTTAGAGATTTTCTCACTCAAAATGTCCACGAGAGTAATACATTTTGGTCCAGTGACCTAGGCCCTAGGATTCTTTGAAAAAGAATTATAAGTCGCACGAATTTTTCCAAAGGAAACTGAATAATAAAGTTTTAAAGATACGTCGAAAATTTCAATTCTTCATTTGTAAAACAGCGGCGAGTGAATTTTATGAATTTACGGGAACTCAAGACAATTATGAACCACAATTGTTCAGGAGGAAACTTTCGCGGAATAACACTAATTTTCGGATTCCCGCGCCTCTCTACAGTAGACCAAAAAAAATTTCAAGTTGTATTTTGCTTACGTCACTTTCAAATGACCAAACAACTATTATTAAAAGATGAGGAACTGTTCGAGTTATATCACTCCAACACCTAATCACTTGTCACAAATGACTATTTCTCCAATTATAATGCTGTATTTCACTTCACAGCCTCCACTAATGGAAATCTCATTTATCAGTTCAACTGTGTTTTTCATAATACTCCATTGTACCATAAAAGCTACATATAAACGTAAGTTATATATTAATTTATCTTCGGGTGGTAATCTACGATCGCATTAGAGTCATAATTCGATAAACCTATATCGGTTTTTCTATATAAAACATTTCCGTCGTGTATCATATTGCTCTGAATAATATCTCACTTAAGAGAAATAAGCTCGTGTCGTTGTCAAGGTCTGGTGATTGATCGAATTTTTATTTCTCTCTCCTATTAAGTGAAATAATGCCAATGCCAGAGTGGAAAATCCAATAGAGCAGTTCCTAACTACATCTAAAATATGGCTACGTTCTATATTTCCTTTTAGATTTATATAGTACATATACGTGCCAACCAAATATCAACATGACTTTGGTGCATTTCTCTTGTGTCTTACGTGTATTGTCGGCTAAATTTGAGAAATGCTCCTCATATTTCATGCTCAACGTAATAGGTCATCCTTTATCTAAGATTAGAGGTAACGAGTTGCAATTTTGAAAGTTAATCACAAAATATAGTTATGTCTACTCAAAAGATTCACATAATTCTAGGAGTTATTAGAATTCATTGCTCCAGTGAAGAAATCAAGAATTATCTCTACGAATTCAACTTTCACTTCATGTTAATTCATTCTTAAAATTATGTAGAATAATGGAATAAAACAAATTTAAATTTACAATAACTGCAAAATTTAATTGCTCACAATTATTTCGTTCATATAGTGACATCTTCAGAACTAGTCTATATATACTAAGAGTTATTGAGAAAGTTGCCCTCATGAGATCAGAAATGCCAACAAAATCATTGGAAGATTTGATAACATGACCTTCTAGGTAATGCAAATATACACACACTTCGATGCAGAAGGACGTCCACGTGCCTACTAAGAATATCATGCTACTGGTATGGAGGGAAACACGAAAAACTTGTTCTTCGTGATATATTCATTCATCATCAACTTTTCTAGTGATGAAGATTGAGTACTCCGGGGGAGGGGAAATATTTGTCGATGCCCTTCAATACTGGATCGTAAACAAAATATGCGTTTGTTGATTATTATATATACGAATGATATACTGCTTTTCTTTATCGAACGCCGAAGTTGTAGAACTATTCACTGAGTGTGGTTATTCCTAATAGCCAAAGCCCCTACATCAACCAATAGAGTCAAATCAACCAATAGAGTCAAAGGGGCAAGACCTGAGATGGGCCAATGCAATGAATGAAGATCTGTCATGAATTTCGGAATGAGGATCTGATAATATGCTAGAGTTTAATGCAACCAAAACTCGAGCATGTATTTATTCGGAAGGACGGAAACTACTATCCCTAATATCATGATATCAGGTACAACTATTCCTAGGAATTCCTTCATACCAATGCTCGGTATCATCACCAACAGCATCTACTCTTTGGAGGATCATGGTAGGTCCATTGCAAAAGCCACTCCAGAGAAACTTGGTTTTCTGTGGCAAGGCTTTCTTCACACTCAGCAGCTCCTGTTTATCTACAAAGCACACATTTTCGGAGGTAACGTCTCAAACATATAGTGAAGCTCTTAGACTATATTCAGATGAGAACTATTCGTCTGATACGTGATATCACACTTACGAATTCATTGACCTTCCTGGAACATCGTGGAAGGTGGGTGATCTCACCCTTTCAAGTAGATATTTCCATGGTCGGTGCCCATCAGAAATCGCTTCTGTTATTCTACTACGAGAGATTCTACGCAGAGTAGACGAGCTCAAGCTCCAATAGATTTACTTCCGTTAATTGATTTTTGTCTATCTTCCACACATATTTTCTATGCGATAGCAAGTTTTACGAGAAGTCCTCGAGATCTGCTGTGGGTTCCCTACTTTCTCTGGTCATATCCAATATGTTCATGGACATCTTTGAGCAAGATGCTATTGACTCATGCGTTCTCAAGGCGAATTGTTGGTTAAGATATTTGGAAACATAGTGGTGAAAATCTCGTTCCCTTCCTCATTCATTTAAATTCCTTACTTCCCATACGTTCCGCCATGTAAGTTGAATCGAAAGATTCATTCTCGTTTCTAGATGTGTTAGCTAGTCGACAGACTGATGCTACTTCGGGACATTCTGTGTATAGAAAACCCACTCACACCGATCGATATCATCACCACCTTGCCCAAAGGCAATCTGTCATAAGCTCCTTGGTCCACAGTGCTATTAACTTATCCCAATCCCAATCCTTAAGATCGGAATCAAAACGTCCTTCATGTGTCTTATTACCAAATAATTTCTCCCATTATAACATTCAAATGGCCATACAGAAATACACTCCAAAATCCTCAAGAAGCCTAATAGTTTTCACTCGTTTTTATTCAGAAGGTGTTATTAGCAATCCCTATCTTTACGGTGAAGTCTACATTCCAATGCCTTGCTGTACCAATACAACACGTGTTTTACAACTCTTATACTTGAATATAATTATATTTGGCTTCCAGTGGAACTGTCAAAGTCATTGACACAGTCAATCTCACTCTCATGAAATTGTTTCAATGTTATATGAGGTCACAATTCCGTGACATAAGTTTGATGTCATTCAAATCTTGAAACAAGAATTTCGGACACTTGCGCGTTCAATGTATCCGTATGATATTTACATATTACCAGAAAAATACTGTTGTCATAAAGGTCATGAAATCAGTACAGTTTCATCCAAGGAACTAAAGATAGATCTGAAAAGTACCACTTGCAATGGGACGACAGTACGCCAAAACAATAAATTTCCTATTTACTTCAAAACGCAAACGTCCCACAGTGATGTACGCAAGCTCGTACATATGAATATATTATAATCATCTCAAAAATAGTTTGAAGGGTTCAGAAAGGTTAAAAAAATTACTCAAAATAATAGAAGCACACCTAAATAAAAATGACAACCAGTATCATCAGCAAGCAACAACTATGCCACATAATGACATAATGAATGTGTTTCCATTTAATTATCAGCTCGGAAGTTTGTTACTTAAAAACAATTCTTACACATTGCAATTGATTAGGAGTTCACGAGTATCCTACTTTCTATAACAAGGCGACTGGCTTGTGATTTTAAGAAATTCTGTATACATGTCATGTCATGAATGGCGTGACATTCATGTACTAGTATCATAATCAAACGTTTGGTAGCACGAAGTTTTAGAGGCAGTATTCATCATATGTCTTATTATTTTCATCGATTAAGTTTCATAAATAATATAATTATTCAATCTACTATCCGACGCATTCACCATTTTGTGATTGTTACGAGGTCTCGAATATTATACTTCAATTTTGTTCGTTTTCTCTATAAAAATTCGCTCCGTGATCTCATCATAATGATTATTGTACCTATGTAGTTTCTCACTCCAAATAATCAACTTAATCAACATATTATAGTAGCTACGGAAATTGAAACATATAGTGGAGTAAATCTGGCAAATGGTTGGCGAAAATCTTACGATGCTTAGCGACCCGGTGGAAAATGTTTGTTGTAGTACCAATAACAACCTCCTGAAATTTATATTTCCCAAAGTGGGTGTAACCCCTTTTTTTAGCCAAAAAGAGGTTTTTTGACATTCTTAAGGGTAGTTTAGCAAAAAAAAACTAATATCTCTGGTTGTATTGAAAATTAAGGAACCAAAGTAAAACCCTTTCATTGTCAATGTTCAAGGAACTTCCAGTCCAAATTTCAAGTTGATCCGACCTCCTCCCCCTCGTAATAAATATATATATATACTCATATATGCAAGAAATCTTACGTAACGGCTAACTCGGTCATTTTTCAACCGAGTTAGCTGAAATTTGGACTGAAGATAGGTGTTATGGTCTTAAAACTACTCTTTAAATTTCAAGTGAAAATGTTGAATGATCTTTCAAAAATTCAACTTTAAGTCAATTTTTTAGTTATTTTTCAAATTAAGATATCTCATGTCATTTACATCCGATCGGAATTCGCTTTGCGAGAAAATGTAGTTATTCGCTTATAGTTTTATGTCATGGAAATCATTTTATAATTTTTTTTTCCGGTCTATATTGGCCATTTTGGTTAATTTGAGATAAATTTAATGACGTTCACGTGAGGAGCGCGTAGCTGGCGAGTTAGAAAAGTGCAAACTGGTTGTACCTAATACGGCTTCACGACGACTTTTCGCGTGCCATTTTCGCTCCATGTAGTAGATAAGGTATCGGACCGTGCATGACGGCGCTTCTTTTTTCGATAAATGTCCATTAAATAGGAAGCTTCAATTAAAATAGAAACAGGTACTCTCAGGTTTCAGCTACGTGCGTATAACGTGTAACGTACCAAAGGGAATTTTCTAGCTACTAAAATATACCCGAAGCGAGTGAAAGCTGAAGGCACACAGCCGAAAATACTTTATTACAACTGGCACCGCCCGCACAGGGCACGAAACGGTTCCAACATAACTAGACCGAGGTAAAATGTATAAACTCTAACTGACGCGTACCGAGCTTCTCGAGGGAAACGTCAAAATGATTACGTTCGTAGCTAATTATATAGGATGTCTGGCGTTCATGCAATTGTGTTTCTATACAATTTGAACCTTCTAATTTCGATAGACCACGTGAAAATTCCGGAGCCTGAGGCGCTATCAAGTCCTGAGTCTCACAATATTCGTATAAAATTGCGAAATTTCGCACTTTTAGAAACTCCAAATTAATTAATTTGACACAAGTTTTGGAGATATTAATACCGAAAATAAAATGGCCAATATAGGCCGAAAAAAAATGAATAGAAAATGAGTTCCATGACATAAAACTATGTGCGAATACCTACATTTTCCCGCAAAGCAGATCCAGATCGGATGTAAACGACATGAGATACCTTAATTTGAAAAATCCCTAAAAAATTTACTTAAAGTTGAATTTCTGAAAATGTTCAAATATTTTCACTTGAAATTTATATGTAGTTTTAAGACCATAACTCCTATCTTCAGCCCAAATTTCAGCCAAATCGGCCAAGTTAGTCGTTATCCAAAATTCGTTGCATATATGAGTATATATATAATTTGGACTGGAAGTTCCTTGGACATTGACAATAAAAGGATTCTACTTTGATTTCTTAATTTTCAATACAAACAGAGATATTAATTTTTTTTTTGCTAAACTACCCTCAAAAATGTCAAAAAACTCCTTTTTGGCCAAAAAAAAGGTTGCACCCACTTTGGGAAATAGAAATTTCAGGGGGTTGTTATTGGTACCCTAACAAACACTTTCCACCGGGTCGCTAAGCATCGTAAAATTTTCGCCAACCTTGCTTTTTTTTCTCGCCAGATTTACTCCACTAATAACACATAATTTGTATTATAATTTTATAGTGTTGTTATTTTTCAGTTTCATATACATAATTTCAAGAAACAGTGCTGCTAATGGTAAATTATGCATGATAGAGCATTTGATTCATGATGTTGGGACATGTATATCAGTATATGTCCTGCTTCTATTTCTATTTCTAGCATATATTCTCGAACATACAGTTTTCAGCAAAGCGCAGTAAATTTGAGCATTGAGGAGGGACATATATGTATTATTTCATTCATACACTCCCGTATTCAATAGCTCATAAAAAGGAAAATAAATATTGAAAGATAAAATGGTGAACGATTCAATAGGAAATTATCTGCTATTTAATGAAAACCAATATCGTTTCCCTCGAAAGGTATTACATAGAATAATACCATTATATATTATACCATGGGTATAGCTCGTAATTGAGTAAAGATGATGAAACTGTCTACCAGTATTATGTCTCTTTTTAATCATTTAAAGCGCAGGGGAAATAATTAATTAGATATGAATAGTACACCTTGATAAATACACTTTGTATTCTTTATTAAATGGGAAACATTAAGCTGCGTACTCCTCAACGGGTATAAATGAACAAGACAACCCCAAGTGATGATTCGTGTTTTCCATCTCCATTTGTTATTCTGAGCCAACGTTAAATTATCACGGCATTGCGTGGGTGACTACAAGAAATCGAACAAACCAAAAACAAATGAATGCTATCTTCCATAAGTTTCAGGATGGCCTTATTTTCTCATTACGGCTGTTCTTCAAATCAAAATTTAGTCGATTTTGTGAATCTGTAACTATGAAGCAGCTTTGCGCCCATCCTGCAACATCAGATATATCTCTACTTGAACATCTGGTTCAACAATTATTCGTGAGTTATCCAAACATCCCTTCAACTGATTAGGTTCATTAGATCCAGCATCCTTCAGTCAGGAGTTTGAGTTAGAATTTGAATTATGCACCAATCACGCTGTAGAATCATAATATCTAAGAGTGTAAAACAAGTGAAGTAAGAGTATGTTGTAGATAAGCTACCGACAGAATCTGCACGCTGTGCCACTGGGAGTAGGTGTTGATAATGGCTGTATGTTTCAGTATCGTAATACCCCGTTTGTACACGGTGTCAAGGGGGTATTGCAAATGAGGTGATTCTAGCTTTTGCACGATGTGTAAACCGAAAGTAACAGCTATAACTATCCAATATATGTAAGTGCGAAAGATATGTGAATATCCTCAGGTAATTGTTCAATTACGGCAGGATTAACAAATTGAAATAATCAATTTGAAAATACCGAAATAGTACTAACATTGTGCGAGCTTGGGCCAAGCAAAGACTGATCAAGGACCGCTAGAATGCTCTCACTTGCACTGCCAGAATATTCTATGTACGGTAGATTACTTCAAATTCCTACAAATAAAAATAATGCATGAATATTCACCCTTAATAATTGGCAATTATTGCTTTTTTCATTGTTATAATAAGCTAGTTCGCTTCACCACTTAGTTTGTTTCTATGAGTTCCCTTGGATTTTCTAAGGGTTGTTTAATATTTATGTGATTTCATTCATTGCTATTCTTCATTATCAAAAATATCCATTATTGGAAGGTTCTATGTGTTTATTTGCAAGGGAATCTAAAGTTTTGCGACATCATAAAATTGGCCGAAAAGTAACCAAGCATTAATTGCAATGAAAGCCTGCAAGTCCAATACTATTAAGTCTGTCGTAATGAGCCCTGGTTACTTATCCCACTGAGACTATCTGGGACAAGGCTATCCATAGATATGTATAATTCCACAACTTTAAAAATTGACAATTTTCGAGATATTCGCAAAAAACTATAATTCATTCCCTTTTACCTTCTAGAGTTCAAATCTATAATTTATTGATTGGTTTGTAATATATCAAAATGGACAACTGTATCAAAAATGTCAAATAATGAATGAAAAAGAGAAGTAAAATATCTCATATATTATACATAGTAGTCCGAATTTTGGGCCACAAAATTTAACATATTATATTGGGAGTAATTTTATGTAAAATATTCAGACTGAACATAATTCTGTGAACATTTCGTTTTCAAGATACGTGTGCTCATAAGTGCATGAGTTATTTTGTCAGCTACTGTAACAACATTAAATTTATTAATTTTATTGAACGTGTCTTTTTTTTTGGTTCCTTCTGAATTTCATAAATTGAATATTTTCCAAGTAATTTTGGAAGAGTCAACTGTGTCGTGAAACGGTGACAGATACACAAAATAGCAGGATTATTCAGTCGCTTAAGCTTTTTATATATAACTGGTATTGTCCTAATTCAATTAACCACGACCACAACATTACAACTCGCTGTAAGTTTTCAAATGTCAGTATTGTCAGTCAATATTAGTCTTCCACAAAAGATATAACGAAGTTAGACTTTGCTTGATGGAAACCTTGCACGTAGTTTGCACAAGACATAAGACCGTTGCAAACCTAATATAGAGAAGTATGAAGCATAATTCGATTCTCCTAAGGGCATTTTCTCTGCTCAACTTCTCGAACAAGACAAGGTTATATAATATATCTAATGTTTTTGCTTAGCATGAAATTTTATTACGGAATGGAATTATGAGATCATGAAGTTGTGTCCACATTATTTGTATTCCAAATTGATTCAGCGGTGTTGAATTTTAGATGACAACAATTCCGATGTGGAAGTTCATTTATAAATTTAGAACACCGACTTTCAAAATGATGTAATGTAGAATTATATTAGAGTTGAAATTTGAAACACTTCATCAGCTGCAGTGGTTCAAACTCATTCTTTGTTGACTTCGCAGAATGTAAAAAGTAGTTTCAGTCTAAACTGTTTCATACTGAATTATGAACATTCAATGATTCTATAGTTCAATCTAATATAATAGAACTGATATTTGATTCATCAAGATGAGATAGCTGAACAGTAGTGTGATGTAATTATAAACTCATTACCTGTATGTATATGACGTACATAATTGTACGCTTGATATATTCATGCAAATGAGTAATTAACCAACAATTGAAAATACGTTTGACTTACTCGATACAGATGAAATATAGATGTGTTATTGTATTTAATTGGTCCTGATATCGAAATCGAAATATAAACGAGTCTGTATGTTTTATTATTCTGAAAATGTAAATAGCGTTTTAAATGATACGCTCTGTCAGTGTTTGTACGTATAACGTATTTTTGGAGATTATTTCTCTGGGTAAACATGCCACAGCGCAAACAGCTGTAACGTGTTACCAAGATTTAATTGCTGTTATTATGGTTCCGTTGAATAAGGATCATATGAATATCAAAATATTCCACAGCAGTCATTCGTATCAACCAATGTTCAGATCACAATAGCCGAACTAACTTGATAGTTTCAAGGTTATATACTGAAATTTCCTCAGCTAATCAGCAGGCTTAAGAGATGATGCCTTTTTAATAGTTTTCTACAATTTGAAACTAAGTATGTGAGAGAAACTTTGAAAACATAATTTTTTTTCTTTTCTTACAACTTCGTTTCACATTATTATTATCATTTTTGAATAGGCAAGATAATTCTACATTTAAGAGCTTTATTTATCAAGAAACTTTTCTCATCTCCACCATATTTTATAGAACTAATATATTGGATTAGTTCTTTTGTAGTAAGCTAGTACTTGGCAATATTTGTATGAAGAAGATACTGTATTAGCTTACGTTTATTTATTAAATTAGTGGAAATCAAACACTTTAGTTTGCATAATGGAAATCCTTTCTATATGAATAATATGAAAAATATAACCTTCTCTTAGAAATAACAAGGTTGGTGTCCACTTCTGGTATAATCTATCTTCAATATACTTTCAGTAAGTGGAAAATATTTCCATTATAACTCAAAATATTGAATAGATCAGCCATTACATGATGGAAATCCTCTCTAAACTAATGGCTGATCTATTCAATATTTTAATTTATAATGGAAATATTTTCCACTTACTGAAAGTATATTGAAGATAGATTATACCAGAAGTGGACACCAACCTTGTTATTTCTAAGAGAAGGTTATATTTTTCATTCCTTTTTTAGATTCCTCGTCGTTTTTTGAGATGATTTCCATAAGCTTTCCTTATACCTAAGTCTAACTGTTTTCAAAATAATCTTTTTTTGAACATTTTTACGTTGAAACCTTCGTCTTTAAATGATTCATTTCGTCATTTTTAAATATTTTGTAATTATTTCGAGCATCAGGAAGAAAACACATCTTTGTTTTGACGTATTTGCTAAGGGAAAAATTGGAACTGGGTGTACCGCAGGGCTCAATTTGGGCCCAACTTTGTTCATTCTCTACATAAACGACCTTATGTATAATGTTGAATCGGCAGTATTGTGCGTACTGACTGTGGATAGCACTCTAGTTAACAATGCAAAAACACGACAAGAATTTAATAATAAATCTGATACTTCCCTTGAGGACGCAATTGCCTGGTTTGAGGATAACGGCTTTATACTGCATAAAGATAAGACGCAGAAATTAATATACAGCCATCCGAGCAGTATAAAGTTACTCAGTTTCACATGTGAAAGCACACTCAAATATACATTACGTATCCGTCAAACAACAAGAAAACTTTCATCGGCAATTAATACTATTCGGAGGATCAGATACAAGGTGGGCCAAAGAGCCGTGCGACTATCCTATTACGCTCAATTCCATAGTGTTGCAATATACGGTATCATATTGTGGGGAGCATCCGCTGATCCCACCAAATATTACAACAACAAAAAAGAGCCATCAGAGCGCTAGTTGGATGTAACCAACTCACAAGTTGAAGAGAATTATTAAAAAGTTCAAAAAAATTACCATTCTTTCATGCTTCATACTCGCCTGCTTGATTTTTGTACACCAAAACAAGGGGACTTCAGTAGTCATTCAAACTGCCATGGCTATAACACCAGAAGTCACAACAATTCAATTCTACCACAGCAATTTACCCAAAGCACGTTCAAATTTCTGAAAATAAAATCATTTACAACCTTTCTGAGAATATTGGAGTCCTAAGTCAAGAATCAAAATGAAACCAATGCTGGCTAAAAGTGTAAGTTACAATGTGAATGAATTTCTAAAATACAGTTTTTAAATCTTAATTTTTACCTATTAGATCTTCTCCTATTAGATCTTCCCCTATCAGATTCTCATTAGTTTAATATTCAATATTTTGTCATTTTTCATTTGTTGAATCATGAGAAGTACATATACCTTAAGGACAATTTAGATACACTAAAAATCATTTTTTTTTGTTTGGTTCATGTATTCATCTACAGTATAAAACGCATGCTTTTGAAGCATGGTTTCAACTGATGACTTGAACTCGCAATTACAGAGTTCTCATATTTTCGGGAGAATGATTGAAGATTTGGATGCCTATATAGGAAGTGGCTCTTTCATATTTACAAGTATTATCAATCTGATGACAAATGATGACTTCTACCTAGTCCCGTGAGAATGATAGTTCGCATTTGTTCTGTAGTTATTCAAATTATTTCTTGTTGTTAATAGGCATTTATAGATATAGATCCAGAGATATGTCATCAATTTGTTTAGGACAAAAATAGGTCTACAGGAATTTCTTTTTCTCATTCTGATCATTAGTCTAATCATCCGCTTTTGAGCGACGAAAACTCGCTGGTGGCTTATGGAGTTCTTCCACAAAGTGACATTGTTAGAAAGTTGACCATTGCATAATAAACATTTATGGGACATTTCGGTCTATCATTGATTTTAATTGAGATATGGCATAGAAGTTTTCATTAATTTTTTGCAAACTTGCTCAACCTGTTCACACCATGAGAGTGTGTTATCTAAATATAAGCGTAGAAATTTCGAACACTTTTGTGCCTTCAAGATAACATCATTTATAAGAAAATTACAACCTCATAGTTTGAACAAAGAGAGAAGTTCACAATTTTGGTTTTTCCCTCATTTAGTATTAGACTATTCGCCTTACACCAAGTGTGAAACTGAACAGCCACCATATTTGCGATAACGCTCAGCACTTCAAAAGTCCGTGCTGAAATAGTTATTGACGTATCATCTGCAAACATTATCATCAATCCTGAAATTATATGATCTGGCAGAATATTGACAAATAACAGAAATATGAGTGGCCCTAACACTGATCCCTATGGAACCCCTGCACTCATCTCAAACTCAGTTGACGAAACGTCGTTCAGTTTCACACTTATTTTCCGAGCTGTTAAGTAAGATCTAAACCAAACCAACATGGGTCCTCGTATTCCCAGTGAGTAGAGTTTCGTACATGTGAATTTAATGTTCAAGCAATCAAACGCCGGGACAGCTCCAAAAAGAGACCTGCTATTTCATTGCCCTTATCTAGGTGTTCATAAACATACTTTGTGAAGGCACATCCGGCGCTCTCTGTTGATCTGAATGCACGAAGTTTAGACTGACGACAATAAGATTGAATAAAGCCTTTTAATGTAATCTGTAGTGATTCTGCGGCAGTAGCATTCATATTTTCTGGATACGTCGAGTGAAGATTGCAAATATATATTTCGCATTATATGTTTGAATTCGGTACGGTATTATCGAAACTAGTCGCATTTAATGTACTAAACTAGTGATAATCAAACTTTTATAGTTATTTTACTGAAGTTTATAACGGATTTCATCACGTAATGGCTCATTATATTCTATATTATGATAATACATCGACTACAAAACATAGAGCTGTAGAACATATTCATGTCAATCTGTTTTTCGATTATCCCTATCAGTTGAAATAAATCTCAATGCCTTGACATAGAGTAGAATGTCATGCTATTCCACACATTTAGCTGTTTCTAATTATTTGCAATATAAGTATAAGTTTGAGCAGTGGCAAAGCCGAGGAAGCTAACTGTTCCTACAGGTATTAGAAAAGAAATACCATGGACTGACTTACAGACTCATCTCGAGATCTCCGAAAATAAAAAGCCGACGTGCTTGAAATTAGGCAAGTTGGTTCCTTATAAGACGTAGACACGCACTAGAAAATAATTATTTGAAATTTGGTTCATAAGGATAAAAATTAATAGATAACGGGTGACGCTTATGACAGTTCATATTATTATCATGTAACGTTGACTTCACAGCTCATCACAGCTCAGACTATTCGTGACAGACCACGGATAACCTTATAACAAAACATCAGGAACATTTACATGGTAAACAGGTCATAAGATGACAGCTCATAAATTGACAACAACACATGTCCGTGACAGACCACCCTATAACACAACTGTCAATTCAAATAAACTTTGGGGAGGAAATTCAATTTATGTGAAGATGTGTACAATGAGAATTCCAGACTCTAAAGTTATGCAATTAGAGATAAAAATGGACGAGTCGTACGTTGATTCCAACAAAATTAGTTTTTCTTCTTCAAGTTGTAGTCAGTGTTCATTAATTTCTGTACATGTACAATGTACCTACTATTGCCAAGCGAGGATAACATCGTGGCATTTGAGTTCCAAAACTTTTTTACGGAAAGTTAAAAAATAATATTCCATCCTTCTAAACAAAGTTTAATTTAATTTAAAGTTCTGTGGAGTTTGATATATTATGAAAAAAGTTTCGCAATATAGTTGTTACGATGAACGAACCTTTTACTAGGGTATATAAGGATATTCAGAGTTTTACACGAACATTATCATTTTATCTGCTCATCTGGCTATGCTTCCGTGGTAGAACTTTCCTCCAATGACTCCATGTTTCATCGCCATTAACCATTCTATATTAAGGGTATTTCAAATTGAAAGTGGATGTCAGCTAAGTCACAATTTTTCGTGGTATTAGTATTGTGTCTGATTTTACGTGACTTTTGACTGGGAATTTCAAATTGAAAGTGGATGTCAGCTAAGTCACAATTTTTCGTGGTAGTATTATTATTATTTAGTATTGTGTATGATTTTACGTGACTTTTGACTGAAAGCTTCCGAAACACACAAGAAGGCATACAGGACCCTTCACACAATCAGCTAGAATATAAATTGCGGTAGAGAGATATATCCTACGCTCAATGTTTTGCATGATATTTTGATAAACTTGAAGAAATGAATATCAGTTATAGTCCAGTCATCCTGGGAAATTTTCAACAGCAAAAAAATCCAAAAAATTCCAATGAACTTTTTCAACGTATAAGGGGGTATTTTGGGGCGTTAAACACAATGGTATGGTTCAAATTGAGCTACCGGATACGGAACATGCCGCAAATCGCCGATTTATGGCCATTTTTTAGCCATTTTCAGGTTTTTCGGAGATATAACAAAATCTATGCATTTTTATGAAAATAGTCTGGAGAGCAAAGTTGTAGTGCTTATCCACACTCATCATCTGGTTCAAACTAGATGGCGCTAACGTTCGTAGAACTCAAAATATGGCCATTTTAATATGGCGAAAATGACCATTTTTGCGTTTTTCGAAGATAGGGCCGAATCTATGCATTGTTATTGAAATAGTCAGGGGAGCAAAGTTATAATAGTCAAAAATACCATGAAACTCAGAATATGGCCGTTTTAGCGTAAAAAAAAATAATAAATTATTGGGTTTTTCGACTATAGGACAGAATCTATGCATTTTATAAAAATAGTAAGGGTAACAAAGTTATAGTAGGCGGAAATACCCACAATCTGGTTCAAACTAGATAGCGCTAGTGGTCATAGAACTCAAAATTTCGCTGTTTTAGTGATAGAAATGATAATATCTTCAATAATTTTTCGAGTTTTACGACGATATAAAAAATATATACATCGTTGTAAAATGTGTCATTTAATTCATTATTCTACAAAATTTAATTGGGAGCCCATTGAACCAAGCTTTTCTTACTAAATTTACAATATGATAATTAAAAGTACATAAAAAAGTATATATGCGCAGGTATAAAATAAACGTACGTATTGTAATATTTTTTTTTGGGACTACTGTTGCTTCAAGCGACGCGATGCGTTAACAGCTGTTGCGCATCACGCTAAGAGTATCTCCATGGTAACGAGTTAAATTTCGTTTCATCACTACATTCTTCTTAAAAGACGTTCGCCACCAGATGACGAATCAGTAGAAGAGGGCCAAGATGTTGATATGGAAAAATCAAACAATGAAACGGTATATAGAATATATATTTATGTATACATAATTATTATAATTAATGTGTCAATATTGAAATTACCTAATCAATCTATTAGATCGATAAGTCATTGTGCGCTGAAGACATTTCTGTTTCTATAAGTAGTATATTATAGTCAATTACAGCGATCGCCGTCAAGGTTTGAATTTGATAAACTTTGTATAATATGCGCTGAAGATGCTCCAGAAGTTTTCATTTCTGCGGAAGCAAAAAAAACCCAAAACAAAAGGAAAAAAGTTTGTAAATTCGTTAAAACAGACAATTTACTATATTCCCCGAACATATTTATAGTTGATTCTGAATTAAAAGCAAGACTTCATGAGAAAAAAATGACTGATATCGAAGCCAGATATCATCTACAGTTATTATTTTTTCGACGCTAAAACGGCCATATTTTGAGTTTCATGACCGCTAGCGCCATCTAATTCGGACCAGATTACGGGTATTTTTGACTACTCCCCTGACTATTTTTATAAAAATGCATAGATTCGACCCTATCTTCGAAAAACGCAAAAATGGTCATTTTCGCCACATTAAAATGGCCATATTTTGAGTTCTAAAAACGCTAAGGCCATCTAGTTTGAACCAGATGATGAATCTTGATAAGCACTACAGCTTGCTCTTTTGACTATTTCCATAAAAATGCATATATTTTGTTAAATCTTCGAAAAACCCGAAAATGACCAAAAAATGGCCATATATCGGAGATTTGCGGCATGTTCCGTATCCGGCAGCTCAATTTGAACCATACCATCGTGTTTAGCGCACCAAAATTCCCCCTTATACGTTGAAAAAGTCCATTGGAATTGTTTGGAACCAAATTTTTGCCAGGATGACTGAACTATTAAGGAGGCAAGCTCGAACGTGAGTTGTTTATGAAAAATATATCGTTCAACTATACTGTACTGTATTTTGCTTATTGTAATGAGTAATTAGCTCTTCACCCATTCATTTATTACCATTGATATACTGATTTAAATGAGTATGGGTAGATTCAATAATATAGAAATTTTTCCTAAAATTCGTTGAAGTAGGTATTTGGCTTTGCAGTGAATAGTGTTGGATACATATTTATAAAATCAATATTTCTAGGTGAAATTTGTAGGTTCATTATAATTTCTGAGATGGTTGCATTCAAATACGTTCTTATCACCTCAACTTTAGATTAACAAGGCAAAGAGTGTAATCCATTCAAATCGATGAAAATTCAAAAATTCCTTAACGCTTGAAAAAATATATTAGTAAACTTTGGCAAATATGAATCTACACATTATGAAATGTATATCCTATATAAGGAGCACTATGTACAATATCCCTTCTGAACCAATTCGGCCGGTTGCGCACAGTTTTCCTTGTTGGGAGTATCTTCAGTTATATATAAAGTAAACAAAAACACCCTCCCACTTACACATACATATCCACAATTTTGTGTAAATCATAATTTTCCAAACGTTTGACCCAAAGATGAAATCCCAAGACTTATTCTTCTTTCATATAATAATTGGCAAAAGCTTCTTCAATACTACACTTTTTTCTATGATTTTATAGATACTGGTGCTAAATTGTCGCTTTTTTCTACTTACACTAAAGTAAAATTATTAGTAATAATCTTTATTAACTCTTACAAACCAGGAAACAAAATTTAATTGTAAAAACATTTTTTGAATTCTAATGTTAATCAATTGTTGTCTAAAATATTATTGTATCTATAATTATTAAGGATTCTTGACCCAGGTATGAATTATATATACATTCACCGGAAATAGGTTCACCTTAATACATTTGCTCAATATTTTCGTCTTTACGTACGTTTCGGTCTCACGAGCACCATCAGAAGATGTATTATGTCTAGAGAGGGATTTCTTAAAACTAATTGTATCAGCACAAAGCGTCTTCCTTATCGCACCAATTTCAATAAAAAATGCCCACGTCGCCGAAACGAACAGAATCACGAATAGTCGAAATTGTAACTCATTAATGTCTTTAGAATATGAATATGTATTTAGAATCTACTGCTTAGCAATTCTCTTATAGTATACGAATTCATGTCAAACAAAGTCTGCATACCACTGAAACCAGAAAATATGACGCTCAAGTATCCACTTTCGGACCAGATGTTAAAGATTTATGAGGTAAAAGAAAAAGATTGTCATACCTTATTAGAAATATTGCTATTTGAGCATTCTACCTAAAATATAGTTTAAACCACGGTCGTACATACAGGTCTGGAAACTCGGGGCTGTTTCCTATGTGAGAAGTGGGACCGCTAAGCGTCGACTGTCGCGTAGTATCAAAAGACGTCACGGGTGGCGAGGGATGTTCTCTGGCACGTATACGACCGTGTTCTCTGACAACTGTCAGTTGACTTGTAAACACAAGGAATACCTGCGTTTTTATAAACAAATTACGAAACCGTGCATTGTGCCGAAATGTAAAACGGGGTACAAAAGTGTAAAGCAAGAAACTTCTGTTTTTAAAGTGCCGAAAGATGCGGAAATGGGAAAAAAGTAAATGCTTGCGATTCCGGATAGAAATCGTTTTAACGAGGTCTTTTGTGTGCGTCATGTATAACGAAAAAGGGGAAGTTATTTTTAAGGTAAGTTATACATTTTGACAAGAGTAACAGTTCTACTACTCTCTCAAATCAGAATACTTAGTAACACTGCTTGCGATTCCGGAAAGAAATCGTTTTACCGATCCAAACGCTAGCTAGTGGCTGAGCGAGGGACTACGAGTTTGACGACGCGTAAGAGACCCATGTCAAACATACGAGTCCCCAGACCTGTATGTACGACCGTGGTTTAAACATTATAAATTAATAATGATCCTTGACACAGGTATGGATTATATATAAATTCTCAGGAAATAGGTCACACTAACACATATACCTATTATTTTCGTCTTTACGTACGTTTCGGTCTCACGATCATCATCAGAAAACGTATTATGTCTAAAACGGGATTTTTTTAAAACTAATCATATCAGCACAAAGCGTCTTCATCGCCCCAATCTTAATTAAAAATGCCCACGTATATGAATAATCAAGAATCCACTGCTTAGCAATGTTCGTACAATATACGGTCGTGAGACCGAAATGTACGTAGGTTTATATATTACCTCATAAATCTTTAACATCTCATTCGAAAGTGGATACCTGACCGTTATATTTTTTGGTTTCAGTCGTATACAGACTTTGTTTGATATGAGTTCGTATATTATGAAAAAATTGCTAAGCAGTGGATTCTTGATACATATTCATATACTTAAATCATTGATAAGTTACAATTTCGATTATTAGTGTTTTTGTTGGTTTCGGCGTCGTGGGCGTCTTCTCATGATAGTCATGAGAACGAAACGTACGTAAATGCAAAAAATAATAAACATATGTATTAGTGTGACCTATTCCTCGAGAATTTATATATGATTATATTGATATGAAAAAATAAAATACTTTTATTTTGTTTTTTATCACATATATTATAGAAACAAATCGGGACTATAATTTTGACAACTGTAGGCGTGTCATCTTCAAACGATACTAATGTATGATAAAAAACAAATTAAAAGTGTTTTATTTTATCATATCAATATGATAAATTATCACAAAATAATGACTTCCACCATTGAACTTTACAAAATATTATTACTTTGAGAAAATTTATCGTTAATTGGAAATTGTAAAAAGATATTATCCAACCTACTGAATGTACAAGGTGGGCCAAAAGAAATCACCCTATTGGAAGATGCTCTTATTTTTGCAAATAGCGGCCAATTTCAAATCTGTTTTGACATTTGTGAACTAGACAGATGTAGAATACAAGTGAACAAGCCATGGAGTGATACACTTCCCAAGAACGCGGAATAATCGTGTCTATTTTTTTGCGTAACAATTCGTCTGTGGTGTTGGCGCAGCGCGAATTCCGTCGCCGATTCCTCGGTCGTCCGGCACCGACAGCGCAAACACTGCGCCGTTTGGCCACCAACCTTGAAGAGTATGTGACCACAAAACTATCGCTTCTGGGGCACCGAAAATCCACGAGAAGCCATTACACCCGCTCAAAGTGACTGCATGGTGCGCTGTTCACGCTGGAGGAGTCATCGGGCCTATTTTTCGAGGACGCCGCTGGTCAAACGACAACAGTGGACGGTGCGCGCTATAGGGCCATATTAACCGAGTTTTTTCTGCCGCAATTGAACGAATTAGGACTGGGGGACATGTGGTTCCAACAGGACGGAGCAACGGCACACACTGCGCGAGCCACAACCGATATTCTGAAGGCGGCGCAAGATCGCCCGATTTAACCGTTCCAGACTTTTTTTGTGGGGTTTTTTGAAGTCCCGTGTTTACGTGAACAAGCCCGAGACCCTGGAAGCCCTCAAGGACAACATTCGACACGAGTGCGAGAATCTGTCGCCCGAAGTTCTCGCCGAAGTGATGAAAAATGCCATAAAACGAGCCCGTATAGCAATCAATTGTGGCGGCGCCCATTTGGCCGATATCATCTTCTCGACTCGACCAATAAAATTCTAAAGGTTCAAATAAACATAATCAAAAAACAGAATCGAAGTTTTTCATTTAGAAAAAAAATGAGAGCCAAACAACATCGGATGACTTCTTTTGGCCCACCTTGTAGTAATATAATGAATATTTCAAAAGCAGGATATTGTAATATGAATAAAAATATGTATTAATTGATTTAATTCATTGGAAAGAAATACCGAGGAATATAATAATTACAATGATTTGGATAATAAAAATACAATCAATTGCAGTTTTGTACGCTAAATGAAAAATAAATATCTTTCTTAAACTAGAATTATATTTTCCTACTTTTCCTCAATGTTTTCAATAGCACTAGGAATATAGTGACTTCTCACTCAATAGCTGAGATAAACTGGTTAGTGAATTCTGGTGTACCTACTCATAGTGGATCATGAATAATTTTTAATTTCAATTAGAAAGGTGCCATAGCTAACATCGCTCATGGCAATTTTAACGGATATTGGAAGCAATATTATGATATAAGGCATGAAGGTGACTCCCATCCAAAATTGCACAATAAACAATATGACAATGCTGCGTTTTCCTTAAAAAGACGTATCTACCTAGGGTGTAGGAAGAACAAGATTATCATACTCACCTTAGGGAGTTTCTCCAGTCAACGAACAAATTTAAAGATAATATTCACTGTTGAAATTATTTATTGCACAATCAAAGTATGCGAAGAGCATCCACAATTTGTTATTATTCTGGTTACATCTAAACGACACTGATAAACTTTGATAGGTACCTCACAGTTAACTGGACTAATTTTTTTTTTCGGGATTTGCCGTCCCTAAATAGGACTTCTCGAGCGGGCGCCCCGTTAAGGAATTATGCTACTGGAAATTGTGAAGTGATTCTCAACAATGTTGATAACTGTTGACTATGTTAATCATTCCATAGATTGTCGAACATTTTAAACATAGAAATAGGTAATTTATGTGAAGTTTTTCAAAGGCTTTATCCGCCGTATTTAGATCTTAAATATATGATAAGCCTACTGTACAGGGTGTCCTCGAACTGCGTGGCTAAAATAAAACCGAAGATTCTTTGATTCGAAAAAAATTTGATGAGCCTTTTTACTTTTGCCTCAAGTGTCTTGTTTAGCCGGTAGAGGGCTTCAAAGTTGCAAAAATAATTTTGTTTTTTCGGTATAACTTGAGAACGTGATGGAGGACTTTTACAATATTTGGCAGGTGAGTTACTGTCAATAATAGCCGTTTTTGAGAGCTGAGCATAGAGCCTTAGAGACCATAGAAATGGCTCAAACTTGAGGATGTAACGGGAAAAGTGTCCAGAACTTTTTTGTGATCAATGTAATTCACTCTATATTTTTTACGTAGATAGCTTATCTAATTTGAAAACTTTTCTTACTCCTAGAAAATTTTGATAAAATCAACGGATTAGCTTGAAAAAAATAATTTTCGAGTCTCTGCAATTTTGGCTTACTAATCTTACTTGATTAAAACACCTTAGTTGCCTTTGCTTTTCTAATGTCATTTTGACATTTGGAGAATTTATTCTCAAAACTGTCAGTTTTTACTTTGCTTTCCGTAAAAATTTTATAAAATTATGGCTCAAAATTTCACTAACACTGAAATGATTAATATCTCGGTAAAACACGAATAATAAAAACAATAGAAATGGGGAAACGATGTGATTATGTAGGAAAAACAAATGCTAAATTAAAAGAAACAACAAACCTTTTTGGGAAATCGCTAAGGCATCAATTGTTCGAAATGTTGCCCATTTTCCTGAATACACAAATTAATTCGTTTCAAGAAATTGGATTGAAGTCTGGCTAGTACTTCAGGATCATTCTTCAATAAATCCGCTTCATGATTAATTCGTTGCAACAATCCCTCTCGTGTGTTTACTGGAGCTGCATAAACTTTCGACTTCAAAGCGCCCCATAGAAAGAAGTCGCAGGGCGTCAAATCAGGGGAGCGGGCCGGCCAGTTCACTGGTGCATCGTGTCCTCTACCTATCCAGCGATCTGGATATTCCGCATTCAAATGTCGCCTCACAGCTAATGTGAAATGAGGAGGTGCACCATCATGGATAAACCAGGCCACGACGAATGTGTAAGGGCAAGTCTTCCAACAGTTCAAGTAGCCTTTGTTCCAAAAAGTTCAAGTAGTTCTCCCCGTTCAATCGATCGGGTATAACGGTAGGGCCAATAATAAAGTTATCCACAATTCCAACCCAAACATTGATTTTAGTTTGATTCTGAAAATATGTAACTTCCGTTTCATGAGGATTTTCATCAGCATAGAAATGTTCATTATGGAGGTTAAAAAGACTACATCTCGTGAAAGTATCTCCGTCCGTGAACAGAATTCTTCTACAAAAATTGGGGTTTGCGTTTTGTCTTTGGACAATAAGACGACAGAAATCTAGCCGATGACCTGGATCCATGGGCAATAAGTCTTGAACTGTTTTAATATGATAGGGATACAACAGTTCTTCTTTCAGTACATTATGAACTAATGATTTTGAGGCTCCAATACGAAGTCCCAAACGTAGTGTGCTTATCCCAGGTTCAGTTTCAACCGCTTCCAGTATCGCTTCTTCGAGCTCTAACGTCCTTCTTGTCCGTCTGCGTCCAGTTTCTCTGCGATTTGCTTCAAATTTGCCAGTTTCGCGAAGGTTTGCCGATTTGGAATTCTGCGATGCGGATATCTTTCCCTTCTCCGGCCATTGCAACGACAAAGTCCATAAATCAATAACATATCAACCATTCCAGTGTTAGTGAAATTTTGAGCCATAATTTTATAAAATTTTTACGGAAAGCAAAGTAAAAACTGACAGTTTTGAGAATAAATTCTTCAAATGCCAAAATGACATTAGAAAAGCAAAGGCAACTAAGGTATTTTAATCAAGTAAAATTAGTAAGCCAAAATTGCAGAGACTCGAAAATTAATTTTTTCAAGCTAATCCGTTGATTTTATCAAAATTTTCTAAGAGTAAGAAAAGTTTTCAAATTAGATAAGCTATCTATGTAAGAAATATAGAGTGAATTACATCGACCACAAAAAAGTTCTGGACACTTTTCCCGTTACATCCTCAAGTTTGAGCAATTTCTATGGTCTCTAAGACTCTGTGCTCCACTCTCAAAATTGGCCATTATTGACAGTAACTTACCTGCTAAATATTGTGAAAGTTCTTCATCACGTTCTCAAGTTATACCGAAAAAACAAAATTATTTTTGCAATTTTGAAGCCCTCTACCGGGTAAACAAGACACTTGAAGCAAAAGTAAAAAGGCTCATCAACTTTTTTTCGAATCAAAGAATCTTTGGTTTTATTTTGGCCACGCAGTTCGAGGACACCCCTGTATATCAGTACATTAAATTTAACATTCGATTTTACTCACGATTGAGCGTAATAGATGAACCGATAAACGGATTATCTTCAGTTGTTTCTTGAAGAACCTGATTTTACCTATGATTAAGTATGAAAATAAAAAACAGCCTACAATTGTTTCTTGGAGAATCAGTAGTTTTTATACACAATTGACGGATAATAAGATATGACTAACTTATAGTTTCTGCTTGAGAAAGGATGAAGGGATACCTCTAAGGAATGATATAACATTTAAAAGTAGCTCCTTACATCACAACTACTCATACTAATTGAATTGTAAATATCCACCTTGTACTTGTTTCCTATTCCCATGACGTTCAATTAATCATTTATATCAATTTGAGAGAGGATTTAATTTCAGGGCTTGGGTTAAACATGTCTGGGATAATCCAATACGTAGGCGGAAATTAATCATGGAGGTGTTGTCGTATAAAAGCCGTGAATTTAAGAGGAATTACTTTACATACCTACAGTGTTAAAAGACTTTTTTAGTCGTTGTTATTAAAATAGATTCAAGCCCGTTCAAGCTTCTTCCTTTCCCAATTGGGGGCAGACGTAAATTACGCACCCCTAAGGACCAGAGTACGTGGCATCTTGAACGTTTCCAAATCTCAGAACTGACTCGTTCACTATGAATAAAATGAAGATTCACAGCTTTGGTACATTCAGTGATATTTTATTCATTCTATTATCGTGCACAATATTTTGATTTATGCTATTATAAAATTTGATAATGAATATTCTGTGAGACATTGACTAAATATAAAATTTCCGGAGTTGAAGTTCATATAGAAATAAAGACGGTATCTAGACGTAGCTTACCGAGAAATACTACTAGACCAGGCCGAAAGTACTTATACAAAATTATTTCTATAAACCTTTACATATGAGCAGATCCAATTTTCAATCGAAACCGAAAAGTTGAGTCATATACAGGGTGTCCCAATATTGCTGGGACACAGAGCTACCACGTATTCTAGAGGTCAAAATAAGTCGATTGAGCCCAATTTACCTGTATACCAAAATGTACCGTTTGTCCGTGAGAAGAGTTCAAAGTTTACTAAAAAAAATACATTTTTGTATGTTGTTCCGAAGTGCTTTATACAAATTTAATGAAATTTGGTGAATGTGTATTCTAGATGATTAGCTTACTTTTAGTAATCAAAAAAACCCAAAGAAAATTGTAGAGGGGTTGGAACCACCCTCACCCCTTGGCATTTTTTCCCCCATTTTTGTAGGGGTGGGAATACGGTTTTAAGACTTTTTTATCTGGAAGGCCTACTCATTATCTTCATTTTCTTACTCTTGTAAAAACTCCGTATTTTGCGTAGTTTTCAAGAAAAAAAATGTTTTCGCAAACACTGATAACCGATTTTCGGGTATAGGTTTAATAAAATTATTAGACACAAATTACACAATACATTTACACAAGACAAACAATAATTTTTATAACAAGTGTTCAATGTGACCTCCACCTTCATTAATACAGAGGTCAATTCGACGTAAAAAATTGAAATGCACTCTTCTTAAAACATCGTCATTTTCTCGTAGCGCATTTACAGCATTTTGAATTCTATTCCACAGTTGTTCGATGTTATTTATTTGAACCTCGTACACTTGTCTTTTTAATTCTCCCCAGATGAAGAAGTCACAAGGGTTTAAATCTGGAGACCGCGGAGGCCATTGAATGGGTGCTTCTTGTCCCCTACCTATCCACCTGCCACCAAATTGTTCACCAAGATATTCTCTTACTGCACGTGCAAAATGAGGTGGTGCACCATCATGCATGAAGAACGTATTTCTACGCAAGTTAAGAGGCAAGTCTTCTAATAATTCTGGCAAATTTTGTTGAAGGAAACGGAGGTAACTATCGCCATTCAGACGATCAGGTAATCGTAACGGTCCGACTATAAATTCGCCAATAATTCCGACCCAGACATTAATTTTAAATTCACGTTGATAATGTCTACTTTTAATGGCATGTGGATTTTCATCTGCATAAACATGATCGTTGTGTAGGTTTGTCATACCGCGACGTGTAAAACAAGACTCATCAGTAAACAAGATCTTAGTATGGAATCCGTTGTCGACTACTCTGCGCTCCCGAATAGTTTGTAAAAAACTTAAACGTAATTCGTAGTCAGGTGGCAACAATTCTTGCACTGGCTGGATGTGAAATGGCCGAATTAATTGATCTCTAATGATTCGACTTACAGTGCTTTTTGGAATTCCAGCTTCTCGTTGCAATCTTCTAGTACTGGTATTAGGATTGTTATCAATCATTTGAAGAACAGCTTCTTCCGCAATAGGTGTTCGAGCTTGTCGAGGTCTTCCAGCGTTAACTCTTACTGGGGTCAACCTCCCCGTTTCTCGAAGACGTCTTTCGATTCGGGCAAAAGTTTTATGGTTTGGAATTCTCCGGTTTGGATACCTCTCTTGATACACGCGAACACTTTCGCGGCAGTTACCTTGACAATATCCAAGAACTAATAACATGTCGGTCTGTTCATTAAAAGGAAAATTCATAATTGTGGGACGTCAAAGGAACAGCAACAACAGCAATAACAATTAAACAAAAACAGTGATGACAATAAGAAATAATAAAAAAACAAGCAAAAGAGAACAAATAACTGACACATTTACTGTTAACAATAAACTATGTTTCCTGTCAAAATCATAACATTTGGTTTTGTCTTTGTGTCCGCGGCCAACTAAATTTTGTATTACAATTTTATTAAACCTATACCCGAAAATCGGTTATCAGTGTTTGCGAAAACATTTTTTTTCTTGAAAACTACGCAAAATACGGAGTTTTTACAAGAGTAAGAAAATGAAGATAATGAGTAGGCCTTCCAGATAAAAAAGTCTTAAAACCGTATTCCCACCCCTACAAAAATGGGGGAAAAAATGCCAAGGGGTGAGGGTGGTTCCAACCCCTCTACAATTTTCTTTGGGTTTTTTTGATTACTAAAAGTAAGCTAATCATCTAGAATACACATTCACCAAATTTCATTAAATTTGTATAAAGCACTTCGGAACAACATACAAAAATGTATTTTTTTTAGTAAACTTTGAACTCTTCTCACGGACAAACGGTACATTTTGGTATACAGGTAAATTGGGCTCAATCGACTTATTTTGACCTCTAGAATACGTGGTAGCTCTGTGTCCCAGCAATATTGGGACACCCTGTATATTTTATGATTCCAAAGTGAAACTGAGGAAAATTATTATTCTCATAAGAATATACAGGGTGTCACAGGTTTTAGTAGCAGAACTTCAACAGTCGATAGAAAATTTGATTTTGAGAAAAAAGTTCTCATTAACATATATGCACAGACGCTTAGTTTTTGAGATACAGGGTGTTGAAATTGAAAAAAAAGTTTCGCTTTTTGCTAATATCTCCAGAACCGTTTATCGTACAGAGAACAGCTTTTGTAAGCATTTCCTACTCATAATAAGCTATGTTCTGTGTGATAAAAAAAAATGTTTTCAGTCATAATTGGTTAAGATTTTGAAGGGGTAGTTGATGTTTTTCTCCCCAACTTCTACGCCACTGTAAAAAATATGGTTTTGAGATTCCCATTTGAACCGCCAATGTTTTCTACATAAAAAAGGTACTCTTGGTTATAAAATCTAAAGTTGACCGTTTTTGAGAAAAATCAAATTTTATGTTGAAAAACATGGTCATTTCTTGAAATAAAATTCATTTTTTACTAATTAAACAAAATTTATTTAAACGTTAGAACAAGTAACAAAACCAAAAAATTGACCATGTTTTTCAACATAAAAGTTGATTTTTCCCCAAAACGGTCAACTTTAGAGCTTATAACCAGTGTTTCCTTTTTGTGTAGAAATTCTCGGTTCAAATGGTTGTCTCAAACCCTTACTTTTCTCAGTGGCGTAGAAGTTGGGGGAAAAACATCAACTACCCCTTCAAAATCTTAACCAATTATGACTGGAAAGAAAGAGAGAGAACATAGCTTATTATGAGTAGAAAATGCTTACAAAAGCTGTTCTCTGTACGATAAACGGTTCCGGAGATATTAGCAAAAAACGAAATTTTTTTTCAATTTCAACACCCTGTATCTCAAAAACTAAGCGTCTGTGCATATATGTTGATGGGAACTTTTTTTCTCAAAATAATATTTTCTATCGACTGTTGAAGTTCTGCTACTAAAACCTGGGACACCCTGTATACAGCGTGATCAGTTAAGGGCGGCTCTCGGCCATATCTCAGAAACTACTGGGAATAGAAATGTGAGAAAAAAAATGTATAATCAAAAAGACCATGACAAAATCCTGGAAATGATTTTTATGTTCTGAATTTTGCCGCAAGGGGGCGCAATTGAAAATTAAATATTAAAATTCCAAATTTCTCCGGAAATTCTCAAATTAAGGTATATCTTTATTAACATCATTAGAAAGGTTAGACAATTTTATATCATTTTAATCGGAAGTTCATTGGCGTACCGACCTTGATAAGAGTGGGGGAAGCTGTTGAAAGTATAATCAATCAAATTGATGTAGTTTCTGAACGACTTATTCGATTTAGTAAACTTAAGTTTATATGGAAAAAGAAAGTACGTACTTTCAATTGACGTATCTATTGGTACACGATAATTCCTAATAAAATTGCTAGAGGGCGTAATTTGTAATGAGAACAGTTTTTTTGATTTTATCCCAAAAAGTCAAGTCATACGGTATAACTATTAAATGATAATCGAAAACGAGATTAAATTTGCAACAAAAAGCTGAAAACCGCACATCGATATCTTTTTTCGTTTCAAAGTTATAATAAAAATTGTACGTTCGTGACACATGAACCTATTACCTCTAATTTAATTTCATCAAAAGGATCATGGGAAAATTGTTTTCGCTATTCCATTTTCCATACGATATATTCGCATAATACACTGTCAACTCACTAGTGGATTCTTCATTACGTTAGTAACGCATTTGTGAAATTGGAGGCTGTTAAATCAGACATGCTCCATAGTTGCAAGAGACACCACGTGCTAAAATATGAAGACGACGACTTTTATTAAGTCTGTCAGTTACAAATTTATCTAGCGATAGGTTTTTCATAAAAGTTGATATACAGGGTTCTGCTGTTATTTTCAAATAGAGACCTTAAAAGCGAAAAGAATCAAATAAACAGATTTATTATGCATTTAAATTAATAGACTTCAAAAATATTAACATTAACAAACACACCTCATCTAATATGTTGGAAATGTTTCCCATCATTTTCGATACATTCATTTAGCCTTCTCCAGGTTGATGATACGGCTGCTTCTATTTCCGATCTTGGAATGCTGTTAATGGCATTCTGAATTCTTCTTATCATATCATCACGAGTAGTCGGTTGAGTTTTGTATACCAAGTCTTTTAAACGGCCCCACAAAAAAAAATCTAGGCAAGTCAGATCGGGAGACCTAGCTGGCCAGGGAAAAAGGCTACCTCTACCAATCCACCGATCTGGGAATTGTGCATTCAAAATGTTCTGGACTATACGGGAAAAATGGGCTGGGCATCCATCATGTTGATACCACATATTACGACGGGTTTCTAAAGAAACATTTTCCAACAGTTCGGGCAAATCATGCGTCAGGAAATGCAAATAGACTTCACCATTCACGGTACCTTCAAAAATGTGACGTCCATTTATCCGACCTTCAACAATACCGCACCAGACATTCACACTCCAACGATGCTGATGATTCACTTCTCGCATCCAGTATGGATTACTCTCAGCCCAGTAGTGCATGTTATGCATATTAACTCTCTCATCGCTCACAGAAGCTGCCTCATCGGTACATAGAATTTGTGATAAAATTTGTTCATTTTGGGCCGCCATATTTTTGAGCCAATTACAAAAATTTAATCGGTTGTCGAAATCTTCAGCAGTTAGAGCTTGATGAAGTTCAATATGGTAGGAATGCATTCCGTGGTTCATAAGGATTTTCTGTACTGACCCAAAAGAAATCCCCAAATCCCTCGAAATTTGTCTAATACTCAGGTGGGGATCATTCTGTACATAAGCCAAGACATTTATAATATGATCCTCAACTCTTACCCTTCGATTTCTCTGCAAAGTTAGAGGTGGTTGAACGCAACCGTGCTGTTTGAGACGTCGAGCGAGACGCAAGAAAACTCTTTTCGAATGCTGCCTCCTATTAGGATACTGTAGCGCATGTTGCCGAGATGCTAATGTTGCATTTTCAAAGGACTGGAAAAATACTGCCAACATATCGTAAGCGAGATCATTTGAGAGAGGCATTTTTATAGAGTTAGGTATAATAAATTAGGATAAATAATATTAGATTTTGATTATCAGTCAACAGAATAAACACAAGAGCTTACTTGACAAGTTCTTTTGATTCAATTCATGGCCTCCTGTGCTATAATGGAGTATGGCTAATTCAACAGACTCCAATTTCACAAGTATGTACTTTACGAACCCAACGAATAATTCACTCGAGAGTTGAAATTGTGGATATTTGCCTACATCTTATGGGAAAAACAATAAAAAAATTTCCCCATGAAAATTAAATTAGAGGTAATATGTTCATGTGTCACGATCTTACATTTTTACTATAACTTTGAAACTAAAAATGATATCGATGTGCGGTTTTCGGGTTTTTGTTGCAAATTTAATCTCATTTTCGATTATCATGTAATAGTTATACCGTATGATTTGACTTTTTGGGATAAAATCAAAAAAACTGTTATCATTACAAATTACTCCCTCTAGCAATTTTATTAGGAACTATCATGCACCAATAGATACGTCAATTGAAAGTACGTACCTTCTATTCCATACAAATCCAAGTTTACTGAAATTGAATCAGTCGTTCAGAAACTACATCGATATAATTGATTACACATACAATAGCTTCCCCAACTCTTATCAAGGTCGGTACGCCAATGAAGATGGAACCAAATGATGTAAAATTGTCCAATCTTTCTAATGATGTTATTAAAGATATACCTTGATGTAATAATTTCCGGAGAAATTTGGAATTTTAATATTAAATTATGGGGAACAAAAATAATTTCCAGGATTTTCTCATAGTCACTTTGATATTGAATTTTTTTTCCCACACTTCTATTCCCAGTAGTTTCTGAGATATGGCCGAGAGCCGCCCTTAACTGATCACGCTGTACATATGTATATGGTTCAAGTTTTCGGTTTCAATTGAAAACTAGATAGTAAACTATCTAAAGTAGCGGCTTCATCCATCGAATATGTCTCACAGGCGCCTTGTTACCTGATTTTGCATTTTCCAGATTATACCACATATAATAAACTGTGACCCATAGACCAATAACTTATCTCACTCGTAGGAACCGAGAAAAGTATATTGTAAATGATTAGATTAATAATGATTCTTCATGAATTATATATGAATCTTCGGCAAATAGGTCACACTTCACATATGCCTATTATTTTCTTCTTTACGTAGGTTTCGGTCTCTCGACCATCATCAGAAGAAGTATCAATGTCTAAAACGAAATTAAAACTAATTGTATCAGCACAAAGCGTCCTCATCGCACCAATTTCGACCAAAAATGCCCACGTCGCCGAAACGAACATAAACACAAGTAATCGAAATTGTAAAACATCAATATTTTAAGTATATGAATATGTATCAAGAATCCGCTGCTTAGCAATTTTCTTATAAAATAATAAGTAATTTCAAGCAATGTTTAAATATGACTGAAACCAAAAATATAACGCTCAAGTATCCAATTTCGAACCAGATGTTAAAGACTTATGAAATAATAGATAATAGATCTCATTATAAATATTGCTATTTGAGCATTCTATTTTAAATATACTAATAACATTATACAGACGCATGTAGGTATTTGCAAGGGTGCCTCTTTATAATGTTGAAAGTATATTTTAGGAAGAATGTCAAGTATATCTTCAGTAACTGACAAACCTTTTTCTATTAGATCATAAATTTAACATCTGGTTTGAAAGTGAATACTTAAAATTAATGGTCTTGTTTCTAGTCGTTCACACACTTTATTGACACGCATGAACATGCATTTATTATAAGTTCTGCTTAACAGTGGATTCTTGATATATTATAATTACAACATTGAGGTGTTACAATTTCGATTATTCGTGTTTCTGTTCGTTTCGGTGACGTGGGCATTTTAATTGAAATTGGTGCGCTTTGTGTAATACAATTAGTTTTAATTAATCCAGTTTTAGACATAATAAGTCTTCTGGTGATGATCGTGAGACTGAAACGTACGTAAAGACAAGAAAATATACAGCATAAGTGTTAATGTGACCTATTTCCTGAGAATTTGTGTATAATTCATACCTGGGTCAAGAATCTTATTATAATACTATACTTACGGCCATATATTATTTTCTGCAAATATTGTTTAGAGATTTCTGTATACGTCTCATCGCAATCTAAACAATTTAATCTGTATACTGTGTTTGTTTGCTTTTCTTTAAGTATTAAAAGTCTTAGATCTGAAGAATATATACCAACACAGTTAGTAGGTTTATTTATACACAACATCTATATGATACTTTTTCAAACGTTTCTTGATGTCTCCGGAATGTAATGTTATAAAATTATCTGTATGACTGTTTATGTTATTTAAATATGACGTTTTGTGTATTCTTTCTTTAATGATGAGGTTGAATAAGGTTTTTGGGTAGCCATTCATTTCCGGCCTTCTGTGTGGAACAATTTAACAGGGCGATTTGTAAGGCTGTTTATCACACTTTTTCTATAACTTGCTGGTGCAACTGAATTAAAGTGAAGATATCGCAGTATTTTGGACAAATATCCGGCACAGCAATGGGATCTCCTATTTCAGCTACTATTGCTAACCTAGTTATGGAATGCCTAGAAAAATCTGTAATAAATTCAGTAGATTTCCAACTCGTATTCTTCAAACAGTATGTAGATGATTGCTCAATGTGTGTTTCCAATTGTAAAATTCAGTACGTGATTAATAAATTTGACAATTTCCATTGTGAACTTCAATTGACTTGAGTACAAAAACATAAATTTCCTAGATATAAACATTAGGCATGATTCAGATGGAAAAATAAAACCTTCGTCGTTACTAAAGTTTGGTCGAAGCGATATCTTCACTCTAATTCAGTTGCACCAACAAGTTGTAAAAAAGTGTTATGAACAGCCTCACTGTTAAATCCCACCCAGAGGATCGTCCCAAAAATTTGAAAATTGTACGTAATACACTAGAAATGAATGGGCTCATATAGATCGTGACTTTCCCCTTGTTTTGAAGGTCAATGTCCAAAATTCATTAATATCCATACTTTTCTGCTTCAAGGGGAGTGAGAAAGGGGGTTGAGGTAGCTCATCGAACTATCGACCTGCATACAATGACTTTCCTCTCATTTCTAAGGTCAAGTAAGCAAAATTTCATCAAGATTGGTATTCACCCACAGAACAATAGGGAACAGAAATCCCTATTACTATAATTAAACAATCAACCTTGTCCACTAAACATACTGTTAAGTACTGGAGACCTTTTAGCTACCAAGTAGTCATCTTCAAAGTAAAGTGCTCACTCTGATGAAGGCTACTAGGTAGTTTGAAGGATCTCAGTACTTCAACAGTACTTCCAGTGGATAAGGGCGATTATTAATTGTTTATGGTGTAACAGTTTATCTACAGTGCGAACTCTTCTATAGTTTATAAATCCCTATTTTAAATCGATTCACTGCTGAATTGATTCAAAGGTGTGGATATATTGGAAAAAATTAATCGATTCAAATCGTTGAGGATGAATTTGGTGTGCCCAAGGGTCAATCCTTGGACCCCTACTTTTTTCCATGTACATATCTGATTTTGGCAAATTTCTTGTTAATTGTAAGGTACATCAATATGCTGATGGTCGACAGCTATTTATTTGATGATTGTGCGGCTGAAGCCATAAGGCAAATAAATATTGATTTATTATAATAATAATCATAATTTGAAAGTGAATGCCACAAAATTCAAAGCTATGGTATTTGGTCCGAAAATGGAAAGGAATCAGCACACACGGTGTTGCACACTCTCGATCAAGGATGAAATATTGTCCGTCGTAGAAGAAGCAAAAAACTTAGGACTGTGAATTGACAATGAAATGCGATACACTAAATATGTCAACTGCCTCTGTTAAAGAAGACGGTACCCTCAAAACACTTTGTTCCTCAAAAAGTATTCTCAGCCGTGACATAAAATTACTAATATGTGAAAATCTGATTCTGTCAAAACTGGCGTATTGCGATTGTATTTATGGTCCCGCTTCAACGAATCGAAATTATACCAGACTACAGAAGATTCAGAACTCTTGCCTTCGATTTTCGGTCGGAATACGGGAGTTTGACCTCTTCACCCTAACCGTTAGAGTCACAAAAAATTAAATTCACCGTTATTGCATACCTTTCATCTCCCAACGTGTATATATAAAATTTTAAGTATGCAAAAAACGGACGTCTAGTTGTTCCACTACACTCTATTGCTATTATCGAGCGTAGTATATTTCATATTGTTATTTTCAATTTTCTCATATTGTATATTGGATACGCTGGATTTGTATATATACCCATAAAATCACTGTAAAATGACGCCTCGCCTTTCTCATTTCAATGAATAAAATCGTTATTATTATTTATATGGTAATCATGTTGAATCACATTATTTTGCAGGGTATATTGTGAGTATTTACATGTTTTGTATTGAGGAAAAGATTATTTTCGGTACACCAAACATGTAGAAGGTACAAGATCTTTTTGTAAGATTAAGCAGTCCTGAGATACAATGGGTCGAAATATGTTCAAGTCAACTGCAGAGAGTTTTGGTTATAATTTTTTTAAAGAATTTCAAACTTCAATTTCTGAAAACCGTTTGACGGAGATGATAGGGCTGTTTGGAATGATATTCATGAGCTCATATGTTTCTTGAGGTAGATGGTATGCACTGTAACGTACCTTGTAACTTTTTAGCGATAATTACTTACGACGGCTTCAACACTCCTTCAAGTCTATCAGATCTGAATCTAATTGACTGTTAAGTTGTTTTCTCGGATACCAGATTTTTGTTAAGGTTTAATCCTCTTTGAGAGCTTTTGCTAGGGCCCTCACCACAAAGCACATCACAGTTCTATCTATAGATAGCCTTGTCTCAGGGTAGTCTCAGTGAAATAAGTAACCAGAGGCAGACTGAATGGTGTTAGAATTGCAGGCTTTAATTGCAATTAATACTTTGTTACTTCTCGGCTACTTAAATCATGTTGCAGAAAGTCATGTTGAACAAATACGGAACTTCTAAATAATAAGTTTATTTGTTGCTTTGACATCGATAAATATTTGACTCTGCTTATAATTCATCCCGACCAGGGGGAAGCACAAAAAAGCTCAGAAGCAATAATCGCAAAGAAAGCGGTCCAAGGGCTATTTTCTTATCATAGCCTTGAAAATGAATAGTCATGAGAGTGTTATTATTAAAAACGAGTATTCATGCACTAATTATTAGCAAAATTAACTATCGTGCATGGGATACTCGAGGAGAGCAAGTGAAAGCAGGTATTTGAGTTCTAGTGGTTCTCTGTCATACGCCCACTAGGCCCGCATAATATCAGTAATCTTTTGGAAACTTTTTGATTATAGTGAATACTGAGATTCATTAACCTGCACTTCTTTCAGATTAGTACGCCTAGAATTTCGACAACGGTCTGACCGGTAATTGAACGACAGTGCCATACACTTATTCACTACCCACACATAAATTTAGCATTTATAACTCTTACTTGTGGGTGATCGCACAGTGTTAGAATTATAATTACCTAGTCAGTAATACCACTTTACTTCCGGGTAGACACAGCACAGCGTGTACAGTGGATATCACGACTCTCGAACATACATCCCCCTTCGGAGCCTACTTCCGGGTAGTCACAGCGTGTGGACACTAGCGGTAGACTATCTACGACGCACCTTTATATTGGTGCGTCGTGATTCACTTTCACTCTATTTCACCTTCAGAGCCTACTTACGGGTAGCCACAGCGTTTAGATCCTGGCGATGGACTATCTACGACACACCCATATTTCCGGGTAGACACCGTATATATTGATGTGTCGTGATTTCCTTTCACTCTAATCATTCACACCCTCTGACACAATACAATTACTGAATAAATTAATACGTTTATCGGTACCGAAAACAATTAGTTTTATCGGGCGATATGGAAATCTGAACAGGATAAAATAATCAGGTACAATAGAACAATTACAATTACTAATTAAACGATATTTGATATTACAAGGCCGTATCGCGAGCAAAACGGTGGAACTCAATGTACTAACTCAATTTGCAAAATCACTATTTAGCTAATACTTCAACGGTAACTGGCGAAACACTCACTTTTCGATGGTATTAATTGTTTTCACTCTCTCACTTCCTTCCTCAAGCTGTCTGACTGACTATCTCAAACAGTCTAACTGTCTGCCTACCTGAAGTTGTCCAACTGACTGACTAGTAATTTAACTTGCGAGTCGTTCTGTTATATCAATTGAGATGCTCAAGTCACCTACACCAGTTCCAGCCGATCGTTTTTGCTCATTTCGCGTGAATGATGCTCCACCAGTTCCTCAATTCTGTGCCGTGGTTTTTATGCTTAAGTCTGTTTCGTTATCTTATGTTGACATTAAATATACACTGTTCCAAATGAAATCAAATATACGCGGTTTATGAATTGAAATAAATGTAAATCTGATCCGTATAACTACACGAATGTCTATACCCGGTACTATCTATATTCCTATACAACAATATAACTATTCTGAATTATGAATTCTATATAATATTATAAACAAAATCTAAAATTTAATATCAATATACGTGCTTCCCATTGAATAATCATTTAATATTTTTGAGCTTCGTTACAGCACTTTCAAAAAATTGGTCAAATGCATTAACAATTTCTGAAGGATTGCTGTATGCAACATCGTTCAAGAATAATGTACTAGGTATTCTTGATGTACCTTTCTTATTTTGAACGTAAACCCAAAAATTTGTAGGATCTTCTTTAATTGCCCTTCCAGATTTATTTTCGTATTCTCTGTAAGATACATTAATTTTCGATTTAATGAATCGACGAAGAGATCAAATCATTTCTTGTGGGTATCTGAGTTTGTAGTTTTCAGTTTTATAAAGATGCAATTGTTCCTTTCAATATCCTTGATTATTGCACTCTGTTGAATCATGGAGGATATTTTCTAATGAAGTTATGATTAACCGGTACACGCTGATTGAGAATTTGGAGGTCAATGAGTGACCAGTCAACATTTTGTATGAGAGTACATCAAAGTGGAAAATTGACCTTACGGAAGTTATATCTGACTTGCGCTGAATTATATGGTATCGCCGATTCAGAAGATACAAAATTCAGAACTATTTAATGCTGGATGTTAGTCATCTTCGGTTAGAAGTTATCGTGGGATACAGAGCATTCGAAATTATATGAACCAGGTCAAGAAGCGATTTGAAATATTGCGCCAAGTAATGATTAATTAATTTTGATGAGCTAGCAACAAAGAACAAGTTAAGCCGAACTCCCCTTCTCAAGAGGAAAGTTATTTTCTACATGAGATTCCGTAATAACTACCCATTTTCCTTCCCGGGCAGCTCTCGGAGTTCCAGACAGTAATACAATGAAGGTCCTAGTATTAACTCTTGTAAAACACATATAATGTATTTTCAATTCGAATAAAGTTTCAATGCAATGACAGAATATAATTTACGCCTTCTAATATCTTTATCTGGTTCTAGTTATTTCCAATATATTTGCGATTCTTACGAGTAAGGAATAAGGGAGGCTGTTTACCATAACTTCCCCGCAACGTCATAAAACGTACTACCGTAATCCACACGGGGACTTATATGGAGAGAGAAATGTTAATCATTTTTCACTAGATTACAATACACTTTTTTATTTAGTCGGAGAGTAGAAGTGTGTCCGGAAATAATTCATGCTTTTCCCATATTTCAACTGGTATATAACTCGTGGTAAGATTGACACATGTTCACAGGAGTATTCCCGATCAATAAATAAATAATACAAAGTTCGGCAATACGTTTCCATATCCGCTTTATATCGGAACTTTTCATGCAACGCAAACTTCTGAAACCATTTATATCTAATACAAGACGAAAGTTCGTTACCGAATATTTAGCTGAATATTAAGCTTTGAAGAATATTGAAATATAAATAAGACGCCGCCTAGAACTCACTTTGCAATTCACATAAGCTGCTTACTGTATTTTCTTTCTAACTAGAATCAAAGAAAATTGAGGACGAAGATTATGAAGAACTGTTGGAGAAACTTCGCGTTGCAGATTTCCTGTACACTGAATATTCATTGGAAGAAGTAATCTACCAGCTTGCTAAAGTGATGTTTACCCAATCTCTAACACGGGGAAGTGCTGAAGCTCAACAAGCTTTGCAGAAATTTACGAATTTCTTGGAAAAAGAAGCTGAACAAGGGCACATATCCAGGTCTCTTGAGAAGAAAGTTCTAGGTGAGTATGATTACATAACTATGTATTGATATTCTTGAACCATTGGCATTTTGTATTTAATCTTGGAATTGAGGTTTTTCATCCATCATTCCATATGGGAATAAAATTTAACTTCCATGCTATCTTTCTCGAAAATTGTTTCGTTTATTTTTGTTTCTATGTAATTTAGAAGAGAATAGATGACTGATTGATCAAATGTGTCTGTATCGGACTTGTGTATTAATATCCAATTAAAACAGAAAACATTTCCTCATAATACACTTTCACACACTATCAATCTAATGTTTTCTGCAGTTTTAAATGAAGTTGACTACAGACGCATTACATTAATCATATATAATTCAACAAAAGAAAACCTACAATGGCGAATATTTTGTCAATACAAAAATCTACAATACATTGACTTATAATTGGTAACAAAAAATCTGAGAAAAATCTAAAGAAAATAAAAATAGAAATATTTCAAAATAGTCCTAGAAACAAGGATAAAGAAAATTCCATAGTTGAAATTGATTGTCTAATGGAGTTATCTCATACCAACATTCCAGAAATATAACATAAACTTCAACTCTGGGTGTGACTATCCAACGAAAGAAAAACCTCAATTAATAACATAATTTCCTCAATAGAAACAAGTATTGCAAATGAGCTTACTCAACAAGCGAATGAAATAAGAACAAAATGTATTATTTTCATAACCAATTTCAAACAAAAAGTTAAAGATAATAAATTCATCAAATCAATGAAAGGCTTCAGAGAAACTAAACAATTCAAATAATGTAACTTCCAATACACTATAATGGAAACAGATTAATTGTAAAGAAACTGTCATCATGGAAATTAGAAACTATTACTCAGTGAATAGATGGTCCGAAGAAAAATATAATTCAAAATACTTTTATAGTTTATAGACAACCATACATAATGATCATCCTCCAAAAAGATATGGCTTATCAACAATTCATAAACCTACTATACCAATGCAACATGTAGAATTCAATCACTTATGAAGTGACTAAATACTTATCTAACATAATATTAGAATTCATAGGTACCATCACTTTTAGATGAAAGATTCTTCGACTTTGGAGGAATTCGTTGACATTATTACTATGCCAAAGAAACTGTGTCTAGAATTTTCAGATAACATGTCTTCATATAGAAATATACCTCTCGAATTAAATAAACAGATAATCGAAAATAAATTAAATTAATCAAAATTATACACAAATCTACCTATGGATGAATTTTTGCAGCTATAGAATATACAATCCCAGCTCATTTTTCACAGTATAAAGATAATTGTTATAAGCAACTAGATTGCTGCGCAAAGAGTACTCCAATATCAAGTATATAGCCCAAATTGTTATGGAATTTCTCGAAGTAGAAATAATACGTCAATCAGATTATAACATAATATTCATCAAACGATATGATGCTCTCATGCTAATAAATTTTTTCTATTATATTTATTCTACGCCGGTCTATTTCTCCTACTGTGGCTAATCACACACAAATAAATGTGATGAATTCTTGAGTTCCTTCTATGATTCTTTTCCCAATTACAATTCATTCACAATAACAATTGGAAATAAAATTCAATATTCTTTTCGGACTCAACTTCAGTTACTAATTCCCCGAAACATCCGTCAAAAAATAAAAACATGTAAATTAGAACGTCGCGTCGTTCAGATCTCGGAAAGCGATTAAGGAAGTTTTCTTGAAAGTGTAAATGATGGCTTACATTATCTTTATTCTTAGAACACTCCAAATCAAACAAGGTTGCTCCCCAGAAATATCCAAAAAAATCCATTATCACGAAGAAACAGTTCGTTCAACATATATACCTACCTACATAAAATCATCAGACGTATTTGACATTGCTGGTTAACATGTATTGAACTATGAGTGTAGCTTCAGGGTTCAACCATGCAACGTTATACATCACCTAATTTCTGTTTGCAATCATTTGATCTATCCAATATTCGTATAAGTGACGCGTAAGGTAGCCTATTACAACTATGCTATAATTAGTATAGCTTATACATACAAAGAAGCATATAATGCCAATATAAGATGAAAGCTGATCGGATGTTTAAATGGATCCTGTTCGTTTCAGACTTCCGCCAAAGCAATTGGAAGAATTTTCATTTCTAGCTCACCCAACCAAAGATCATAGCAAACAATTTTGCTGGAATGTTTGCAGCGAATTTCATTTTGAATCCACAAAAGAAGCACCTTCCTGAAATTGTCTTTCGTCACCTCACAATTAAGCGCATTCTGATGGGTCTCAATACCAGAAAGGCTATTGGGACCAGAGGGAAATCCCGTACTGTTCTCGATATGCCCCAGAAATGATAGCAGCTCTTGCCAGGTTGTTCACACTCTCAAAGAAACTTGGGGTTTCCTTTCAACTAGAAGACAACTCAAGACCTCAACCAATAATTAAAATAAATGTAGGAATCAAACTAATTTTCATTATTATTTTGTGTTTCTCAATAGAGAATATTAGATCTCAAAATTTTCGCAATTGTCAGTGCTCCGAACAATCTCAGAGGGCTACCAATTAAAGAAATATCATATTTCGTGAAAAAGTTACTTTGAGAACCTTCAGAAAAAGCTGTTTTAAAATAATGAGTTCAAAATACACTAATGGAAGAATAATACACGTTCTGCGAAATTGATTCCAGTTCTATTTTATAGACGAATTTATAACTACAATAACAATTGAACCTGAATTTTCTGAAACAGGAAATAGTGGAATGCAATATATTGTTGAACTTCATGCGGAACGTACTTACTGTTGCAAACAATTGAATGCGTTCAAGAATACGACAGGAAAAGCTCGTTTTGTGCTACATTAAACATTACTCTACTCTAGGGATTAAAACAATCCTTGTAGAGCTGGAAGGCATTACATTTAGTTCTTGTTTATTTTTTGGTTTTTAAGATTGTTCATTCAAAAATTGGAAATAAAGCATTGATTTCAAATATATAATATATGAGAAGTAATTTGGAATGTTACCCGCTATTTCAAAGTTACTTCATTATTTCATGAGGAAATTTATCTGAGCTTGAAAACCATCCAATTATTGTACGTTTTGCGGTCAATTGGTTCTCATGTGTCAATAATAACTGACTTTATTATTTCATATTTCACCACCAGTGAACAAACTTCTGCATTATGCTTCAGATTGAGAAATTTTGTAGAACGATTCAGAAGTTTCTAACTTTTCCTGAGCACTTGTATTATAATGTGACTCAAATTATTCAAATATCAGCTTGAAAGTGAATGGACGGTATTCTTTTAGGTAGCCTTTGAATGTAATCTTTTTCTTTTCCATAGTGTACAGGACAATATTTAACCTATATACTGTAGTATTTTGCTGTCCAAACTAAGGTACACGATGAACCAACAGAGCGGTATTCAGAGATGCAGCAACCATCACCGAGGGGCTATATCGCCCATCCTGATGGAGAATGATATCAATCTCAATCAACTCTTGAGCAATGATTATGATGACGTGTGTGTGATTAGCGGTAAAATTATAGGTGTTACCACCAGGATTCAAAATAATTTGAAACGAAAAAAATCTATGTTCATCGCTACAATTATCGCATACGTTCATTTATTGAAAGGACCATATCAGAAATACTTTCATTTGTCAATTTCAGTGTGTTATGATGCATGGATTCCTTCAACATGGCAAAGAGGCTGCCTTATATGAAGTTAAGACGATTATAGGACTCTAATCAGCATTGGTTAGAACATTTGGCTTGTCGTAGCTATAAGAAAATTATTCTTCAATTCTGAAGTGCTAGATGAAATAAAGAAAGAAAAAGTCAGTGGTGATGATATTGCCAAAAGTATTGGCAGTAAATTCGTCTGGTTGAAGATGGAATTTTGAATGGCGATGGATGACCATTGAAGCAGTCCACATAAAATCTCTTTCCTTTTTCTGGTTATGTAAACGATGGCGATCCTATCCTGATTATGACATTGAACGCGAACTCCCCAAAACTTGACACAGTACTTCATATTTCTGATGCCCCATCTATGCTATTTACTAAATATGGAGCTTTTAGACTAAAATTCATCCTTAACTGCAGGAAATATATAGTAGTTCTCAATAAATTCATCGTATTATAATAACTGGAATTTGAGGCTTCAAAGATTACCGATTCTTTCATGAATTCGGTTTCCGAATGGATTTCGCATAGTAGGAGCATAATGATACATAATTGGCCTTACGTGGTGCTCGTTTTCCGCTGCGTTTTTATTAAAAGCTCTTTGCTTATTATTTTGATTCATTTCTTTTTTATCGCCATTGCGCCAAGTCTACTCTTATTGTCTTGGGTATATCTGCGGTATACAAGTTATAGAGTACCGGTTCGTGCATCGACCCTTGCGTACACCTGCTTGGCTTGTTTCTCTACTGACGTGATATCGTTCACCCTCATTTTGAATCTGCGCCCCGTGAGGTACGGATATATAAGCTTCGGGTAGGCTATTGCGGTATCTGTACATCTTATGTATCAGTCCAGCGTGCCATACCTTGTCAATAGCTTTGGGTATATCTAGGAACACTGCACCGGTAGGCATTTTCTTGTTGTGCCCGTCTATAATCTTCTCAGCTATTGTAGCTAGTTGGTGCGTTGTTCTATGCACTTTGTGGAACCCATGTTATTAATTCGAGAATATGATTGGCATTGGTGCCCTCACTGGCACTGTTTCGACAACCATCAATAAAAATGGTTCTGAAACTGACAATTGCTTGCTTCACCACGATAATTATAACTTGACACCTTCAAGGTTCATGGTGGACTATAAATTCTGTAGAATATTCTTTGTTATTACGAATGGGGTGAAGGATTGATTACGGTGAATCGGCCCAGTTTATTCGAAACTTGCTTCGGTAGTTTATCTCTATCTCCCTTCCTTCATTATTTTTTTAATTTCAAAGATAATAATACTCCAAGTCGGGAAACCTAAATAGACAATGTAGGAGAGAATATTGATCTAAATAAGCTATGTTTTTGTTTCAGATGTGCTCATCGCTTCATTATCTGATACGCTGACGGAACACCCGGAATTACTTCCTAACACAAATCAAAATTTTAATTCACCCCATGATAGTGTAGAAGATCAGCATTATTTGAGGCAGATCTTAGACCTCACTCCTGAAGATAAGATAGCGATGCAAGCAGTACTGGCTCCATACAAAGACCAGCTGGACAGAAATTCTCACTTGGATGAAGAACAAATGAAACAAGCAAAATTAGCTCTTCATCCTGTTGGACTTGGGAAATATAAAAATCCTTAAGCAAACAAATGCTTCGAGCATTGTTTTAATATCCAATAATATCATTTTGAATATAATTTCATATAGTTAAAATATATATTCCATAATTGGTTTGCTCTTATATAATTTTTTATTTTCAAGGGGAAACATAAAACCGAATTTTTAGAAATAACTTTTACAAGTAAAATAAATATTCGTTATATCTATCAGTAGTAAAAAAATATTATAAAATTGAAACAAAAATATACATAGTAATACATGTTCACTCCAACATGACGTTGACGTGTATAAAGATATAACATAATTATTCTGAATATTATATATCAAATAATTTATATGGATAATTCCATCTCCAATTATCCACGGATATGCATATTTGTCAATCAATCATTAATTGTTTATTTTATTCCAAAAAATATTTTCGATATGTTTTGAATTAATGATTTTTATATTTCAATTTCATTCAGATTTGAAGACTTGCCAGAGACTTCAAATTCTATATCTCAAATGACATTACAACTTCACTATGAACACCCATTGCAGCTATTTATTCTATACATTTGCTGAGGTATTCAGTCAATATTATATTATTGAACAAAAATCTCTTGCCAAAATATCATTAGAATCAAAGTTGGTGCATTGTATTCGAAAAGCACACTTAATTGTCACTTACTATCAGATTCTACATATCAATAATGAAGATATTAAGGAAAAGGACGGTATTAATGATAACAAATCGAAGTGATTTTTACATACACGATAATTTTCACAAATTGTTAGAGCAGTTCTTATCCGTAAATGAACAACAGATTTAACAGCATTGTCTCCTCCAGTAATAACATGTGCAAAAAATGTAGGCCGTCATTTTATCCATTGCTATGAGATAAAAATTAATCTTTGAGATTTGAATTAGTTAACACCACTATAATGCTTCTCACTATATCTTCTTCCTCGTTTCTAAGCTTTGTTGCAACTCCAAGAATATTATTCGAAGTGAACAATTGATTATAATTCAGTATATCTAAGTGGCAAATTTTTAGCCATTGTGTTCATAGTGCATATCTCTTACCTGAGAGAATCACTTAAGGACTACCTGAAGACAAATAGGTCTTCTCTCACATAAAGAGAAGACAAAATTTCTTAAACCTTCAGAGACAATGAGTTATTCACAAGTGGTAGGTACTCACTCAAGACCGTTAGTATTTCTGATTATTATTCTGCAAATCTATTTGCCTTTGGGAAGACGAATTTCCTATCTCTCTTTATCGTGTCTCCTGGAATTACTATCGAAAATATAAGAATTGGGGTCTAATTCGAAATTCACATTCACCTACAATTTTCAATGTACTTCAACTGAAAATCAGTTCGGAATATTTTCACGGTTTGGTATGATAATTTCCATTTTATCTGTTTTGAAGTACCGGGATATCAAAAATTATCTTGGTCAAGGGTGGTTGAGAAATCTAAAACGTGTGTCTTACTTTACGTTTGAAATAATTATGTCACTGTCACACTGACATCATCAATAACCTACAAATTTCATACCTATTCATTTCAGTTGTAAAACAATAATGAACTACAAATTAAAAATTATCTTGGTCAAGGATGGTTGTGGAATGTAAAACGAAATGTTAACTTTGAACCTTTTACAAGGTCGCAACAGCCACAAACGGGGTCTGGTTTAAATTGGTTAATTTTCGATAAATCGAATGACGTTCACGTGACGAGCGCGTAGCTCGCGAGTTAGAAAAGTGCAAATCTTCGGAACATAGAACGTCTTTACGAGGACTTTTCGCATGCGGTTTTCGCTCCATGTCGTTAGTTAATGAACGGGGCCAACTAAATAGCATAGTCTCGGGCCTCAAAATGTCGATTAAATAAGAAAATTTAATTAAAATAGAAACAGGTACTCTCAGGTCTCAGCTATGCGCGTCTAACGTGCGACGTACCGAAGAGAATTTTCTAGCTACTAAAATATACCCAAAAGCGGTTGAAAGCTAGCGTCCTATAGCCGAAAACACTTCATCACAACTTGCGCCGGCCGCACGGGGCATAAAACGGCCCCGAATTAACAAGATCGAGGTAAAAAGTATAAACTCTAACTGACGCGTAGCGAGCTCCTCGAGGCATATGTCAAAATGCTTACGTTCGTAGCTAATTACATAGGACGTCTGTCGTTCATGCAATTGTGTTTTTATACAATTCCAACCTTCTAATTTCGATAGGCCACCTGAAAATACCGGAGTCTAAAGAGCTAGAGACTTCTGAGTGTTATAACATTCGTATAAAATTGCGAAATTTCTCACTTTTAGAAACTTCAAATTAATTAATTTGACACAAGTTTTAGATTCCACAACCACTCTTGACCAAGACAATTTTTGATATCCCGGTATGAAGGAAACATTATGAGTGGTCTTATAGTTATTAGTTAACCACATAAACCTAAATGTGTAATATCTAGAAATGATATCATATGAATAAATCCCGCTAACTATTCATGATTTGTGAATCAACATCAATATGATACCTATACCTGCCTAACTACGTCAATGGATACATTAGATATATGTATAATTGAATAAACTATCAAAAAGTTTGATTTTCACTAATTCGATAAACAAACACCGTAGCTTGTTCAAACAGATAGAACACAGTACTATATAAGGAGCGAAACTATAGCTACATTCACTAATAATGATCCTTGATCCAAGTATGAATTATATATAAATTCTCGGGAAATGAGTCACACTAACACATATGCTATTATTTTCGTCTTCGTGAGATCGAAACGAACGTAAAGACGAAACTAATAAGCATATGTGTTAGTGTGACCCATTTCCCAAGAATTTATATATAATTCATACCTGGATCAACATCATATATGAATTCTCGAGAAATAGGTCACACTAACACATATGCTTGTTATTTTCGTCTTCGTGAGACCGAAACGTACGTAAATACGAAAATGATAAGCAAATGTGTTAGTGTGACCTATTTTCCGAAAATGTATATATAATAAATTACATTTGTCTATTAAACTATTGAAAATCAAACTGTTAATAGTTACTCTGAGTAAGTATATATTTATAATGTGATTGATTTCTATCACTTATTAATCAATTAGCTAGTGGTAGAACCAATGACTATAAATATAAATATCCCCACATCGGCTATAGGCTATACATTACTATAGCATTGTTTTGAGGTCGACATCGTGAGGGTCCGGCCAAATGAAATTTTTCTAAGTATTACAGCACACACTGCAAATGAACAATTACAACGCCAATAGACCACGATAGTGATGTCGTCACACTCCCGTCACTTCACTGTCATGATAATTTCAGTTAATTTGAAATCTCTGACTTTGACTTTCATCACACTAAGGAATAAAATTTAAAATAGGATAATTTTCCCTTCATAATTTTCATTTAATTCCCTCTGTGATGAGATAAATTTGGTATATTATTATTATTATTGAAATAAATATACAGTATACCTAATGTAAAACAATTCTTATGTCAAAATAAGAACAAATATATTTTACAGTATTACATTGAGTTGCTTATGAACATTGAAATACAGACCAATTTGTTAAAGGTTTAAAATACGTATTTGAATCAACGACAATGCAAGGTGAGGATTGTGACATCAGACTATCGTACTATATTATAAAGGTACCCACCATCCACAGTTTTGGAGGGTTAGTTAAAGAAAACAACAAAATATGGCCAGAAAACACACATGGCCCATATTACTACCCTTAGCCCCTAGCCTACAACAGGCTACTTTTCCTAAACTCATAATCGAAGCATGACTGCTTCTATAATATGTATAGGAACTCCAGACGGATTCATACATTGAGTTTGAATATTTTTAAATGACTACAATGTCGACATTGATTTATGAATTGAATTAACTGATGAAAAGTCCTAATATGGTTTATCGATCAATTGTGATGAATATAAAAAATAGTATAAATTCCATATTTTCTTATAATTGTGAATGTAATAATTTCATTAATTAATTATTTTATCGAATATGCATGGTTTTATTCAATGGAAGAATCAGTTTTCTGACATATCTAACAATAGAATTCAGGTGAATGAAAAATCAAAATACATCGCAAACTCGAGTATTAGCAGGGGCGGACTGGCCCGGGGGCAGGTAGGCAAAGTCTCACCGGCCTAGCTACGTATATGGGCCCTTGTGGGCTCTGCAATCTCATCTATGCATAACTACCCTCTGGTGTAAATGCACTCCAAGGAAGTGGCGGAAGGAAGCGATTACATATGGAGCTAAGCTCATATTCCAAACCTGTGTATATCAGTAGACAACTGTAATTCAGAAACAAAAAATGTATTGATATTCTTTTGTGGTGTACAAGACTGTGGATCTTTGGTGCGATGGAGTAGCCCAACTTCTTAAAGCAAAATAAAAACATAAATTTGGAGAAACTCGTTGGTGGCTTCACGGAAAATATCTTGTGCTGATGTTTTCAGGGGAAAATTGTCTGAACCCCATCGTTTTATTTACACTGGAAAAAATAATCACCGGAAACAATTTCTATGCCAAAACTAGTTCTCATGCAGAATTCACTTCCTGAAGTATTTCAACATCAAGGTATCTGCAAACGGAAAATTTGGAGCTGATCTCCTGTACCTATACAGTATCTCGAGACGAATCAGTTCCAATATTTTACGAGATGGATTATATCAGTTTTCCAAATCATTCCCAACATTATCAACTCGAGAAGACCAACAGGAAATTTATTCCTGTTGTTGTTGGAAACAGTTCATCTAAAAAAAGTTTTAATAATAACTACAAGGAATGCAATAGGTACCTGGCTTGTTACACATTTTGTATACATACAATAAGCAGTATGTGGCATAACAAATTTCTTGTAGATCACCTAATAGTATGTACTAACAGTCAGCTGCACACAGGTTCCTTGCGAAAAAAAAATAATTAAAAGTAAATTGAAAATAATAAAAACCAGATTAATTATGGATGTTGAGAGAAAACTACTAAAATCAGTGGGTTTTGATACGATGTTTAACAAAATGTGAAAGTCAATATAGTCCAGTCAATGGAGCCGAGAAAATGCTACAAATTACCAATCATCACGATAGCTTAGAATTTTGATGAAACTTGTTGAATATGTCAATAAAGGTTTCAAAATAGGCTAACGCGCGATTTTATGGTCGATTCTTATACAAAAACTGACCATGAAAACGCTGGTGAAGTCAATCACACAACTATAGTTTATATCTGCTTTTTAGATGCAAAATTATCGAAAAATGTGTATAAAACAAAAACTGCTTGAAATAATCGTATGAAATTCCACTTGGTGATAGATATTATTAAAAAAAATAAGTATTTAAGACTAATTACGAGTCATTTCCTTATTCCAATGACTTGTCATTAACAACTTAATGGTGTTAGATACAAATCTTTTCTTAAATCGTTTTGTGAAACACGTCACGAACTAAATTTTACCCATTCTGTCATATATTTTTTTTGTACCATAAATAACTATATTTTCTTGGGAATAAATAAACTAGGTAATTTGTTCATTAGCATGCAGAGACTTCCGGTTTCGATAAAAATTGATCTAACTGGGCTCAAATTTTTGGTATTGAGTTCAGCTATCGCACCTATATAGTGAAGGTACACTTTTTTCTTTGTTTACTTTCTACAACAATTTATTTTAAAAGTTCTTAGTGAACACAATGGAATATCTCGGCGACCAAATTTGGGATCGAAACGGGACTTACGGCATTTGGAAGGTTTCTTCAAAACGCATATATATATTGGCTATATGATAAGTAGAACCCAAGATATTATACAGAATGTGTTTGTAGCCATAAATCCGCAATTTTAAATTTTTATTCGACAAAACTTGAGTCAATGTAAAGTATAAATCCGTACTAGCTTAAGTTCAAAATGTGTTACTGGACTTTTAATTATATCGATAGATATGGATAATTCAAGAAACGTAAAAAACGGCGTGCGCTCTATAACTATATACGTTTCATACTACTAATGAAAGTATGAGGATATGGGGAGTATAAAGATGTAATAGGTTTATACAATTCGCATGCACGCTGCTTTTTTCGAATTTTTTTTCACTGAGCTATGATTCTTTTCCAGTCATCGAGCAGCTGCAGAATGCAGAATGTCGTCAATGTGTTAGTTCACCTGAAAAAGCTAAGTTGAGTGTACATTGTTAAGTCGTAGATTATATTGAAACCTCGGATTTGTTTCATTGAAGTTATTTTTATCAATTGAATGTGTCAAAAAAAGAACATTATGTGTCATTAGTACATGTTCGTGAAATATCCAAATTGAGTTCATTGTTAGAATAAGTAAATATAAAAGAAAATTATGATTTCACAAAAATTTGAAAAAAAAATTCAATTCTTCCATACTACATTTTCTTTTACCTTAACCTATTCTAGCAATTAACTTACCTTGGATATTTCACAAATATACACAAGACTATAAAGTTCTCTTTCCAAACAATCAATTTTTTTAAATAGTTTAATTAAACAAATTCGAGGTTTCGATATAATAAGAATTGAACAATGTACACTCAACTTCGCTTCATCATGTGAACTAACACGTGGCGTACATTCATAATCTGCAGCTGCTCGACGAGACAGCAAAAGAACCATAGCTCAGTGAAGAAAACACCTAAAGCTATATAATACTCACAGTAGACCAATTCCTCTACCTGAAATTTAAAAAGAATGTAGCTTGCGCATTGCATATATTACATTTTTTATACTCCTCATATCCTTATACTGGCGCGAGCCCTATTAGTATGAAACGTATATAGTTTCCGAGCGCCGCGCCTTTTTTTACGTTTCCTAAATTGTCAAAACTTCTAGTAACACATTTGAAAGTAGCACAGCTTTACTCACTACATTAAACCGAGTTTTATTCAATAAAAATTCAACATGGCAGATTCATGGCTACAAATACATTCGGTACAATATTTCGGGTTCTACCTATTGGATCTGAATGCGTTTTTGAGAATCCTACCAAATGACATTAGCCGCGTTCCGACACTGAGGACATAAATTTGTAGAAAGTGAGCAAAAAAAAGTGTGCCTACACTATATAGGTGCAATAGGTGAATACAAAACCAACAATTTGAGTTAATATATTAATAAACAAGGAGTATGAAACCGCGCTCTTTGTTTAAGGCAGAGTACGAAAACATTCAAAATAAAAAAAGATTACACTTTTTTGGATCAAAATAAATGTTTTACATTTCAAGTTACTGCCGTTTGAAAAAAATTATATTAAAAATGGAAAATTGATAATTTTGAAAATTTTTTACTTTCCGAGAAAATCACCCACAAACTCGGAAATTATGGATTTTCAAAAAAATTATAATTAATGAAGAAATATTTAATTTAGTCCTATATATACGCTTCGATTTTTTGGATTATTCGAAAAATGACTTCCTACATCTCTCCCAAAACGTTTTTTTTTTTCTCAATTTTTCTCAAAAAATTGATTTTTCGGGATAAAACTGTTTGCCCAAAAAATGTTCATGCTAGAATTGACTATTTTTCATTTTTGACATCACAACTGGGAAGGAATGCATTTTTTCTAGAAAATAGTACGAGCAAAGGAATTTTATTTGAATCCCAGAAAATACCTCGGGCAGTTTTAGGACAATAACTCGGCGTGAAACAAAGAGCGCGGTATCATACTGAACTCAATATGAACTTACCCACCAAGTTTCATCAAATTACGGATCCATCGCGACGATTGCTAGGTAAAATGCTTCATTTACCATTTACTGGACTATTAACACTTTATTATTTTTGTTGTTTTGTTTCCTCTGAGAGGAATAGCAAAACAATAAATAAATACTTCTAAATAACAATCAATGAAACTGAAGTGAGTAACAACTACACAGGTGTAGGTTGTGACCTACATATTTTCAAAGTTTAGTTTTCTTTAATTTTAATTTAATTTCTTTGTATTTCAACGCTATGTTTTATTTATCAAATATCTGAGTTTCGCATTGAACTTTTTTAAAACACTTCGATTGGCCGTTGCTGATGGCGAGCCTCTAAATCAGTTCTTTGCCTAGCCAATCCGCTCCTGCGTAACTATTAGTCTTTTAATACCTACCTGTAAAAAGTAACACTATTTCTTCAATTCCAGACCAAATAATACAATTAATTATTTCATTTGGTGTCGAAACTCATCCCGAATATGTATTTCCTACAATTTTTACCGATACCTAGTTATTATTTCCTGTAATTTTTTTTGGATCCTCCTTTGTTTCAACTTGATCTCATTTCCTCTTCATTCTACAGAATCTATACATATTATTCTATTGCTATTATTCATATATTTGATTCATTGTTACTATAATTCGACTATTGGATTATTTGTTGAAATACTACTAGAATTAGTTATGAGTTACCAAGCAAACCTAAATGTAAATATAACAGATTAATGTAAGATATAAAGATTAAAAAATATATTCTAATAAAATTGTTTGATTTTCCATGAGGAGTAATTTCATAGCTCTAAAAAGCAAGAGGTATACTCGACCGCCAACGCAAAGAGACGTATTTGTTTACGTACGTCTCGAAACTTCTGTTTTCACCAAATTTCGTCGAATTAAGTGCTACAAACGCAGTAAAACAAATTTCATGATTTTGCGAATATTTGTCACAGTAGATACATAGAACGATTAGTTATAAAGCGAAATACTTTTTTACAAACGTCAAGGGTATGCAACATTTTTTTGGTTATAAAGAATATACAAGTTTCACATTTCTAAATAAAATATTGCTGTCTGTTAACAAAAACAATCAACTATATTGAAGGGAGACTGAATATGCACGTGTAATAGATTGTAATATATTTGAAACTCAATTTAGTCTACTTATAAGATATAAATTATGTTATTTATTGAACAATTTGTCATGTAGCCATATATCCTTTGACCAGTTCATAAAACTGGTTAATATGGTATTTTTAAGTCAACAAAATTTGAGGAAAAAAGGAGTTTCGAAAAGTAGCAATGTAGTATCATTGTATTCGAAAATTTTAACTGGAGATTTCAGAGTGAAAATAATAGAACAGTAGATTGAGGTTACCATCAATCTACTGTTCTACTATTTTACCAGTTACCTACTGATTTACTAAGAATAAATCCTGGTTGAGTGATCCTGTATTTCTTGTTGAGATTATCAATTACCTCAATATTTTAAATCTCAAATTAATAGGCAAATATTGTTCACTTCCGATTAGGTTTGCTCCAATAAGCGGATTCAAAGCTAAATTAAATCCGTTTTTAATTAATTTAGCAAACGAAAATATTGACGTTTTTCCCATACTCGAAGATTTGAAAGAGAAGCTTAAAATCGCAATTCTCAATTGTACAAAGTACGAATCTAAAGTTAGATGCTTATTACAGTCGTTTGAGAGTGAGTATATTCCAGCACTTTGAAAGTACAAAACAAAATTTACAAATTTTTGTGAATCCTTTCACAATCAGTTATGCTGCCAATAGTCAGTACTCACTGAACTGCAAAATCATTCTGAGCTAAGAAAGCCTTTCGCAGGAAAATTATCTTCAAAGTCACAAACTTCTTCAGAAGAATTTGGAGATTTCTGAAAATTGGTGCCAAAAGAAGACTTTCCTGCATTAACTGATCCGGCGTTCAATTTTTAAGTAGTTTCGGATCAACATATGTTTGTGAAAATATTTGTTTGAATCTTAATTATGTAAAAGATAAATACCGCACATGTCTAACATATAACATATACCTAACGTCTAACATATAGGAAAATTATTAAGAAAGAAGCAATGTCAGAAATCACATTGATTATACCAATTACTTAGATCTAGGTATCAGCATTGCTTAATATATATTTAATTTAATAAATCGTACTTATGAGTATGGAGAGTAAATAACAACCGAAATGACGATACTTGACCAAAAATAATCAGTACTCCATAATTAGCCTGCCAAACTTTACCAGCGGCTTCTACGACCAAAAATAGGAAAAATTCCGGAAACCATGGGTCGAAAAATGTCTCATAAGGGAGCTACGACCTTCTTAAAGTGGGCTCCTAAAGATGGTATTTTCTAATGTGATAAAATGATGCAATTTCTTACAAGAACTGACCCATGCAGTGAATAAAAAATAATTTCAAAATTTCATTCAGTAGTGTATAAGAGTACCTTCATTCTATGAAAAGATCTAAATATTTATAATTTGAGACGAAATCGTCGGAAAATTTAACGTACCCCCAAACTGATTTATACACTACTGAATGAAATTTTAAAATATTTATTATTCACTACATTGGGCATAGAAACCTTAGTTGTTGTACCAAATTGCCTCACTTCATCACATGGCGTTTCGGAAATATTCAGAAAATACCATCTTCAGGAGCCCACTTTAAGGAGGCCGTAGCTCCCTTATGAGCCATTTTCAGCCCATGCTTCGAACTTTTTGTTCTACTTTTGACCGTGATGAAGTTTGGCAGGCTAATTATGAAACATTCTGTATATCGATCCGATATTAATTTGAATCGTTTGGAAGTATTTCGAGGTCTAATTGCAACGTTACAAGGTCAATGATTTATTAATAAATTATTGATTGAAATAGAGCCATGAACTTGTCAGAAATAAATGTTAATACATAGGAAATCGTTTGGAGGCGTAGAGATGAATAATAGAGTTCTTGACGGCGATATTTTTTGACCCCATCTGAGTAATTTGAAGAGAGGTTATCTCTTTCTAATCGACGGACTTCTCTTTCTAATCGACGGAGTTCTCTTTCTACTCGCTCGCGATATGCCCCACCCACTTATGCTACGTTTTTGATAACGAACGCATCATAGACATATCTATGGTAACGCGTCATCTCTTATACGTTAGCTGAACCCACGGTCGTATACACAGGTCTGGAAACTCGAGGTTGTTTCTTATGTGAGCAGTGAGTCCGCTTAGTGTCGACTGGCCCGTAGTACCAAAAGTCGTCACGTAGGAGTATTTTCTGACAAACTGTCAGTTGACTTGTCAACACAAGGAATACCTGCGTCTTTAGAAACAAATTACGGAATCGTGCATTGTGCCGAAATGCAAAACGGGGTACAAAAGTGTAAAGCAAGAAACTTCTGTTTTTAAAGTGCCGAAAGATGCGGAAATGCGAAAAAAGTGGATGCTTGCGATTCCGGATAGAAATCGTTTTACCACTTCGTGATCCAAGCGCTAGCTGGTGGCTGAGCGAGGGACTACGAGTTAGGCGACCCGTAAGAGACTCAAGTCAACCATAGAGTTTCCAGACCTGTGTATACGACCGTGACTGAACCTAAATATCTGGCAGTCCAGCTATTCAAATCTTTCTAGCAAAGATAACTGTCACAGTAGTAGTCCGCGGTGCAAAAACCGAACAAGTTCACTTTTGAGTGAAATTGACTTTTTCCGTTTCATTTATGCATTAAAATATAGCCGAGCGATTAGTGCAAGAATCAGCACGTACGTTTACGACTTGACCGCTCGTATTCTCGGGGTCCCCTTATACTTACGGGGACTTGGCTAAGTGGGAAGATGAGAGAGTTGAAGAGCCTATAATTCCGATTCTTCATTTATTTAGATTTAGTATTATATTTTATATGTATACCAGCTATCAGTTCTTAAATAAAAACCAAAAATAATCATTTCTATTTTCATTTAATTACTCTAACTATTTTCGCTTCAAAATGGACAAGTCCAAATTTAAAACATAATCTAGCTGGTACGATTTTTTGTGATACTGTTTTTTAATGTTACCCCAACGACTTCATCCTTAATACCCACAACAAAAAGTATATATTTAAAAAAAATACCCAAAAATATTAAATTTTCCATTTTCCAAAACTTATAAAATAGCGACTTGTTCCGTTCTGCAGCGAATATTTTAAATGTAATAGTTACTCTCTGCTTTCTAGAATACTAATGATCTTTGAAATATTTATAAAACTTACAGGTAAATATTTAAAAAAAATGTTGATGCTCCACATTAATTTCCTCAACTTATAGACATCTCTTGAACGTACTTAAACTTCTACTCTAGGACTTTTCCCAACCTTCTTCAAAATTCTAAAATATTCTAGAATCTAGAATCTTCTACATTTCAAAACTATAGAAAATCGAAATAATTGAAACTCTGTAGGCCCTCCGAAGAACTTTCTATAACTTCCAAGCTCGTAGAAATATCATAACAATCTGAAATATTTCAAACACAATACGCTACGATCGAAGGTTAATAATTTTCCCAGCACGCGCTGCGAATGTCATATTTTCAACAAATCACCACCATTCATTGTGGTTTCACAAGCATTTATATATTGTCTTGTTTATAATTAAATTGTTAGGCTGAAATCTTGTAAGTAAATTTTGACCCACATCTAGTCGTCCGATTAACTCAAAATTCGGAAGGTGTTTATCATTCGGTCGACAATGCATTTTAATAAAAGAAAAAAAACAAGATATCTGATGAGTTTTGTGTATGTGGTCTGATTCCATTCAAAATTGTTATATTAAATTAAGTTAAAAATACCATTAGTACATTTTAAGAGGAAATCATTATAATTCTATGAATTAATTTTATAAAATTTATAATTTATTGTAGTAAGATATGGATACCGCATCGCATTCAGATCATAGAGTACTCGAAGTCCTTAAGAGCAATGTCATTAATTTAGCTAGGTCTAAGCGATCGACGGTGGTTTTTCATCTCTAATAGTCTGTTCTGTTTTCCAACAAATTAGAAAGAAATAGAAACACCGTAGAGTTGTTAGAGCTAGTCACGAAAACCGTCAAGTAATCGATTCTTGATCTCTATGATTCAGATAGACATTCGTGTTTGTATCACAGAGATGGAGAATAGAGGACCAGAGAATTCCAAAGCGTGGCTCCCGTTTATTTTTGTGGGGTTTTGACATTTATTTATTATTTTTGTTTCTTGTCCTGCAAATATCACCATTTTATTGTTAAATATCCTTATACTGCTAGAGTATAAATAATACAAATTTCTCTACTCTTAGTTTAGATGGCACACACCTTCGCGCATGTGAAACGCCTTACCACACAAAAAATAAACGGGAGTCGTTCAATTTACATTGGGTATATAGGCCTCTGGTACTCTATTCTTCATCTCTGTGGTTTGTATACCTACAGATAAAACTTGTTAATATCGAAGGTTCTATGATTACGGGTGACTATTAAGCAAAAGTCGTACCTCCCACCCGATGCAAAAAAGTGTGTGTAAAGAAGGAAAATCAATCAATCACATTCCAATTAATCTATCAGTCTAGTATTACCAAAAATATAAAAATTTGAAAAACTAACTCATCAAAAATTTAACAAACTAGCCACAACCGCCGATGCAGGCAGAACATCGAATTCGGTATATCAACAATCAATTCGCTCTCCACTTGAAGCATATTATATTACCTATATGGATGGGAGATACATATACTTAGTATTAGGAAAATAAGTCTATGAGGAGATATGTCTTTTGCTTTATATATACTCCTCTTAAGATTTATATTTGTGATCAGAAGGTTTTCCAACACTCGATGGTTATATTTATATCAAATGTCAAATGTCATTGCCTTCACTTTACTCTAAATACTAACCTGTTTTTCATATAGAAAAACTAAGTTTTTCAGGCCGTAAAGGCTTGCTTATTTAGAGAAGTGAAAAATTTGAAATATGGACCGCAATGAATACCGGGAGCCTAGTTTTAATTCTAATAGACACAAAAAGATGTTAAAGAGTATTATAAAAGGTTTGAAGGGTGGAAAGCATGATAGCAATAGGTTAGTACCTGAATACTAATGATTGTTGAAACTGAGAAAGTAATGGTTATTTTTATTTTGAAGAGTTATAGTAGCTCAGTTTGCAGTGTTGGGCTTAGATATCTTGGGTGAGCTAGATAGTCTATCACAAGAGTTCAAAGAACGGATCATCAATTGGGTATATTCACTTCAAGTTTCAAATGATGAAGGTAAGTGTTGAGTATGAATATACATAACATGTTATGGTATCCTTTAAAAGTATTTTTCTTACGATAATAATTGAATTATCCTGTGGATCTGCTGGAACTTCGAAATCTGGAAACTAACGGTAAATTGGTTCTTCGTTGAAACAGATTAATCCCATCATTTTCAAGTGGAGTATATAATGCACTAGTATAGTAATAGAAGTACATTTTGGATGCATAGATTTTTTCAGTTCTAAATCTCTCATTGAATCTATTTTTGACATGTTTTGCTGCCCCAAGTTGAACATTTTTCTAATCAGGAACTGTAGGTTAGTAGGTTAGCTCTTATCAGATAACATGAGCTACATGATGGTAAGTTATGCAAGACTAAATATCCCAATAATAGGGTTTCTAGTAGCTTCCCCAAAATTTAGGTATTAGATACTTCGCATAGGTTACATAGACATTCAAAGCTGGTAGATGGAAATAACTTTAACATTACATTATTATGTATTAATCAATATGAGTAAGTCATGACTATGTAGTATAAAATGCAAAGAAGAGGACACTTTTTATGCAAACTTCAATCCAAAAGGTGGGCCACTTAGTTAATATTCTGATTCATGCCTAGCCAATGTGTCAGTAATTTTATTGGTGGTTTTGTATATCAAATACAATGTATTGACTTAGACCATTCATGCATAATTATAGCAAAGTATTTTCCAATATTAGTTGTTTACCTCTACTCATTTCAAAGAATATAATATTCCAATAAGATTCTTAAAGAAAATTGGTAGGTATGTCTGTTCATTTGTTGTGTCAAGTCACAATGACTTACATCTTTGACAAATTTTTTAAGATGTTAAAATTCATAAGAATTAAAAAATTTTAATAATTCCTAAGTTGAATAATGAAGTATTTTCAATTTCAAGAAATCATACTTATTTGAACACCATGATATATTTTGATGTCAACATGAAACTTATCTTATCTGATAAAAAAACCTCACAATATCTCCCTAATGGTAAATGGAAATTTAAACAAATATGGATGGAAGTCATGTTAATATATAAAGGTGTGTCAAAATAAATAATGAATAAAATTTGTAACAAACATTAGTTGAAATAATGATAATATAATAATAATAATAAAGGTATTTCTCCCATAAATGTGTACATTTTATAACAAAGGGGAAAATAATATGTTTATGATAATTCAAGGAATAATTAATATAATGATTGGAAATTAACAATGCCATAAATATAAGAATGATAGTGGTATATTGCGTGTATGCAAAAAAAGAAAAAAGCAAGAATACCACAAGATAAAAATAGTAACACCCCTCAAAAAGGGTCTGTACCAAATTTCATTAAAAACTTTGAGTAATAACGATTTTGTCATCAAATAAAAATGCACTCCTCATTTTCATCAATTTTAGTTAGCCAAGAAACAGACACATTGAAATGAATTAAAAATAGCAACATGGCGTTATCATTCTCATGCCTACTTTTGACAAAACAAATAGAAACTTCAAACAAAACTGAAACCTAAATAAATTAGGGAACTTCGTTACAAAATTTACAATATTCTCGTCGATTCTAGAATTCCACCATTTATTTCAATAAATTTGTCAATATTTTACGCACGTTGATAGTAACCTACCGTATTTGATCTCGAGTAATTTCTACGCAGGCTTATATTCTCGTAGCCTGTGGTTCTTATATATTGTGAGGTCTCGATTTGTAAACATTTTGTTTCAATAAACCCCAAAGAAAAAATCCGGTGTAGTGAAATCTGGGGATTTCGGTGGTCATTCAATCAATTTCCTCCTATCCAACGATTTCCAAAATGTTCATTGAACCATCCTCTTATCAAAACAGCCTAAGCATTACATACCAACCATCTGGAACTTTAAATCAATGCCATTCTGTAATGGTAAATGTTCTAATGCGTTCCAAAACTCTCAAGAAAATTCCAGAACCTATCAGCTATCAAATTATCTCATTTAGTGTTCCGCACCGAACTTTAATTTCTTGTGAATTATGTCTCTTTGGGTTTATGATCAGTGACGCAATTTTGACTTGGAACCACCCCATTTCTATGAAATGTGGCTTCATAGCTAAATGAAATTTCATTCAAAAAGTCAGGAATATTTAGATTTCCCCCTCTAGCCGGTAACAAAACTAATTGTCGGTCCACATCTCCCTGTTCCAATGTAACAAAATTTTTGGCCTTTTGTTTTTAAGGTATCTTCTAATACTCCAATAAACTATAAAAGAATTCACACTGGATACACCATTGTACTATAAATAAGAAATAATCAACCTTATCCAATAAAAATACTCTTAAAGTACTCAAGTCCTTTCAGCTACCAAGTAGCCATCATCAAATAATGGCTACTTGGTAGCTGAAAGGTTCTCAGTACTTTAAAAGTATTTTTAATGAATGAGGTTAACTATTCCTCATTTATAGTGTTTTAATACTTTCTCTGGGGACGACATCAAGGTCTAAACTACGAACTAGCTGCTCTGAAACTAGTCTCTTGCCGACACACCGCACATGATGGCCAACAAAACCTAAAATTTCTATTCTGGCTCTTGAAGTTTGGTATTCCATCATTATTAACACACCTTAATTTTTCACTTTTGACAATTAATTGTCTCGAATTTTCAGGCACGAGAATTATAATACCATGTTGGTCTCTATGTTCAATTTTATTTCAATGATTTATTGAGGATAAATTGATGACATCATTTTCATTTGGCCATGAAATTGTTATGACTCGAAAGTTTTCGATAAAATTTGGTACAGGCCCGTTTTAAGGGTTGGTGAAGCTGATCATTCTTCGGATTACACTCCTAAACTTTAACGTAACAGGCCGTGGATTTTACTCAGATAATGCAGTTGAAAAATTCTGTCGAAATCGCTCAATTGATGAATATATCACAAATGCGTACCCTGTATAAGGAAATGATACATTTGTATATAGATCCATCGAAGACTTAACAATTATTATACTGTTCACTTGCTTTTAAGTTGTTAATAAGAATACTTCTTGTTTCGTTGTGTGTTTGTACCTATACTTTTTACTATAAACCTTTCTTAAATTATGGTACGCCTAAAGATTGCAGGTGGTACGCAGAATTTACACTCACCAAATTTTAAGAAATTGAGCACTGCTGGGCAACCCCGCGCATATCATAATGTCAGTAGGATTCTACTACCATTTTCAACTACCTATTTATGTGAAACTTATTTTTTATTTCGTAGGCAATAAAAATAAGTACGGTTCCAAAATAGATGAATTTCCTGACTTTCGATTAAAATTATGTCCTGTTGACAGACCAGACATTGAAACGCTTATTTAAAATATGTAGCACCATCTGTTCGTTAGTTTTACATTCATAATTTTATTTGTGTTATTCAAGGCATAATATTTTTCATGCTTACATTGTTTGTATTCGTTTGATATTAAAAAAGATCCAAAATAACAAATGAGCTGAAATTTACTTGACCTTTTATTCCTTTCTGGTAATTCTAACAATACGCCACACTTAGAAGGTGATGCTTGCTCAAAATTTTTTTAAATTTCATATGTGGTACAGCAAAAAAGTTGGAGAACCTCTGCTATAAGCTATCCCTGACAAATATTTAGACTAAGAAATACAGCAATAGTTTCGTCACGCAGTGACAGTTTCAATCCGAGTTATAAACTTGATGAAAATATGAAGAAAACAATTATTGTCAGTTATTAAACTTGCAGTTCGTGTGAATTTAAATTTGTTTTTTTTATGTCGTTATGCTACATATGTTTGTAAATGAATTTCATCAATAAATGCCGAATCCATAGAAATATAAACTATTTCAGAACTTGTTAGCGGCTTTCAGTCTGGTTCTACAATGAATAGTGTGGAAAATAGAGGAAAGAATGCACCATACAAGTGGGGCCATATTACTAATACATATTCAGCATTGGTGATTTTACTCATATTGGGAGATGATTTATCAAGAGTCCATCGATCATCTATTATTAAAAGTGAGTAGAATATTTATTTGATGATCCCTCACAAGAACGGCATAAGTCTTTCAGTTTACAATGTGTTTTGTTGTGAAATTAGCGAATTGGAACAAAAATGTGGTCATAATGTTGACCATGTAAATGCGAATTTCACTGTAACTTCCCAAAATGTTTGATTATTTTATCACATGTAAGAAGAATGTGTCGTTTTGGCTATTTCAACCATTAGCAATGCATAATTCTATCCAATCATTCAATTTCATACTGATAAAGCTGGCTCATCTTCGATACAACCTTATTTGCACTGAACTCATATAACATCTTAAATTGTTTTATTAGGAATTGGTTAAAAAATAATCTACTCAAATACAACTCGTTTCACCAAATTCTATCAGATTTTTTTTATTTTTATCACTCGATTTTTTATTGCATGCATAAGCATTCGAATAAATACCGGGATATCAAAAATTATCTTGGTCAAGGGTGGTTGTGGAATCTAAAACGTGTGTCTTATTTTACATTTGAAATAATTATATCACTGTTACACTGACATCATCAATAACCTACAAATTTCATACCTACTGACGCGCAGCGAGCTCTTCGAGGCATATGTCAAAATGATTACGTTCGTAGCTAATTACGTAGGACGTTTGGCGTTAATGCAATTGTGTTTTTATACAATTCGAACCTTCTAATTTCGATAGGCCAAGTGAAAATCCCGGAGTCTAAAGCGCTAGAGACTTCTGAGTGTTATAACATTCGTATAAAATTGTGAAATTTCGCACTTTTAGAAACTTCAAATTAATTAATTTGACTTAACAGATTCTGACACAACAAAACATTCAAAAATGTTAAGTAAGACACGTTTTACATTCCACAACCACCCTTGACCAAGATAATTTTTGATATCCCGGTATAATTAGGTAAAATCACTCGTCCCACGGACTACTTTATATATTTTAGTCAAATAGAAAATAAAACAATATCGATAAAGTTTGAAGGACTCGTGGTATTACTTTTGATTATAGTTTTGGTATCATTCAAATTCAATGATTCAATCAAATAATAATAATCAATGTTCGGATCAACATGGCTGCAAACGTTACCTAGAACAGCAAATTTATTAGGAAGTTTGGAATGTCAAATCAACTGCCCGCATATTTGCCTGAATCGGTTGCATGTTGAATGTTAATTTTTAGATCTTAAAATAACTTAATCATTTCATAAAATCTTTCAGGTCTCCGAGCCCTGCAGAATCAAGATGGTTCTTTCACAGCTGTTCGTTTGGGTGGTACTGAAAGTGACATGAGATTTGTGTTCTGTGCAATGAGTATTTGTTTCATTCTCAATGATTTTTCGGGAGTCGACTTAAGTAAAACTGTAGACTATATAATCAAGAGTAAAGTGAGTATATAGGTTTACATTCTCTATATGCATGATATTCTAGTTATATTATGATTTTAAGTTAACCATCCCCTGGTATCTCCCGCCCATTCAAGGTTTCAATCGTGAACGGTACGGAAGTGCTGTTAAGGACGCGTTATTTGCTAGTTAAATATTTTTTCTACTTTTCGTTTTGCAAGTGCGTTATATGATCACCGAACTGAATACCGAACTCTATGTCTGTAGGCCACACTTGAATTTGTTGTCCACTGAAGTTGCCGGGCCCCGTTTTGACCCTCCCCTTTATATTGTAACTTTCATGTACTTGATGTAGGATCAAGTGCTTCATGGCAACCAAAGCCATCACATATGTTATTGAATAGGTCGTCCCAGTTACCGCATCGATTTTTCTCATACATATTAATTATCTCAATCATCTGCAATTGTATGCACTATTAACGAACTGATATTTCGAATAGTTTCTTTCATTCTGTTGAATTTTTATGTGCTCTAAAGAGATAACATTTCAATAAAAAAATGCAAATCAGATTATCTGGTGCTGTAATTGTCCTAATTATTGTTTGTATCATGTAAATATGAAACTGCTTCAGTTCCAAAATGACAATTCATTTTTTCGGAAAACTATTGAATTAATTAAAGAAATTTAAGGCCACTGCTTAGAGAATCTAACGAGTTTTCCAATGATGTACGACTCTACCTCTCTTATCCCTTCTAATTTGGATGGTTGTTTTGCCCAATGTTCGAGGGTTGAACGTCAGTGTCTCACCGTTCATCAAAATGTACGCTATAAAGACCTACATTATTAGATAACGATCTTGTAATTTCTCTAAATCTCGCCATGTTAGAGCCGTATTGCCCCGTACGTAAGTCTAAACATTAGAGAAGAGTCCATATCTAATATTATTTCCGTTGTACTATGTGTATGTCTGGTTAAATATTGAGCACCGCACCAGGTAACGACTGTTATTACATTTTGCCTCGGAGTTTGCGGAATTTTGGGATGAGTATGATATCAAGATGAAATTTTATGTATTTTCGTACGTAACCGTTCAACCAATTCTTTAATTGAAACGCATTACTCCCGATAATTGAATTCTGCTATTCCTCCGAAATTCTTACATTTCCTAACACTGCTTCACTAAGTAATAAAATATTGGTGGACAATCTGTTATGTGTGTTTTAAAATGCTTTTATAATATAATATTAAGAATAAGTGAAAGTTTGAGAAAGCAAAATTGTTGAAGATGATGAACTACGGCAAAGTGGTATTTTATTTGTTCACAGACCTATGAGCAGGGTTTCGGCCAAGGTCCCGATCTAGAATGTCATAGTGGATCTACGTTTTGCGCCATCGCCTCACTCTACTTATCAGACCATATGAACGTGCTATCCACTTCTCATCGAAAGGGACTCATCCGGTGGTTAACTAACAAATCATATTACGGTTTCAGCGGACGAACCAACAAACCTATTGATACGTGTTATTCCTTCTGGACTGGTGGTGCCTTACAAATATTAGGTGCCTACCAATTTACAGCACCATATAATTTTAACAGGAACACAGTTTTGGTTGCACAACATTCATTTGGGGGTTTCTCGAAATACCCAGATACTACTCCAGATCCTTTGCATACGTGTTTAGGATTAGCAGGTCTTAGCATAATGGGCATCGATTCGCTCCAGGAAGTGTTTGTTCCGCTCGTTATAACCAAAAGAGCTTATGAACATCTTAAAAATGTTCAAGCAAATTGGCAAAGTAGTTAATGTTTTATATCATTTCATTCCATAAGAAACGAGTAATTGGAAGACTTAAGAAATTAGGTGCTAATTAATTGTATGTGTATTGTATGGCCAATTGCAGAACTGATTTACAATTCGAATAAATGTGGTTGTGCTATGTTAAATAATAATACAGAATTAAGTATATTCATGAAACCATTAAAATATTTAGTAACTCATAGATGTATTGCTACTACCCCATGGTCAGCAGACATACAAATATGCAAGGTTCCTTGATAGTATCAAAGAAAAAGAACAATAATTATAAACTATTGATCCAAATTGAATTAACTGTGACACACACATAATTTGTTCCTTATAAAAAATGTCCAGACTGTTATAAGTAATGTATAATAAACTCGTTAACACTAGTATGCTTCACTAATGAGTAGTTAATGTTACGTTCAAAATGGTATACAGGCTGTTTTGTAAGGTTGTTTGTTATTTAAACGGATTTATTGAGCTTCTAACTCTCGTGTAATGAGAACATTAGCAATTTTTTAATTCCTTATTAGTCAGCATTCGCTGATTCGATACCTTCGTTTAGTCGAATTGACCAAAGTGCAGTAAAATGCTGACAATAATACAGTTTACCTAAAACTTGACTATTTTAGTTCCGTAATAATAAATACGAACTTTTCTGAGAAAGTGGACTTAGAATGTATTGACGCAATTTTCCTCTGCGAAATGAACAAGAGTAACCAGTGCCAACAGGTTGACCAATTCACAGAATAAATTAATTCATTCAGGCGAATGTTTGATTCTTGCAGCATGTTTACCCAAAATGTTGAGGTAATAAGATACTGGGCGGCCCAAAATCCTGACGAAACGTACCTAATTATTAGTCATAGAATGGTGTGCAATTCTCATTGCAAAGAAAATTGATCCAATTTTCTTCAAAATAATGGAGTTGCCTCGCTTTTTTTGTTCAATTTTTTTTTCTATACTTGACTACACGAGATGGAAACCTATAATGTTCGAAGAACATCGTGTGAGCCAGCGGTGTAATGTTGTGAGAGGAGATAGGCATTCGAATTTTTCTTGAAGGTTTGGAGGTTAGAAGCGTAGGGAGATATTTCACTAGGCAAAGAGTTCCACAACTTTGCTGTTCGATAGAAAAATGAAGTTTAGTAGGAAGAATTTCGGCAGGTGACAATGAAGAGGTGACTAGCTTGACCTCGCCTTTTCCACCTATCTGGAATCTCTCATGGTGGATTTCTGATGAACACCGACGATGAAAATATCTGTAGAGAAGGTTATCGCCCACCTTTCTTTCATTTTCTAGAGAGTCAACGAATTCGCAAGTGTGACATCATCAATCAGACGAATAGCTCCTTGATAGAATCCAAGAGCTTCAGGGTATGTAACAGTACTCCATCTGGGCGTATTGTAGATTATGAGCAGCTGCTGGGAAGTAAAGTTTTTGTGAAGCGGATTGCGCAATGGACCTCACATGATCATCCCGTGAGAGGGTGCTGTTGGTTGTTATACTAAGCATGTTTAATGAATATGGAAGACTTCATAGGAATAGTGGTACCCGACATCATCATATTAGGGATTGTGGGATCCGCTTCATGGAGAAGACGCAAGCTTTAGTTTTGGTTGCATCAAACTACTAGATTATCAGATCCCCGTTTCAAAATCAATGCCACATCTCCATTAATCGCTTCCACCTGTCTTTGGTGTTTGGATGGTATAGGGGCTCTAGATGAGAACGCGTTATGAAGTGTACCATCATCTGCACAGCTGTGGACGGAACAGAAACAAAGTTGCTACCAAGACGGGTCCCTGTGGAACACCAGCGTTGATGACCATTTTATCGGAGGATACTCCGTCAACCACCACATGGAGTGATCTATCCGGGAGAAAACTCGATAGTAAGCCACAAAGGTTTAACATATTCTGTTCCGGTGTCACAACATATCTCTCTCTCTCTCCCTCTCTCTCTTTGCTCTGCATCTTAACTGTCAGACGGAGATGAATCTTAATCAGTGGTTTCGTCCTCTTGAACATAGCGATGATGGGAGACGGAACTTTGTCTTTATTTTCGGTGGTCTCTATTTTTTCCTGACTATTTGAAAGTTTTTCTAGATTTCCTGAGTTGATATCAGCTAGAGTTCCTTGAAATATAGGAGAACTTGTATATGAGATCGTATGTCAGTGTGATTAGCTCTTTTATTACATTGATTGAACGAAACAATTTTTCTCACAATTTTTGAGTGTTTTTATCCTTCAACCACGAAATAAGCATGTTTTCTATATCTTGCATGGCTCGTTCAAATGACCCCTGGCTCTGACAGTGTCCCGGTTTTCCATTTATAATTTTTAACTCTGACCACATGCTTCAAAGTTTCCGAAAAATGTTATTGAAGTCCATCCCTTTATCTCTTTGAAGAGATTTCGGTGCACTGAAGAATGTAAAAATATTCAGTAGTGCATATACAACTTATTCGGCTCTTTTACTCACGAGCGGATGAAGATGAACAAATTCAGTAAGATGATCTTGGTAAACTAGTATAAAGTTATACTTATACTTCTCTCCTTGGAACTGCATGTCGATTTAATCAACTTGACACCTTGTACTCAATTCGATGCTTAAAATCACTAATCCTTTTCAGAAAGTGGTGTTTTTCGCACAGTTCCTACATAAGTTTGAATAAATGACAATCATTTCCCTCATAATGTTGTTATATTTCATATTCAACTGTTTCGCCATTCGGTTCCTTCGGCTATTTTCAATTGCTAAATAAATGTCACTGAAAAAATTCCTTTGTTTCTTGGACTGGAACAATTAAATTTTCTATTTCTCCAATAGTCATTAGTCATTACGTTGAATCTTCGTAAACGCTGATAATCCTTTGACTTCTTATTCGACACTTTACACTTGAAATAGCTACATACACTTTTGAATCATTCTGCGTAACTTGTGAAATTGATATTCTAACCTTTTAGTGATACTAACTTATTTAATCGATCGAATGCATGTCAATTACTTTTGATTTATCTGTGCTGAACATTTAAATTTCAAATAATAACTACGCTGTTTGCTGACAGAGAATGAGCGCGGATTCAACGCATGTCAAATGTTTGTTCTTGCTCCCAGCCTCCTACTAAAAGTAAGTTTTTATCAAATTGCGCACAATCTGATAGCATTATTGAAAATGACAATACACTGTGTCTGTGATAAATAGTAGAATTGAAATACTTTTTAATTACCTTGCCGATTCGATTTGTAATTATTCGAACTGCCGAGGCCTTATTAATAGTGTCATTACTAATCACTTGGTCCGTAACAGAAAATATGAACAATTATTATAATATTAATGACTATTTTGCGAGATGAATTTTCTAGAAGAACACATTAGTGTGATGGTGCAGGAGTTCAAATTTACATAAATCTGCTTTAACTTTAAGTATGCCCAAGCATAGGCGCCCGTAGAATTTTTCTTAGGGTGGGGAGAAACGAATTAACATGATTTATATAAGTATACAAATAAATATAACCTTTTTATTGCATATTTTTCATAAAATCCAATTATTTAAAAAAATAATGAAACGGAAATAAAATTCGATCTGAAAAACTTATTTCAAATATACACTACACTGTAGTGTGTATTTGAAATAAAAATTTCCAAATTAACTGTTGACATCTGTCTTGATTAGTTTTCTAATCTATCTAATCAAAAACGCACTCTTAAAAATGTATACATCCATTCTACAAATTCATACAATAGCTTGATACCGATTAATTCGGGAAGAGTTACGAAGCGGAGAATATATGAAAAATCTACTTGATTATTAATTAAAAGATTATTGTGGACAGGATCCACAATTTAACTCGTAGACTTCAGATGGCGCTCCTTTTTCTGACAGATCATCGTTATTTTTCAAATGTTGACCTAGTGTGTTAGTACTTTTGAAAGAATTAGTTAAATTCATATTGTTCAATTCAGTGGCCTGTTCTCCATGGAAGGAGGCAGACGGATTCAATCTCTAAAATTGATCCTAAAAAGTGTTTAATTATTCAAACCCATTCTGAAAAATTGTTAAAACTTTTTGGCAACATTGGCACCAATGCATTCATCTGTCGCATCGATTTCATGAATAGATTTCACTCCCATCAGCTACATAACACGTACAATGTGGGTGGCCCAACCCTATTTGTTATCGAAGTGGAGGAGTGTACGGCATACGCTATGATCGAACAGCTTACATGAGGAAAATGTGAAAATTACGTGTCTAGACAATATGCAATTGGAATCTAAAGTATTTATTATGGTCGGTTCACGCAGCGGTGTAAACTGTGAAAGAGGAGTTGCAGACTTACTAATAATAACAAAATGACGTGTGTAATTTGTTAATTAAAGGATTTTTGATCTTTTCTTTTGAAGACTCCAACTCCATCATTACATAATGTAATAAAAGAAACGAAAGGCTACAAAAGACATTTTCAAATAGACAATAATTAATTTAGCTCGTCATGTCTCCTTTTTTGTGGAATAGAACAGGATTTTCTAATTGAAACAATTATATAAATTACTAAAAAATCATTCTCTGGAGCTCATATACAGGCAATTGTTCTAGGAAAAAGTTTCGATAAAACATGGCTAGAACATATGTAATGAAAAATACAACTAACAGAATATATAGTATAGAAAAATCGGGAATAGACGTCGTGAGGTTTCTAGAATAACATGACCAGTACAATATCTACAGCGAGTGCATCAACTGAAAGTAGTTAACTACGTTCAGTTTCTGAAATTCCGCTGGCGCAGAACGATTAACCAACCACGTGTTTTCAATTGAAAAAGAAGTTATTCGAGAAATGGCACAAGACGGCAAAAGTTTCAGGATGAGGTAATTATTTATGAGTTTGCAAAACATCCGAAGAATATCCCTCAAGTATAAATACTGTGAGCTTTATTCTTATTTGCTCTACCTACATGTTTGCCTATTATATTTTTATTTAACAGGTTTCCTCTTTGTAAAAGTCATGACGCACCACTGGTTCAATTCATGTTTTATCATTTGAGATTTTGATAAAGTTTGTAATGCTTCTATAATTTTCCGATTTTTCGTGATTGAGAGGGAAATTTCATCAATAGCAATATTATATTACTTCTTTTTGAACATATTATTATAAATCATAAAATTATTGTTAATTGCTTTCGAAAGTTTTGGGCTGACATTGAAATTGACACAAATATGTGGACCATGCTATGATTAGTGCTAGTTTGTGACAAATTGGATGGTTACAATAAGTTTACTTGTGATATTAAGTGTAGTATTCATTTGTAATATAATGGATTTCTAACAAGTAAAGACCAGTTCAATCTTAAAAATGAAAAACTTACTTAATACGAGAAATAATAGGAACAATTGTTGTTTAATTAGACTTAAGTAAAGACTAGAGCCCTCTTTTTTTTCTACCAAAACGGTCTATCACTTTCGCCAACCGTTCTCTTATGGCACCAAGTGCTCTACTGTATAAAGGCAAATAAGAAGATGCATTGACAACTTCAAGACGCTGTCGAAAACTAATTCGACATATAAATTCATAGTTTTCTATTGGTAACTATCTAAGGTGAACATTAAACATCAATTGAAAATTGAACTGTAGCAAATTTATGTATTTGGCGAAAATTTCAATACACGAAATAGAGATCATTGCAGCCGCAAATCCAGTCTTCGATTATTACTTTCCGGCATAGTTAACAAAAATGATAAAAATGAATCCAATATTTCTTATTTTCAATTTTTATGAATATGGTTGTGAAACTTCGAATTTCATTAACAAAATAGTTCCTGTATCTTTTATGAATTCTAAAAGATTTCCATTGACCGAATTGTAAACAATTTCCTAGAATGCAGTGTTAGCACAATATAGGTTATCCATGATACCAATAAAATAAAACCAAACTCCGCTTATATGTTAGTAAAATAATGCTAAAATATGTTTATTAATCATACTAATACTTGTATGAATTATATATTGTTACTTTTCTCATAGGAAGATAAAATATTTGTTATTTTGTGTCATATTCTTGTCATAACTTCCTGGAAGTTGTTAGTGTCAGCTGTGGTAATACTAGGTACAACAAAAATGAGACGTTATGTGAGTTAATCTTTTGGGCACTGACAACAATTTAGTATTTTTACCTAGCAAAGCTGGTTTTTTCGAATATTTTGTTATTGATGTAAAACGCTTTTGATGAACCAGAAATTTATTAATCCTTTTAGGTATATATGATAAACTATTTTATCAATCTGTTAATTTTATACTAAATAAAATTTTTGCCATTACTTTTGTGTTTTTCTTTAGAACCCACCAAAAGCTGACGAAGAGTGTGCTAAGGGAAACGGGGATTTTCTTCAGAATTCGAAAGAAATTTATTATCCCTGAAGAAATATTGGAATACCGTAAAACTCATATTTCCATGAAAATCTTTTTCAATAACACTGAAGTATTAGTTATCTGTAATTTGGTTTTTATTTCGTTCAAAAATGTGAAACGTTGGCCAAGTTTAAGATATTATTTCCGCGCATACGTTACTCTTAGTAACTTTTATATTACAGCATATAGTTGAGAAACTTGTTTTCCGCGTGATAACTTGATTTTTGATAAGTTCCTAACTGAAAGCGGGCTTAATAATAGATTTTCTAATCATTTAAAAAACTACGTTTTTACTAAATTTCTAGGCTAGTTTATATGAAATTTAAAATAGGCGTAAAAATATATTTATTTTCATTATACCGTGGATTGAAAGGTTCTACATTTTGAGAACTCGACATCGTGACGTAGCTCAAATTTGGAAATTCAATCTGTGGCCTGAGATATCAGGTGTCGGGTGACAATGTTATGTCTACGGGAAAAACAATTTCGGCGCCATATATAGATATTATATTATGGATAGTGAATGCATATTGCCTATTGTTACACATAGTCAAAGTATAAAGGTCTGTTGGAGCCTCCCTTCTACTCTTTTTAAAATTCGAGTGCAAGCTGATTGGTTGTTTATTTCGTTTATTTAATGTTATTGACGACGACATAGTATGATGTTGTTACGTGCCGGCGACGAGCCGATGAGAGCAAGGTTGTGATTGGAGAAGCTAGGTGACGTCACCTAGCGCGAGAAACGATGGTAGGGAGGCTCCAACAGACCTTTATACTTTGACTATGATTGTTACATAGTATGATTATCTGCCTGATATGTTCATTTTAAGGCGAGCTTGATATTCCTTTTATTGAAGCGCAGCGGTTTGACATCGACTTAAAATGGACAATGGAGAACAGTTTCTCGTTCGACTTTTAACTTTTAAACTATTTTTTAAGATAACTTTTTCAGTAAACTATTCTATCTTATATAATTTTTGTGTGCCATTCCTTCCTTTATAAAAGGAAACGAGTGTGTTACTCATCAGGCTGGATAATTAAACCCGGTTAGGTTATTTGAACGCTGGCAGCCGCTTTTTACGTAACTACCAGTTGCCTCTGGGAAATTATTTTGCGCGGAAATTTAAATACCGATTATTCTCTAACGAGGGTAGCTTAAATTGCTCCCAAGTATACTACTGTGCATCAGTTTGTGGCCTTATGGTCAGCCTAGTTTTAATACAAGCTTCCTCATAGCATTCTTAACATTACCGAAGAAATTACACATTTCTTAAAATTTATTTTTAGACGCATCGGTCGACTTAAGAGTACTATACAACCCCAATTGATGATGCTTCAATCAGATTAACTCAAACGTTGGCACACTGCTCCCTATTCATGATGATAGGGAAGGCGTGTTGGATGATTACCCGACAATAAAAAGAATGTCATGAGTTATAATACTTGGCTACCATCATCAGTTGCAGTGCAACGTTTGTTCTCACACGCAAAGATGGTGAATAATTCACGTTGGCATGTCCTTACCAACTAAAACTTTGGTAAACTACTATGTAAGCGTGTTGGATGATTACCCGACAATAAAAAGAATGTCATGCGCTATAATACTTGGCTGCAATCATCAGTCGCAGTGGAACGTTTGTTCTCACGCAAAAATGGTGAATAATTCACGTTGGCATGTCCTTACCAACTAAAACTTTGGTTAACTTATAGTAAGCGTGTTGGATGATTACCCGACAATAAAAAGAATTTCATGCGCTATAATACTTGGCTGCCATCATCAGTCGCAGTGAAACGTTTGTTCTCACACGCAACAATGGTGAATAATTCACTTTGGCATGCCCTTACCAACTAAAACTTTGGTAAACTTATAGTGCTGAAAGCTGTTTTATATATTTTTTTACCTACAGGAATGACGCCAACTTTTTTTATTTTCGATATTTCAAAATTATTGTACAAACGGTTAGAGTAAACATACAACATACCATGACTACACAAGATGAAAACCTATAATGTTCGAAGAACTCGTGTGAGCCAGCGGTGGACTGTTGAGAGAGGAGAGGCATTGGAATTTTTCTTGAAAGTTTGTAAAATATAGGCATTAGGAATGACCTCACTAGGCAAAGAGTTCCATAACTTTACTGTTCGGTAGAAAAAAATAAGAGGCAGGTCTCGAGCTTGAGCTCATCTAGTCCGCCTACCTGGAATCTCGTGGTGGAATTACGAGATTTTTAATGAACACCGACTATGGAAATATCTATAGAAAAGGGAAAGATCTCCCACCCTTCTACTTCTAGAGAGCTCAATGAATTCGTAAATGTGATATCACCAATCGGACGAATAGCTCTCTTTTGAATAGAATCTAAGAATTTCAGAGTATGATTGGAAGTTGAAATCCAAACATGCGTACAGTACTCTAGGATAAGTCGAATCTGTGATTTGTAGGTTATGAGGAGCTGCTGGGATGTAAAATAGGTCTTGGCACGGACTAGAAAACAAAGTTTTTATGAAGCGGCTTTGGCAATGGACCTCCCGTGATCGTCCCATGAGAGGGTGCTGTTGGTGGTGATACTGAGCATGGATAATGAATATGGAGGACTTCATAGGAATAGTTGTATTTGACATCATCATATAAGGGATTGTCGGATCCGTCTCCCTGGAGAAAATACTACCTTGAGTTTTGGTTGCATTAAACTACTATGTGATCAGATCCCCATTTCAAAATCATTGCCAGATCTTCATTAATTGCGCCAACCTGTCTCTGTTTCGCTCCTCTAGCTTCAATGGGGGATATACGAACTCTAGATGAAATAGCGGTATGAAGAGTACCATCATCAAGATATCGACGAGACGAGGTTACTTCCAACAGATCGTTGATATGCAGCAAGTTGGTGCCAAAACAGATATATCCCTGTGGAACACTAACGCCAGTATATCGGAGGAAACACCATCAACCACCACATGAAGTGATTTATTTAAGAGAAAACTCGATAATGAGTTGAGGCGACATACTATTTGACGGAAGTGGAAAGCAATTCTGTCCTTTTTCTTTGGTTGGACTAGCTGTCAGATTTTAGACCATTAAGACAAAAGTTTGATCTTCATCCAGCATTCTTATTCTTGAAAGCGATATAATTTTTCTGTTGGGTTAGTAAGTACAATAAAAAAAATTCCCACCACTTTTATCTGAACAATTAAGAAAAAAGAAACCGATAAAACGCGAATCACCCTAAGCAATAAAATAAACAATACAAATGTCAGAAAATACAGGTAAAATGTACTAAAGTACTTGTACTCGGTTCTCAAGAACTTGACAATTGTGTAATTGTACTTGTATTCGATTACACTTGTACGCCGAGTACTTGTACTGCCAATTTTCGACACATTTGTGGTATATCTCCGTTATTTTCGAAGATGGACATATTGCGTGAAAGAATTTCATAGCCCACTTCGTTTTTAAGACACAATCATTCTGAAAATAATCAATTTTCTGAAACCCCTCTTACCTCAGTTACCATAAAATATATAAAAAGTAAAAAGTGCTTTAGATACAGTAGAAATCAAAGTTGTATTTCCTTGTAAGCCTGTATATTTATATATAGGTATTTCAATTCGGTTTATTTTTAGCTCTTCAAAAATATATGATAGTATATATGTAGTTTAATAACTATCTGAATAAACTAAATTTTTCTACAATTAAAAAAGTTATTTTATAGTTGGCCATGGTGTTGAGTAAATAAAACAAAAATAAATGTATTCATTCTGTTTTTTCCGGTAATATCTAATTTAATTTATTTTCGAATAACATAACATAAACAATAATTTCAAGTTTTATCATGAAACATACCCACACATTTGTTCTATTTTTAAAAATTCAAAATTCGGGCATTTAAAAGTATCGTTGATCGTCTCTGAACATTTTGGAATGCTAGAGTGGTGGCTTCACGCAATTCTGAGATGTTGCAATGTCGAGTGGTATACACTTTATGTTGTAAATAACTCCACAAAAAGAGGTCAAGAACAGATAGATCAGGCGATCGTGGTGGTCATCACAATGGTCTATTAGTTCCTTTGCATTTTTGGGGAAAGTGATATTCCAAAAAATGGTTGTTGTGGGACGGACGTTCCACTGACGAACTCGTGAGAAAATCGAAACAGTTGTCTGCCAATAAAAGACGTGTTGTCACTGTTCAACCTGATGAACCAAAATTTTGTTCAATAACATCAGGTTTATTTACTTATCTTTGCTGTTGCGTCAGAGGAATTCTGAATAATAGAATTTTGGAATAGTGTCATGGTTCAGGTTATTAGGATTGTCGAAGAATTCTATTGTTTCTAGGATTTTTCGATGAGAGCAGATGAAAATATATAGGGGTACCACTTTCACGAAGTCTTATACAGCTTTCATGTTCTTTCGCAATTAGCCACCTTACCCCTAATAACAAACATATAAGGTACCATAGTTTCTAAGGCATTAGATCTTAGTTGTGCTCAATTAATTACTCATTCGAGGATGTCACTGTGTGGTGAAACAACTATTCTAGTATTGGTTCCTTATTATGACTAGCTGTACTTTCTGTTGCACAATGCCAATTTTTAAACCAAAGGTATCTATAAAAAAAAGTTGTGAACATTTGACTTTCCTCACTGTTGTTAGCAAAACAGCATTTGGGCACTCCTGCGGGCTTAATGTAAATGATTGTAGGAACAGAAAATATATTGGAAATGATTTAGATACCGCTAATCAAAGACCTTAAATTATACTCTACGTTACATCCAAGTTTTATCCAAAAGATGTATATAAATGTATTTCACAACTCTTTGCTTCATACTGACACTTGCTGTCACATAAACTATCAAAATGTGCTACAGAATAAAGACATAAAATAGATCGTGACGTCAAATAGATGACGTCACTTAAATCTAAACATGACATTTCCAGACACTGCAGGTTAGATATACAGCTTGAGTCAGATCAACCGGGGTCGTATTGGAAGTTAATAAGTGCGATAAAGACGCAGATGTATCCCTTACCTGAATTAAAATTGGAGTGATTTATAAGGTATGAGTCGGTGCCCCTTAACTAACGACACAAATTAGTATTTTTACGAGAGATGGCCAAAACCGTTATTTCTAGATAGAAATACCAAGTGCTAATACTGATATTTCTATCTCGAATCTTAAAAGAACTGTTTCAAATAAATGGTACAAAATAGCAGTTTCTATTTCATATTAGACAAAATATGCCATGGAGTTGCTTTTATAAAACAACAGTTGATAAATAACAACAGATCGCTGAATAGCAACCCATCTTTAATTCTTACTAACCAAACCTGGGCAATGCCCACTCCCTATCCCTATCGCACAACACCAGTTCTTCTTCTGTTTATCTTATCAATAAAACTATGCGTTTGGTTCTCCCTACGGGTTTTCCCATACTCTCACGTTAATCTATACACCGCTCGATCATACTCTATCCTTTCTATCTGTGTACGTATGATATACTCGTATATTTATTACCAGAAAAACACGGCTTTCCTCATGGTTCAATAATTGCCATAATTACATTTGAAGAAAGGAAGGTGGATGTCAGAAATACCACTCGAAACGTGGCTACTGTGCCCAAAAACTACAATTCCTATTTTCACCACATTAATTTTTTGCATCTTTCTTATCTGACTCGAATAATTTTGTTAGCTTCGCAATACGCTTCATTTTGATTCAGTCAATAACAGTTATATTGCCATTATTTACCATCGTAATTCGCAATCTAGATTCCTACTTTTCTGCTTTACCCTCTTTGAGTAAAGAGATTGCTGGCAGCATTTGTTACACGTTTCCTGTATTCACGGTTGTATAAGATTATGTCCCATGCTCTGAATTAATAATATTGTGATAACGTGCTGCGCTCTGTGATATAACTTCCGTAATAATTTACGGTTCAACTACTACATGTCACTCACTCACATCAGCACAATAATATAACCAGTTAGACTTGAGTGTTGCGATACGAGGGAGCGACCCGTAAAAACGTTACCCGTTACGTTTATTAAAAAAATCGAGGAACATCAATTAACATCACCTATGCCTTGATGCAATATTTGACCCAGCCTTAACCTTAACTACTTACCTTATACCAAAAAGAACTAGTCGTTTAAAAGTGCATTTCAACAATTATACAAGTATACCTTAACTATTTAGAATTTTTGCGAACTTGGTAAGATATTTTCTTTTATTATTTGCATGAACAAGCGCATATTTTATCAATTAGGTAATATAAGTAATTAATTTGCAATATAATTCAGAATATCTGCTTCGTTTACGCGTGAACAGTAGTAACGCATTAAACAGTAGTAACTTGAATTAATCCAATTATGTTAATTACGTTTTTGCGGCAATAGCAAGCCGTGAGCCATACTTTTTACATTCTTTTTGTACCAACTTGATATGTTCATTCTATACAGATGAACAGATGTCATACAAGTCAATATTATTTATATATTTCATGTTTATATGAAAATGCATTCCTTCCAATTTCATTTTCACTGATACTAGATCAAGACGAATGTGCCACTTTACTAACCAGTTTTAGTTTAATAATATATATATTTCAATCGATTTTATCATAATTTGATGAGTATTGTTAACTACCACTTCAACTTATTGCTCACAAACATATTAATTGAAAAATATAATTTTCTAGAAGGGGAACGAAATCTCTCAATGCCCCATAGTAACTGAGAATATTCGTTAATTGAATTGTTGACTCGATTTAATTGTGAAATTCAATTTTAATTCAAAGGTCTGGCACAAGTAAATTTATTATTTACCAAAGTATCAAAACAATAGAAATAGCAATTGAGGTGGTAATATTATTTTCATAATATGTAGTTCTTTCAGTCACTGTCGCATCAATTGAAAAGAGGAATACAGCAAATCTCGCATGAAATGCTCATTCAGAATATAATACCAGTTTATTCGCAATGAGTGAGAATATATTCTGGAGGGAATTTTGATGTGTCATTTGAAGAGTATTGATAAATGCTTTATGTCTCAACTAAACATACAAACTGGTGGTGTCAAGTTCAAGCAGGTTTTCATGTATTCAGAATCTGCGACGATTGCTTCCAAAATGATTGTATTGACTGTATGCATACCTAGTAAAATGTAACGTAAAGCTATGTTAATACTGTTGCATACTATAAAACGAATATAGTTTAGGAAGCTTCACATACCATCTGTTTTCTGCACAAAAGGATGGAACGAAATCATGAGTCTGGCGGGCCCAGCAAATAAGAACTGCTGTTTGCATCCTTTTATTTCACTTCCTAAATACTTTGCATATTTTGACCTAGATCTTTTTTTATAAATCTTTCGTGATTCCTATTGTTAAATATCTTAAATTGGATGGATTGTTTTACGTATATTTCAATTTATTACAAATTAAATATTGTCTAATCATAGCCTTTATGACCGAATAAAGAATAAAGTGAAAAAATAATAAACATAGTGCCTCAACTATACATAGATACTAGTGGTGCCAAGTTCAAGCAGGTTTTCAAATACTCAGAATCTGCGATGATTGCTTCCAAAATGATTGTATTGACTGCATACCTAGTAAAATTTAACGTAAAGCTATGTTAATTCGGTTGCATACCATAAAACGAATAGAGTTTAGGAAGTATAGCATCACATGCTATCCGTTTTCTGCACAAAAGGATGGGACGAAATCATGACTCTGGCGGATTCAGCAAACAAGAACTGCTCTTTGCATCCTTTTATTTCACTTCCTAAATACTTTCCATATTTTGACTTAGATCTTTTTTTTTATGAAACTTTTGTGATTTCTATTGCTAAGTTTTTTATATTGGATGAAGATATTTTTCAATTTATTACAGATTAAGTATTATCTAATCATAGACTTTATGACCGAATAAAGGATAAAGTTAAAAAATCATAAACATAGTGCCTCAACTATACATAGATACTAGTGGTGCCAAGTTCAAGCAGGTTTTCATATACTCAGAATCTGCGACGATTGCTTCCAAAATGATTGTATTGACTGCATACCTATTTTTCAATTTATGACAGGATCAATATTGTCTAATCATAGACTTTATGATCGAATAAAGGATGAAGTTAAAAAATCATAAACATAGTCCCTCAACTATACATACATACTAGTGGTACCAAGTTCAAGCAGGTTTTCAAATACTCAAAATCTCCGACGATTGCTTCCTAAATTTAGTGATTGTATTCAATGCATACAGTGCTGGATTATAGATTAGGTTGCTGGACTAAGCTATAGCTTAGGGCCCGACATTTTGGGGGCCCCGCGGAAATTGTAAAAATTACCAAAAATAAGCGAGAATTTTATATTGTTCTCATCAACGACGAAATCCAATCTGTATTTCCGAACGTAGAGATTGCGTTGCGAATGTTCTTAACGCTCATGATCACTAATTGTTCTGCCGAAAGGTCTTTCTCGCAGTTAAAACGCATTAAAAACCCTTTGAGGACAAATATGCGACAGGATAGGTTAGACTCGCTTGCACTACTGTGCATGGAAGCTGATGTATTGCGTCGAATCAGCTTTGATGTCCTGATGAAAGATTTTGCGGCTAGAAAGTGCAGGAAAGGATTGTTCTAAGTCAGTTAGATATAAGCGAATCATTCAGCGGATAAGTTTCCAAAAGTGCAATTGTATATTATGTCAAATTAAGAAGACGTACTAATAGTGTAAATTTTCATTTATGTACTTATTTTCCTGGCAATAACCTTCTCCACGATTTAGAGCATTATATTACTCTACAAGTTATTTCATTCTATGAATAAAGAGTAATTAAAAAAGGGGGGGGGGAGGGGCCCCCAAAATCTGTTGTGCTTAGGGCCCCTCATAGTGTTAATCCGGCCCTGAATGCATACCTAGTAACATTTTACTTAGAGCTATGTTTATTCGGTTGCATACCATAAAGAAGTGTAGCTTCACATACCATCGGTTTTCTATACAAAAGAAAGGGACGATATGTTGTGGACTTGTGGCATACTCAGAAAATAAGAACTGCTGTTTACTTGGAGCAACTTTGTTTACATCCTTTTATTTCTCTTCATGAATACATTTAAGAACAAGAATATTGCATATCTTAATCTTTTTTTTTCTATAACACTTGTGACTTCTATTGTTGAATCTCTTGTATTGGAATGAGTATAGCCTTTATGACCGAATGAAGGATAAAGTTAAAAAATCATAAACATACCATTGTGTGTTAAAAATCAGATATATACTATAGCATAGTGTTGAAAATTATAAACAGAAAACATAATGTGGGCCTTAACGAAAACTGACTGGTCTTTATTTGAAGTTGTTAGAATAACATTTCTAATGCTTTCAAATTTCAAATCAGTCATATCGGCTAGAGAGATGCCACATTCAAGTGGATTAGTTTCTGTTAAAGTTATTTGTTTAGCCAGTGAGGGGCACGGTTATTGAATATCTATCAATCGACTGTTTCTCGTATAGCAAAACAATATAACGAGACTGGAGAATATAAAAGGCGACCTGGTCAAGAACATTGAAAAGAATACAACGCCAAGAGACTGCAAATATTTGAGTATTCAATCTTTGTGAGAAATCGGGTAAGTCACTGTATCTTTCAAAAGATGAATGAGTCTGTTTAAGTCTATAACGCCGCTTCTCCCACGTCACAAAATAGAACGGTAACAATTTGCAAGAGAATATGCTTACAACTGGAATGGAAATCAATGGGGAAACAAGAATACAATTATGGAAGGAATGTTTCGCAGATTGTTATCTTGTAGAAAATCTTTATTTGCGGTTCCCTCATGCTATGGGTTGGCATTAGTTTGGAGAGGCGCATGGATCTCATGCAGGTGAATTTAACGATGGATGCTTACTGGTACATTCGAAACATCCTTGAAGAACAGGTTTTACTTATTTCGGGTTTATTGGGTATGATAACTTTGTGCTAATGCTTCATAAAGCCCGTGCCCATGCGGCAAGAACCGTGAACCATAACCTTGAGGATGTCGAAATTGTGGCACTAGAGTGCCCACTAAGCTGACGCAAATCCCATAGAACGTATTATGGCATATCCTGAAAAGACATAATACGATCACGAAATCCAGCTCTTAACTCAATTACAGAAATAGAAATGGATGGAATTGAATTCTGCAAGCATGTCTAGGAGATGTATACTATCTCTAAAGCTGGATGAAAACTGAGTATTAAATTGTTAATATGCAGAATCAATCCCAGAAAAAACTTTGGTCTGTGTTGAGAAAAATCCTGCTTATATACGAAGCTCTCATTCCAACACGACGTGCGTGAAACCCCTGTAACTGAATTAAGTTTAAAGGTGTATGTGCATGGTGTCGACGTAGTTCCATGTTATAGTTAATGGGGTTGCGGGAGATATACAAAAAAGGTGGTGCATATGTATGTGACGTCATTAAGTATAAACCAATGGATGTATCGTATCCATATTCACACCCTATGTTCATTTGGTGCTGGGGGTAGGTGGCGCTGGAGTCGAGGTATTCCCATAAATAATTTTTCTACGACATCGAAAAATGGCCATTAAACGATCGTAAGTTAAATCATAAACAGCTACATTTTGCACAGAATATCATATTGCATAGCTGACCTAACACGTAGCCCAGCAACTGATGCATTATGATCCATTAACAAAAATAAATGAAACAACTAAAAACAATTTAGCGAAGATGTCTTATGTCGATGCACGCAGTGAAACTGTAAATAAACTAATAAAGAAGGCCAGAGACGGCAAGAAAAAGGCACTACAAGTAAAGAGTGTGCAAATGTGTGATGAGATCTGTGGGTACATAGCGTTAATTTAAAAAATAATCATTGAAATCCGTCCAGTAGGAATAGAAAACGCCACGAATTTTAAATATATAGATAGCTATTATTTTGAACAGTTACAACTTGGGATTTTTATATTCGTTGTATGTTGATGGAAAGTTGTGTTATTAAAATATAATATATATTTATCCAGGCGAAGTTCAACATTGACTGATAGATTTCTCAAAACCTTACAAAAGTTACTGGGAATTTTAGAGTACCTACTTGCGTGCCAGATGGCGGCGCCGAACCGAACCTATATAACAATTAAGAAGTAAATAAATCTTAACGGTTTTTGCCAGATAACAATGGTACGCTTTCTCTAGTCTAGATTGATCAGTTACATTACAATCGAATAGTTCCGGGCAGCTGTTTCGTTCTCTCTTTAGGTCTTAGAATGAGGTTATAGATGAAATGGTTCTCTCTAGGATTTTGTTAGTTGGGTTATTTATCATATCCGACACTGTTTGTTAACATTCACGATCCAATGATGAGCAAATGAGAGTGAAACACCTGCTATAACTATTGAATTGTATTGTAACGGATCGATCTAGACTAGATAAACATTACCAATGTTATCTGCGAAAAGTCAGCAAGGAATAAATATTCACTTATTTCTTAATTGTAACATAGATTCAGATTGACTCTGGTTGGTCAAAATGCTAATTTAGCTATTTTCAAATTAAGTTCACAGATAATAACCCTATTCCCAATATTTGGCAACATCTCCTCATTCAACTGTACGTTCAAAAGTTTGTTGTAGAAGCGTATGGCATCTAGGGTCTCGTGGATCGAATAGGCACTTTTGTTTGGGAGCTAACATCACTGTTAGCTGTTGTTTCCCTATGTCGTTTTATGAATAACTAGCTCTTGTCCGCGGGCTCAGAAACAGCTATAATCCCCAAGTTTCAATACTTGATAAAAATATTTCTAATGAATAGAAACAGCTTGAAGCGTGGAAAGACATTTTTTTTAACTACTACCACACTTGATTTACCCATAAATTCTACTGTTCAACGTTCAACATGAGTAAGATATCTATAAAACAGGAGTAATGGAATACGGAATTTGCATTTATTTGTTTGGGACTTTGCGGATAGTTGTTCTGTTCTTTGTGGAACTACGAAAAGCTCCAAACTAAGATGTGTCAATAGTAGCAATGACCACAAAACAGCTATAAAGCACATATATCAAGTATACTTGGTTGGTTGGTACTTGTCGATTCACTCCAAATATATAACATCTTAAATCAGGTCCAGGCTGGTAACTTCGGTAAATGCCAGATAATTTTTTTGAGAAACTCGATACTATCTATGTGAAAGTTTATTTGAATTGACTATGATATGAAATGGTCTGTCACGGGCACGGTCGTACATACAGATCTGGAAACTCTATGGTTGACATGAGTCTCTTACGCGCCGCCAAACTCGTAGTCCCTCGCTCAGCCACTAGCTAGCGCTTGGATCTCGAAGTGGTAAAACGATTTCTTCCCGTAATCGAAAGCAGTGTTACTAAGTATTCTGATTTGAGAGAGGAATAGAACTGTTACTCTTGTCAAAATGTATTACTCACCTTAAACATAACTTCCCCTTTTTCGCACACATAAAAGACCTCGTTAAAACACATTCTTTCCGGAGTATGTACTTATTATCTTAGGATTTTTTTGGTAGTAATTTAAAAAGGAAATGTATGAAAATAATCGATCGCATGTAAACATTTTTTTAATTAAATTAGGATTACAATCAAAATACATTTATACTAGTTTAGTATGTTGTCTTTCATTATGTTTACAATATATACATTATACACTAAAACCTCCGGTACTGTACACTCGACGGGTCCGGAAACCTCGGCTATGTTGACACTGCCAATTTTTCTCGTAACGCAATATTCACTATTCTGATTTGAGAGAGAATTATAACTGTTACTCTTGTCAAACTCACCTTAAAAATAACTTCATAAAAGACCTCGTTAAAACGATTTCTGTCCGGAATCGCAAGCATCCACTTTTTTCGCATTTCCGCATCTTTCGGCACTTTAAAACAGAAGTTTCTTGCTTTACACTTTTGTACCCCGTTTTGCATTTCGGCACAATGCACGATTTCATAATATGTTTCTAAAAACGCAGGTATTCCTTGTTTACTACTACGACCGTAGTGTTTACAAGTCAACTGACAGTTGTCACAGAATACTCTTCATAGAGATCAAGATGATACTCTTGCGTGACGCCTTTTATGTTACTCTTACGTGACGTCTTTTGGTACTACGCGACAGTCGACGCTTAGCGGACTCACTTCTCACATAGGAAACAGCCCCGAGGCCCCGAGTTTCCAGACCTGTATGTACGACCGTGGTCACGGGCAATACGTGACAGTTAATGTATCAACTATCTGTCTTGTTGAAGGGTGTGTTGTCTGTCATAAACAGTGAGGACTCAAAATGATTCAGTAATCTATGGATCTGTCTGTCATGTGAATTGTACGTGATTATATTAGCTGTGAGAAAATTCAAAATATATCTAATCCCTTTTACCACGTTATGGATTGAGTGTCAAATAATATGTTCTTAGCGGGTGCCTACGTCCTATAAGAAACATATCTGCCAAGTTTCGGTCCGCATTATAGTTTCGAAGATTTTGTGACGAGTGATTGAGTGAGTTCCTTCATCCAGGTAGGACTATTGCCACTCTGGTGCCAAGTGGATGGTCATAACAACTTCTGATAGTATTTATACGACTGTTGAAATTCATTGAAAATAATAAATTTTATCTGGTTTACTTTTTACCGGTTGATTGAATTACAATTTTCTATAAATTTCGATGTTCTCATTCGGGTTATTCATTAATAACGAGTGTATAGTGAATAGGCAATTGATGATTTGTTATTGACATTTTGTTAAATTGAAGTAGGTAGTCTCCTAATCAGTTTTGAGAAATGTGTCATGTTCATCTTTTATATAGCCAGAGCCACATGTTTGCTATTGTATACATATTCGTTATTTCAATTCGAATAACTGCTAATCTCAATATTATTATACTCTTCGCGACGAAGTCGGAAGTGTATATTGCATTTACTAAAGCTATTTCTAAAATCGTTAAAACAAAAATGCCTGTACCATAGTATTTTTCATCGCATTTTAAGCAGATTTGAAAAGATCCGTATGACTAGCTGTCTGTCTGGATGTGTAACACGAAAGGCTCGTCTACGCGATAACTCAAAAACAAATATCTTGTTCCCGCTCAGTATACTCTGATTCGATTCCCAGAAGCGGAAAATCTGTTTTCGTACATTTTCTTAAAAAAATATTGATTTGAATATTATTTAGTTGTGTAAAAATTATGAAATGAATTATTCATGTATTTCATTATCTTTACACAAATGCGATTATATCATACAAAATTTGAAAAAATTATATAAAAATCAGTAACGAGATCGAATGATTTGCGAAGAGTAGCTTTGTCACGCACACTATTTATCTATTCTCTAAGCTGCAACACTTTTCTAGTTCATATATGGGTCCATAGAGGTTTGTAGTGTTCTGATGATGATTCCCCATCTAAGTTATTATAGAAAATAAGCATGAAACATAACCTTTTGACTGAACTATAGAAAACTGACCTTAAGAATCAGTTCATAAATATTTTAATTGAAAATTCATTGGATTTTGCGATATATGTAATTTGCCTACAGTATTTTAAAAAGTAATGCAAAGTGGAATGCAAACACATTCCATGTTAGAATCAATAGACAAAGTATTCGTTATCTAGGATCTAGGAACTATTAGTTTCAGAAAACTGTTTCGCTCTCCTCATTAGCTCGTCACTGGAATGAGGCAGAATATGAAATTAAGGATCAATCTTTTCCGGCAGTGATATAACTACCACCTTCAAAAATGTTTGGCGAACCTAGATGTCCCAACACCATGTGCCGGAAAGCAGATGTCCCACTGAGAAATGTTATTCATAATGCTACGCACTAATAACTCAATTCTCGCGATTTAAATAATCGACGGAGAAACAGTTGAAAATTCTACCAACAGATGACTGTCGCGAAACAATGCAAAATGAATTAGAAACAAATCTCGTGTTAGAATCAATACACAATATTTTTGTTCTAATTCCAGGCAGCTGTTCCGCTTTTCTTATGAGCTCATCAGTGGAATGAACCAGACGATGAAGTCACTGATCAACCATCTACGGCATGAGCTCGAATATGTAGGTTCTCCAAACATTTTCGAGAGAGGTAGATGTACCTCTGCTGGTACTGATTGATCAGTGACTTCATCGTCTGGCTCATGAGAAGAGTGAAACAGCTGTCTGGAACTAATAGACATATTGTCACTGTTCAACCTGGAGAACCAAAACTTTGTCTAGTTTATAAAGGTTCATTTCAACTCTACTGAACGACACCAATTTTTTACTAGTAGAACCTATAATTAGTGAAATTCGCCCATAGTGAATCACAAAAGAGGTACAACATGAGAAAACACAAGCACGCTTTCTAACAATAGTTATCTGAATGAGTATCGTTACCTCGTTATGGTGCTAAATATCATACACGCTGATCCAATTTATAATAGCAGGACTTGATCAGTCGACAGTTCATCAAAAAAATAAGGACAATTTGTTATATAAAGTATGGTCGAATTTTTTTTAGGATATACAGGGTAGTAAAGAGAAAAATATCATTTTAAATAAGTGCATATAATTCAATATTGAAGAAAGTTAGCAGCCTGAAATTTGGTATGGATAAATTATTCTGTATTCTCTAGTGGACTGTGGTTACCAATTTTTGGAAAATAAACAACGCATAATTGAAAAATTTGTACGCCACAATTTTTTCACAGAACAGATAAATACAAAGCATTTATCATTGGATTTTGAAACTTTTGTCTTTTGCAATTTTATGATAAAAAAATAAATTTAAGAATATATTTCAAATAATTGGCTATAATCAATAATAATCAAACAAAGGTGCCCTTCTCAACTGAAATTAAATCACAAATATATTAATGCAACAAATGTGAACGATTCAGCTGGATGCAAAATCAGCGCCTGATGATTGAATTATGTAAGCTTAGTAGAACATTACGAGCAATTCCTTCACATGCATTCTCAATTCTAAGCAGAAGTTCTTCCCTCGTGGCCAAAAATTAACACTAAATTCCTGTTGAAATTCCCGTGGCCTAATTTCGTGTCGATTTACATGTGCCGACATTGTTTGTGTAAATTCACAATCCCTCGTCGAGTAAAACATTACTCGTCACTCCATAAAATATGATTTAGAACTCCTCATCATTTTGAACAGAGCTTAGAAGCCATTGACAAAATATCATTCTGCGTTCTTCATCTCCTGGATGCAAACCCTGTACTGGTTGTAGGTGATGGATAGCTGGTCTATGATCCCTTTTAATACTCGTACGACAGTAGTTTTAGGAATTCCAAGGGTTCTGGACACTTCTCTATCTTGTCTTTGGATCTGTATTAAATTCACGCAGGTTGGGTTTACGATGATTGGGATTCCTAGGTGTACACTTCAATCCATTGGTAATGAATAATTGGTGGTGCAAATACATTATGACGTGGCTGTCTTCTATTAGGAAATGGAATGCGATATTCTTGAGCTGCTTCTGCAGTATCTCCATCACAAAATCCAAGAACGAAATGCATGTCAGCATATTCTTGCTTTGAAAATTGAAATGGCATTTTAAAGTCACACCGATTTATTTTGACGCAACTCAATAACAAAAGTTACCGTTAAGTTTTGCTAACTGTCAAAATCTATAGGCATATCCTGCTTGGTGATGCTTATTTTGGTAAGCTCGAAATCGGAAGATGAACAACGCACAATCGTTAGAAAGCCACTTTTCTTTGATATTGCTTCAAAGTCAATTACTTCAAAGTATTAAAATATAGTATTCTTTGTTTTCTTAGCTTCCGGTTATTTAATTCAAGAACGCATTTTATCATAAAATTGTAAAAGACAAGAAATAGACCGAAACATATATTTTAAGAAGAAAGCTTATCTGAAATAGTTCAAATTGTAGACTACTTATGAATATTCTTAGAATACTAAGAAAAAATATGATAGCAATTTCCAATAGGTACTATCATTGGTAAGTTGATTTCAAAATCTTGTTTCAGACGTAAGCCGCATGCCTTATAAGGGAGAGCCTAATTTGAAAGAAATATTTCTCTTTACTTGCTTTGTATCGAATGTCTTTTAATCGCGAGTATAAGAATGCAATCATTTCTTGCTAAGATGTAATAGGGAATTCGTAAATATGAAGCGTGACATATCAAGATTCTCATATCCAAGTATACATAGGAAGTATTTCATCTGCAATGACTCGAATAAAATGTCGTAAATTTAGTAGCAAACTAACACATTTTAAATTTCATTAGAATTTTTCCTATGTTGGCAACCTGCCAAGCATCTACACCCCTACAGTATCAGAATATAAAAATGTATGTTCCATTTCGGTTGGTGTTACCCAACAGTTGTTAGATAAAGAATTGGTAAGTCTTCACTCCCACTGTCAATTTTACATTCTACAGTTCAATGGGATGATGATCTTAGAATAATCGAAAATATGTTGTAGGAATAACCCTTTCGTATCCCTGTAACTACATCATTTTAAACTGTTCGATTGATGAAAAGTTTGAGCTAGAACTACACTTTATTTTTGGATGTTAAATCAAACGCAAAAAATAATAATTTATTGACAAAATAGAACTAAGAATCGGTTACAAAATATGGAACCTATCAAATTCCTGCGACGAAAACTTGAAATTATTTTCTTTATCATTATCTAAAATATTGTCAGACTAAGAAATTAAAACCTTATGGAAGCAATATTGAGCGTGCTTTAGGAATGTTTCATACAAAATACATGGTTTTGTTAGTAGTAGTTAGTTGAATAAAACCCTACACTTTAAATTGTTCCTGAATCCCAAATGATAATTTTTCGATGGTCCAGAATTAATATCACAAGAGAAAGAGAGAGAGAGAGAATTGAATATACACAGAGATGGAGATCTCTGTGTGAATATAATTCTAATTCGACAGATCCTCGAAAACTTGTTGCCAGACAATAGCGACGAGAGCCCGAAGGGATCGACTGGCTATTGCCGAACGGCAACAAGTTGCGAAATATCTAGAGAATTATTATCGAATTCATCGAACTCTCTTTCTGTATTCTGTAGATAATATCTGGAGAATTTATTGAATGACAAATCATAAACTGGTATGCCCATCTCTAGTCAAATCTGCCGTTGACAATCAATAAAAAAAAGGTACCTGGAAATTTCCAGCCGGAGTTTTCCAAGTAGAAAATTTTCACTATAGTAATGTTTTGATAAGCTAAAACGTGAAAAAATAATCAGAATAATAATTGAAAAGCTATAATAATATCACGGTAGGGGTTGGAAATCTAAATCATTACCTTTTCCTGTCCATATTACTATCATCGGTCAATCAAACAATTTTAAAGTCTTATTTCATGCGAAAACCATTACCCTGTTAAGGTAGAGTTTGACTTGAAACAAATATTCTCAGTATTCCTCTTTTGTATCATTATATCATTGAATCTCCGAAAACTTGAGTGAAATAACTTTTTAACAAAATTAAACAAAAAATTCATGAAATGAAACTTATAAAATTCATGTAACTAAAATTTTAAATTATTCTCTTCATCATCGTCTCTAGACTAGTATATTGTGAGAATGAGAAAACTAAAACTTGAGGGAGCAATATTGAGCATAAGTTGCAAAATAAGTACTTCTTGGTTAAATAACATGTTAGAATGATATGATGCGTACTGTATGTGTAGGTATGTTGAATGGACATTCTTCAGCGGACGGTTGGATGTCGAAGTGCAAGGTCGTTCGTAGGAGGAGGTCTACAACTTCTGGTTCTACACAAATGATGCGACTTATTTCAATACAGAATTCTGATATTTTGTAAAATGTTTTATGTTTGTTTTATGAACAACGTTCAATCCATCGTCATGATTACTCATTTTACCCTCAGTGTTCGGTCAGATACACGTAGACAGTGTTATGAAGTCATAATAAAATATACGACTTTCTTCAATTTACAGAAATGCCAGTTATTTTTCACCTTGAACAAGTTCCTTCGCACACATAGTTTCAATATATTTCGTTCAACATAAGATAATATGTATTGAGTTAGGTTTACTCTTCATTTTTATACAGTTCAATCCATCGTCTCATTTGAATTTCCCAGTTCAAATAGTTAAGATTGAAAAGATGTTTTCTATTGAAAGACCCTCAAAACACAATTCAGTCAAACGAACCCTCTATGAATTTGGTTGAGCCACTGCTGAAAAAAAAATAGTTCCAAGATATTTGAACAATATTGATATATTCTTTTTTATTCAATGAGCTGTTTCATTATTTGATGGGTTATATGGTATATAGAAAGTCATTTAACGTGGCAAATTGCGATTGGGAAAATATTGCAATAGTATCGAAATATCAAATACCTCTTGTAATTAGTGTTAGAAATTTTCACCGTCCCATCCCGTCTGATCGTTCCGTACTGTATCGATTCTGCGGTAGATTCAACTGGGTGGGTTCCACATTCCAGACATTACATAACAGAATCGATGCATCCACATAAATGAAAAAGTATAGGTTGAAGGTGTAATAATGATGATGAAAAGTTTTCTTAAAAGATTTGATGAACATTTAATAAAGTGGTTCTGTATAATAATGAAATTTCCTACCACAAATGACATTAGCCAATAGTCTTCACGTCCTTGAATCACTAATAATGTAATAATCCTGAGCTATTCAAATAATATCATCACGAACATCCTTATACCCCACGGTTTAAGGGACATCTTAAATGCAAACAATTAAATCTAGAGCTATATATAAAAGAAAGTTGAATTTTCGATCTTGAAAATATATAACAGGTTCCCTCTAGAGCAAAAACTCCTGCCCTCTCATCTAATTAAGAAGAGGCTCAAGATCTTCCTTATTAACAGGGCTTACTACTATGAGTATTTCTCATATCTTATACCTATTACTTTTAATTATGAATTTTAATATTGTCTGTCGTTCTGTCACATCTTATTCAATGAATATGTCTATCTATCCATTTATGTATTAAAGAATTTCTACATAATCTGTGAAGCATTGAAGATATGCCAAAGTTAATTCTCAACGATATAACGAAATCTCATAAAAAAATTAAATCAATTACAATATTCTAAAATATTTCCATCCATTTTCGTGTCTTATTTTACAACGTGAATTATTCGACAGGGTTTCAACTGAAGAGCTTAATTTGAGTTTTTAGAGAGGGCTTAACAGCATATACCAAGTATATAATGGATTGCTTATAAACAGAAAATACAGCAGGGAGCAGTAACTGGCCACATTCTTTATAGCGTGACAGCCAGTTGGCTCTTTGTTCCTTCATATCAGTCACTGACTGCAAGCTCGTTCACAAAACAAGGAGCCAGCTGAAGTTGTTGCGCTCCTAATAGGGGAAGAAAATACTAGCGAGCTGTACAAGGAAAAATACTACCGGGAATGAAAATTTGGCTATTGATTCATATATTTTTCTGTCAAAAATACAATTATAGAAAATATTTCGAGAGTTACAAAATTTACCTTCGCCCAAAAGTACGCCACATAAAACTAATGAACTGTGATCAATAGATCACTAGCTTCTCTCACTCAAAGTTGCGGAAAGACGTCAAATCATATCATTACATTGAAAGTTCATTCGAATTGAAAATATAATGTATATATAACTCTGTTTTATACTTATAATTAGTGGGTCAATTTCGTGCATATCATATTGATATATTAAAATAAAACACTTTTACTTTGTTTTTTATCAATCTTCAAATGATAATAATGTATTACATCAGTATCGTTTGAAGATGACACGCTAGTGTCGAAACTATAGTCACAATTTATTTCTATAATATATGTGAGTAAAATTGTTTTATTTTATCATATCAATTATAATACCTACTTCCTTAAAATTCTTCACATATTTCTCCTTTTTTGATAAGGTATTTGATGACCTTTCACTAATTTGCTTCGGCAACGATTTTGAAATGGTGATCTGATATCTAGTAGAGTTTAATGCAAGCAAAACTCAAACTTGCATTTTCTCCAGGAAGACAGATCCTACAATCCAATCAATTATTATGATGTCAGAAACAACTATTAATACGGAGTCTTTCATATACATATATACATGCTCGGGATTACCACCGGCAGCACCCCCTCATGGAATCCATGTGAGATCCATTACGACATCCGCTTCACAAACTCTTTTGGTTATTACTCCGTGCAACCAACTACTTTAGATCCCAGCAGCTTCTTATAATCTACAAAGCACAGAATCGACCAGTCCTGGAGTACTGTTCACTTGTTTGGAGTCCGGCTCCCAAACATTCACCGGAGCTCTTGGATTCTATCCAGAAGAGAGCTGTACGTCTGATTCATGATGTCACATTTACGAATTCATAGACCTCTCTTAAACATCGTAGAAAAGTGGGTAATCTTTCCCTGTTCTTTAGATATTTCCATGGTCGGTGTTCATCAGAAATCTTGTCTATTATCCCACCACGAGAGATTCCAAAAAGCGGACTAGACGAGCTCAAGTTCATTGTCAAGCTTGAGACCTGCCTAACTTCTTCCTACCAGATTTTATTTTTCTATCGAATGGTGAAGTTGTGGAACTCTTTGCCTACTGAGGGCTTTTCTTACGCATATACGCTCCAAACATTCAAGATCCAACTGAACGTAACCCCTTGTTTGCATTATTATCCCCAAATAGTATTTAAACAGGCACATTTTGATTAATAATTTAGTTTACTCTGATGATGGCTACTTGGTCCTCAGTACTTTAAGAGTATTGTTAGTAGATGATCATTTCATATTTATACTGTTATTGTGTACCCCCAGTGTGAACTCTTTTATTAGTTTATTACCTACTTGGACTATACTAAACTTTCATAACATAAACTGTTATCTGGCTAGTACCTTGACATTTATTCAATATTGTGGTGTTGAAGTGGTGTTAACATGAGCCTTTCTAGTTTCAACAAGTGATCTCTTATGACTCGATTTTTTTTGTTGATATAATGAAACTCTTTTCCTTTATTTTTTATCGCTAGTTTTATGGACACACTGACGTGAATATAATCTTGACAACTAGCGTGTCATCTTCAGAGTACAAGTTTATGGATAAACATAGGAGATCTTAATATTTTAGTTAGTAGTTCTAATAAAATAGTGCTGCTTGATGAAAATACTGAAAACTTCAATACTTTGCATATAAACCATGAATCAATTCTTTGAGTGGAGTCCATAGTCGCATTTTTTTTGTATTTCTATCGTGTGACCTGAATAATCATATTTGGCTCATCCGCAGTATTTCAACTTGGGTCTTATTCACGATATTTGATTTGTTTCCAATACACGTTGAACAACAAACAAAAATTTGTTCAATATTTACTATAGAATTTGTTGAGTATTGGTCCAACTTGATGATTGCTTAACCCCAGAATCAATGTTGGGTAAATAATCGTTTTCCTTCCTGGATAAAATGTTCACCATATATTCAATTTCCTTAAATAATTCAAATAATATGGGTATTATTTTAGCAATGTATATTACTAGCGTTCTTTATAATGGACATTAGTTTTGTGTCCGTTTTATAGTATATAATGAATACGTACGGTAAATATTGTGCCTTTTGTTAGTAACTTTCAGATCCCTGGATGCCCAATTGATCATTATATCACAAGAAAGTTAAACAGTATGAAGTATTATTATTCATTATGATAAAGGACGATCCGCTTCAATTTGGAAGCAATTACTCTTGAAACCAAATATCAAACTTCCCTCGGTTTATTTCGCGATGAGATAATGTGGATTGCAAGTTTTTGTATCAAATATAAGATCCTCTCTAAGGATTAAACCTCGATTACCGGCGTGCAACACTTCTAAAACTTTGATAAAATTATTATTTCATAAAATTGAAATGCTTTTATTGAGACAAACCTTTACCCATCGACTTTAGTGATCTTAGCGCTGCGCTCATTCAATTCCTGCCACGGGCGACCCATAGTCCCATAGAAATAGGGGTTCAAAAGTATTTTTCTCCAAAATTTGTTTATAATGTTTCAAGAACCGAATTTAATTCGTAGATATATTTGATAATTTCATGAGAATTGTATTATCATTATTATTATCATTAATAATACAGTTTAAATTTAGATTCCGCTGAATTGTCACATTCAACCATAGTTTCACGATACCACAAAGTGATTCCATGTGTAAGTATGTGAAATCACACTTCAACGACTTAATGTGACGATATTCAAATCTTAAAATAGTAATTGCGGACACTTTTGCGGGATAAAAGTAAGTTCATGATACATACTTATAACCAGAAAAACATTGTTGTCATAATGGTTCAATGAAATAATATAGCTTCATTTGAAAAACTGAAGATGTATGTCAGAAGTACCACTTGCAAGGGGGCTACCGCGCTCCAAAGCAATACAATTTCTTATTTCACCACTTTGAAGCGATTTGCAAAATTTCAAATCCGTACGACCATTATGACAGGCGCCATCGTCTCCGCACACATTCGCACGAACATACTAGGCACACACAAAGCTCTGGTCGAAAATAGTATAGATCGATTCAGAAAGGCTCAAAACAAATATTTCCCCGAAAATCCGAGAAATTTTTGTTAGACCGATTACAATATTTTCCTCAAACTACTTATAGTGAGGAAAGTGGAAAAGGGAGAAAATTTGTATTACGGGTTGACACTTCCCTCATTCTCCTTTTGCTATCTCAAGTTTTCGCTTTCGGACACTTCTGTGAGTAAAATTTGTGATTTTAATAAATATTCAGTCATCATTGTGCGCGGGCAACACCCATAGGCATAGTAAACTAATATACTATTACAAATGATTAGAATAAGTTAAGACGTGGCAAGACGTCAAATCTCTATAGTTTAGAGTCATTGGTGAATGGATGGTTGGTACTTCTCACATGTATAGAACAGCCGAGTATACTCCCATCTGTTGCTTTGTTGAATTGATGATCGTAATGTATATCCACTAGGCGTTGTTCGCGGGCAGCACCCGAATTTTTGAGGAAATGTACAAAAAAAAAATTCCGTTTCTGGGAATCGAACCCAGCCTCTACACCACATCGCAGTTTGTTATAAACTGTTAAAGTACGATGTAAATGTAAGTTGACTACAATAATTGTTTTTACTGTTGTTGTTGAACGATTTTGTTGAAATTTTGGTGAAAGTATTTTTAAGTTAACTTAAATTTACTGTGAAAGTTTCGAATCGATTAAATATATAGTGGTAGTAAATTTTTCTTTGATTTTCAACCCTTCAGGAAAGGATGTGCTTATTATACAATAGGGTTCGTCACCGAATAGCAAACGATTATTTTTCAAAATTTGAATATGATAAGACTTTTCGTTTTTAAGTTTTCATGGATACAAGCATTCCGTGACATACATCCAGACAGACAGATTTTTTCAAAGTTGCTTAAAATTCGGAAAGAATGGTGTAAGAAGTTTTGCTTTTTTAACGATCTTAGAAATAGCTTCAGTTAATGCGATACACTATTCGAACTGCGTCTGCGAATTGAATAATAGTCCATTGGAATTGTCATTTTCTGTGTAAAAATTTTAAGCAGCATACAAACCTGGTATTTTAGGAAGGTTTCGACTTCTAGAACATTAATTTCACAACCCGCAGAGGAGGGGTGATTTAAATTTTGGTGAAAATTATCAAGAGCAAAGTTGTAGAGCGGATATTTTTTTGAAATTGCATATTATCACCGCTCGAAGGTGTAGATAATCAGTTTTTAAAGTGATTTTTCACATTTTCAGTGTGAAATACTAATTTTCGTGAAAACTATCAAGAAAGCTAAGTAGTAGAACGGAAAATTCCATATATTTGGAGTTGTTTTCAAAAATGCGTATTTTCACAGCTAGAACGCGCCAAAAAAGGGGCGCGTATTATAGATGAGGGATAAGGGATTTTTCACATTTGAAGTGTGAAATACTAATTTTCAGTGTGAAATACTAATTTTGGTAAGAACTATTAAGAGAGCAAAGTTGTAGAACGGAAAATTTCCTATTTTTATGTTACAAAGACATTTTTTCTGAAATTACGTATTTACACCGCTAAACCGCGCCATAGAAGGTGCGCGATTATAGATAATCAGCTTTTGAAGAGATTTTTCATATTTTCAGGACGAAAAATTAATTTTGGTGAAAATTGTCAAGAGAGCAAAGTTGGAGAACGGAAAGTTTGCAACTATTTCAAATTACTTATTTTTGCCGCTAGAAGGCGCCAATGTGATATAGGATCATACATATTCTACAGTTTAGACAATTTTTTGAGTTTCAATTTTTTTTTTATTCCTTTTTTTTGTTTAAAGTATTAATTATCAATTCTTAACGCAAATTATAATTTGTCATTAGCATACTAAATAATCGTATATTCACAAAAAATAAAACAGTTTTTATATTTTTTTATTGTACATAATAATAATAATAATCACATTTTTATGCAGTCTCTGCTCTTTTCACATTCATATATTCATTCTCATCGCTACTTGCGCTATATACTTCTTCCTCCGACGATGGTGCTTCAAGTGGATTATTCAGCAAACTCATATCAATATCAGTGTAAACTTCAATCTCCTACTACATCATCAGGGTAATCCAGATCAAAATGTGAAAAACGCTTAAAAAGTTGGTTATTTATAGCCACGAAGCTTCTACGGCGCGTTCTAGCGGAGAAAATACGCAGTTCCAGGAAAAACTTTTGCAACATGAAAATAGGAAATTTTCCGTTCTACAACTTTGCTGTCTTGATTGTTACCAGAATTAGTATTTCACACTGAAAATGTGAAAAATCACTTAAAAAGCTGATTATCTATAACCGCGCACCTTCTATGGCGAGTTCTAGCGGGGTAAATACGCAATTTAAAAAAATCTTGGAACATAAAAATAGGAAATTTTCCGATCCACAACTTTGCTCGTAATTTTCCCCAGAATTCATATTGTTCACGTAAATTGCAGAAAACGGCCAAAAACGCGAAAAAAATGTTCTAAAATCTAAAATACAATCAGATATTAATTTTTTTCAGTCGTATACGCGCGGTTTGTCAAAAAATATGAATTTTACTCAAGAGTGAAGTACCTTTATATTCGACAATATCGGAAATTGTTGGAAAGAAAAGTTGATCAGAACTAAAAACTGCGTTAAATATGCAATTACATTCATTTACATTGAAAAATTAGGTTTCGTTATTTTTTACCTTTTTTTATATTTTTACTGAACATTTATCTCTTGTGATTATGAAACACATGATAACTAATACCAGAAATAAATAGAAATTTATATTTACTCATTCCACTAATGCCTCGACGTATCCACCCTCTCGTTCCATACATTAATTTATTGTATGTCAGTGCATCCTAGATTACATGTTACTACAGTTAAATTTGCATTGATATTGTAAACAAGAAAGAAAAAATCATTTTTTCAATGTAAATGAATGTAATTGCATTATTGAACGTAGTTTTTAGTTCTGATCAACTTTTCTTTATAACAATTTTCGATATTGTCAAATATAAAGGTACTTTACTCTTGAGTAAAATTCATATTTTTTGACAAACCGTTTATACCGTATACCACTGAAAAAATTCAATATCTGGTGAATTTAGAACATGTAGTGCTTTTCATGAAGAATAACTTTTTTCCTAAAATTAATAATATGAAAGTTTTCCTTTTGGTTCCAACACAGTGAGACATATTGTCTCACTCATTCTACTGCGGGCTGTGAAATTGGTGTTCCAGAAGTAGAAAGCTTCCCAAAAAACCAGGCCTATATGCTGCTCAAAATTTCCACGTTTCAGACGATTTTTGTGTCTAATTCCGGTGGACTATAATGAGAAAAGGTAATTGTAACCATGGCATCAAATCAACCTACAGACCTAATCATCTCCTAACATAAAAACGTTGTTAATAAGACCATTTCAAAAATAATAATAATCTATTAATAACGTTTTCTTTTTCTGAAACTGATAAACTATTGAACAAACCACGGATGATATGAATCATAACAGCCTTAGATGTCTACATCTGCTACAGTAATGATACTCATAACATACCTTGGTATGTTAATAGCTATAATAATAAGATTCTTGACCCAGTATGAATTATATATAAAAATTCTCGGGAAATAGGTCACAATAACACTTTGTTTTGAATATTCGTCTTTACGTACGTTTCGGTCTCACGACCATCATCAGAAGACTCACTATGTCTAAAAAGGGGGTTTATTAAAACTAATTATAGCACAAGCGTCCAAATCGCACAATTTAACTTCAATCAAAAGAGCCCACGCCGTCGAAACGAACAGAACTACGAATAATCGAAATTGTATCGTCAGAATTAAAGTATAAAATTTTTTTTTTGTAGTAAGAATCCGCTATTCAGTAATATTATTAAAATATATGAGTGCATATTGATTGGTATTCTCACAACAAATGAGAAGAACGAAGTTATTTGTCAAGTATCTACTTTCGAAACCAGATGTGTAGGATTTATGACTAGGTACTTAAGAAAGGTTACAGACCTGTACTGGGAAATTACTATTACGAATTCTTCCTAAAAACATTTTCAACACTTATAAAGACGTATGTAAGAATTTGCAAGAGATTATTTAATCAAATTAGTATAAATATGACTTAGATTTTGTGTGTCTACCCTATGATTTACAGATTTGGGGTCCCGTTTTATGTGAATCATCTCCAGGATAGATCTTTTATAATAATTGGTTTCCTTAGTTAAGATATTAACATTTTTGTAATCAAATTGATGGTTATAATCAAAGCAATGCTTAGCAAGGGCGGTGGAATTTTCTAAGTTGTTATTTCTTGTGCTATATTTATGGCCGTACATTCTTTTTTGTAAATATTGTTTAGAGATTCCAGTATAGGTTCCATCACAATCTAAACAATTCAATTTATACACTGTGTGGGTTTGTTTATCTTTGGGTATTAAAGGTTTTAGATTTGAGAAATATTTTCCAACACAGTTAGTAGGTTTATGCGCAACATTTATATCATACTTTTTCAAACATTTTTTGATTTTCTCTGAGGTCTCCGGAATGTAAGGTAGAGTTATAAAATTGTCTGTATTACCTTTTATGTTATTTTTATTAGACGAACCATTATAGATTTTGTTTATTCTTTCTTTAATGATAGGATTGAAAAAAGTTTTTGGGTAGCCATTCAATTCTAGTGTATTACGAACAATTTTTAAATTTTTGGGGCGGTCATCTGCGTGGGACAATTTTATCGCGCGATCTGTAAGGCTGTAAGGAATTGAAGTGAAGATAACGTTGAGACCATACTTCTTTAGTAAACCAAGAGGTTTTTATTTTTCCATCTGCATCATGCCTAATGTTCATATCTAGGAAATTTATGTTATTGTTTAATTCTATTTCACAAGTGAATTGAAGTTTACAGTGAAAATTGTTAAATTTATCAATTACATATTGAATTTTATCGTTGGGAACACACATAAGGCAATCGTCTACATACCGTTTGAAGAATACAGGCCGAAAATCTAATGAACTCATAACAGATTCCTCTAGGCACTCCATAACGAGGTTAGCAATGGTAGCTGAAATAGGAGATCCCATTGCTGTGCCGAATATTTGTCCAAAAAATTGCTCACCATACTGAAAGTATGTGCATTCTAAACAAAATTTTACAGCATTTATAAATTCCGATTGATCTAGAGGTGTGTGGTTTTTAATCTCTGCCCAACGTTTTTTGATGCTATTCAATGCCAAAACAACAGGTATATTTGTAAATAAAGAAACAACGTCCAAGGAAATCAGTTGATGGTTTACGGGTACGGATTGATTTTTTATAAATTCATTAAAGTGCCATGAATCTTTTACATAGAATTCATTTTTTCCTATTATATTATTGATAGATTTTGATAGAAATTTTGATAAATTGTAAGTAGGCGCTCCAATATTACTAACAATGGGTCTTAGAGGTATATCATTTTTATGTAGTTTGGGAAGCCCATAGATATAAGGTGCTAGCCCATTATGGCAAATTAATTTATTTTTTAATTCAATAGGGATTATCTTATTCTTATGCCATTTATTTATCAATTTATTCATGTTGTTTTGTACTGATAAAGTAGGATCAGATTTTAAAGTTGTTTCATCATTTAAAAGGTTTCCTATTTTGTTTTCATAGTCATTTCTATGCATTATGACGGTTTTATTACATTTATCCGCGTTCAAAACTAATATTTGAGGGTTAGCATCTAAGAAATCTTTTGTTATTTTTGTATGATAGTTAAAACGATTCTTTGCAATCCCTACTTCTGCCTTCTGTTTGTTCTTTTTGTTTGTCAAGATGTTACAAACTTTGTTTCTAATTTCGTTTTTCTCTTCTACATTTTTATTCCTAATTCCGCATTCTAAATTTGCAATAATATTATCGATAGGCAGTTTATTATTGTTATTAGGCAATGCAAATTTCGGACCTAAACTTAACGTGTGCTGCACCTCATCCGGAATTTTTATGTCCGTTAGATTTTTCAACCATTGTTCATTGATATTCTTTTTTTCATAAGTTACGCCTTTCATTAAATTATTTATCTTTTTAGATTGAATGGCTTTGATTTTGTTGAAATTTTTTTCGAAGTCATATTTATACTAATTTGATTAAATAATCTCTTGCAAATTCTTACATACGTCTTTATAAGTGTTGAAAATGTTTTTAGGAAGAATTCGTAATAGTAATTTCCCAGTACAGGTCTGTAACCTTTCTTAAGTACCTAGTCATAAATCCTACACATCTGGTTTCGAAAGTAGATACTTGACAAATAACTTCGTTCTTCTCATTTGTTGTGAGAATACCAATCAATACGCACTCATATATTTTAATAACATTACTGAATAGCGGATTCTTACTACAAAAAAAAATTTTTATACTTTAATTCTGACGATACAATTTCGATTATTCGTAGTTCTGTTCGTTTCGACGGCGTGGGCTCTTTTGATTGAAGTTAAATTGTGCGATTTGGACGCTTGTGCTATAATTAGTTTTAATAAACCCCCTTTTTAGACATAGTGAGTCTTCTGATGATGGTCGTGAGACCGAAACGTACGTAAAGACGAATATTTAAAACAAAGTTTTATTGTGACCTATTTCCCGAGAATTTTTATATATAATAGCTATAATGCAAACTTATTATAAAGTCCATGACCTGTAAATTTCAGGATTATTTCTATTACGACAAACACAAAAATACGTTACTACTTCTATGATGTCAACTTTTCAAATATTAATTTCGGGCACTTCTGCAGGCTGAAGGTATGATTAAGATATATATTTAAGAACTGGAAACGAGATCTTATTCTCACCACTTTGAGATTTGCAAAATGTAAAATTTTTACGACCAATAAGAACGGCGCCATCGTGTCCACAGTGGGTTACGTACGCACGCACAAACATCATCTCAAAAATAGTTAGGATGCTGAAAGGCTCAAAACTGATTATAATCAACTGGAGGAGCCTGTAAGAAATCCCAAACTGACATTTCATTTTGTAAATTGTGATAGAATACTGGACTAGTATTTTAATCAAGAAGGATTGTTATTACGTGCATGTCGAGGAGGCCAAGGTTATCTTTCCATCGTTCGGGATTCAAACGTTGTATTATTAACGCCGGTCTCGATCAGATTCCAAAAGCTAGTAGCAAGGTCAGGTTAAGGCCGTGTGGCAATGGAGCGGGATTCTCACTGCCCCGTAGAGGAACGAGAGAACGCGGAAAATGTTCGCCTTAAGAAAGGCCGTTACACCGTGTTCAAGTTAGTGCTCTCATGTTCATTACGTTGGTAGAATGGATCATAATAATAATTGGAGTAATGCCGTTACGGAATAGGAAAATTAATACGTGCGCAGGATTTATTATGGCACATTTGACCCCGCTGGTACTATACAACTGATCGTCACCCACATGAATTTATTATTATGCAATTAAATTCAATCGATTATGATTGGTTATATCATACCTCATGAATTACTTGATTGTTGCCCACACGTGAGTCATAAAATTTGGTTTAATCTTATTATCTATTTCATCTCATTGATAATGAATGATTGTTGAATTAAAGATTTTGTAGGAAGTGCTAAATATGATCGGTCCATACCTCAGATTAAATATCATCTGAGGTCTAGACTATGACACAAGATAGGGCTTGAAGTAATACGGATCCGATGAATCTGGCTTAATTCTCATTGATACTGTTTCCGTAATTTGGGTTTTAGATAATCCCGCCAGCTATTACAGATGACAGCTTCATAGTAGACTGGAAATGATTTTACAATAATTATTTGTTATATATATATTTGGCTATATAATTTCTCGATTCATGGTTCACTTAGTTTTGTCGTTGCCTCAATACAAGTGGATGGGAATTTGTTAGTCGTATGTTAGAAATCCATATTGCAATCAAACTGTTTAATAAGCTTAGTGATATTTAATAACAGAACATCACAAAGTAACCGTAAAATCAATTCAGTTTCTATAATTGGGATTTCCAAATTAGGAAGACACCCTTGTGTTACGAATTAGATGATAAAATAAATAATCTCACCTGACAAATACACCAATATACCGAGTGACAAATACAAAATCTAGCTTAACATAGCTTAAGTCCCAATTATTTTCAGGACGTACCCTCAAAAATTCCACTTACAAAACCAATATACAATGTGGCAATTGCGGCAATTCCGGTTATACCGTTTCTTGTATGGTTAGCTGTATTGGTTCCACCCTCTTTAGAGTTCCGAGCGCAGTCGTAAGAGGAGTCCTTTGGCTCTTATGGCTTTGAGTATAGACTCGAAGATCCACATCCTAGTATTTGGGCTGAGGTTCCAATTATGGGCAATAGCTCACCTGCACAACCAGAAGGCCGCAGTAAATTTGCGAAACTGTTGTTCCAGGTGTTATTCCCAAAGACATTTCTTATCTAATATGACTTCTAGGTATTTGGCTTAACTTATATTTCCTAGTGGAAACTACTATTTCAGTTTTGTTTTCTTCCCTTGATATAATAAAATAAAACACTTTTACTTGTTTTTTATCACATTTATTATAGAAACAAATCGTGACTATAGTTTCGACACTAGCGTGTCATCTTCAAACGATACTAATGTATGAAAATATGAATAATCTTGACTATTTATGGTACAATATAAGATACAGGTAACAAGTGGGGTTCCGGTTGGGGAAATACATTGAACGAATAGTATAATTGAAATTGGATAATGAGGTAGAGTTAATATGGTGATAAGGAAATTTTAATGCGGAGGTATACTAGGAAGCCACAAGAGGATTATGGGAAATTTTACGTTATCAAAACATCAAACAGAATGCTATAGTGGACATCTAATTGATCGTTTAAAATTTTATGGTCATCATTTTTAATACCTTTGAAAATTTCTATTGATTCTAGTGTGTTTAATTTAAAATCTCTACTCTGGTTATGTGAAAATTTAACTTTATTAAACTTATGTGTTTTATCTTTAGCATTGAACAAAAAATATGACAATTTATTTTGAGGTTTGAAGCTAACTTTCAGGTTATGTTTCGGTAAAACGTCTGTAATTCTTTTACTTACGGTACCAAAATATGTGAGGGAAACGTATTTTGATGAAGAACCAGAATTTTTTGTAAAAGGATAAGTACTTGAGTAAGTTAATTTCTGTTTCCTTGTGTCAATTAATTTGGATATACATTGAGGTTGAAAATCATTGTTAATGGCTATAACCTTGATTATATTCAATTCATCATCCAGGTTTTCAGGAGAAAGAGGAAGTAATAAGGCTCTATGTATTATAGAGTTGTATGCTGCTAATTTGTGACTATATGAGGACTAAAAGATGAATTGGAAATAGTTGTATCTGTGAATGTAGGTTTTCTATAAATTTTGAAAGTAATGATATTATGGTGCGTGAGGGTATAAGGTCTAGGAAATTTATTTTGTTATCTTTCACAGTTTCTAAAGTGAACTTAATGTTAAGATGGTTATTATTAATCAAGGATAAGAAAACATTCAATTGTCGTACTTTTGAAAAAGGATAAAATATCATCTACATATTTAAAGCAACAACGAATATGTTCAGGGGGAACTCATTATAGTTTCTTCAATATAAGACATGAAAATATCTGCCAATTGATGACTTGGGGATTATTTTGTGTGAAAAACTCGTTATTAAATTGACAATCATTTTTGATATCAGATTAATATATTTTAGAGTAACATCTCGGTGAATACACTGCTGATTGAACCATATATTTTGATTATATGAAAGAATAACTACTTTGTTTTTATACCACTTTTATTAATAATAACGTGAAAACGTAACTATAGTTTCAACACCGAAGTGCCATTATCAAACAATTAGAAAATTTTCTAATTGTTTGATAATGGCACTTATTCTTTCATATAATCAAAATGATAAATTACCATAAATTAACGTCTTCCACCATCGATATATTTTGACTTGTAGTCGGTCGGTTTTTCATTCGTTTGTGGTATTGTTTGGAATTTTGGTATCTTTCGATGTTTCAAATATATTTTCAAATATACCACCCCAATGAAGTAAAATTTTGATATCAAAAATTCTGGAAAAATCACATACAAATATCGTATTAAAATCTGAGATTCTTAGTTCTTTGCATTAAGTCGTATTATTTTTAGATCGTGTTTTTATAAATTGAAGTGTAATTTATCTAATTTATTTTATTGTCCGTGAATTGCGTAGCTCGGTAGAGCTAAATAATTATTGCTGTTGTTTAAACTTAATATATTATTATATTTCTAGAAAATATTTTTAACATGTTTGATAATTTAAATGAGTATAGGACAAGAATTGATTTCTACAATCAGTAATAGTGGTAAAATAATTTATGAAATTTTGTTAAAAACAGGACACCATGATTCTTTTTAAAAAGTCAATTTTTGACTTCAAAACGTTGGAGAATTGAAACATGTGATACGTCAACCTTCTTAAAATTCTACATAGAAAATAAAAATCCCACACCCGTATTTAAAAAAATAAAGTTGATGATGATTTCCAAAAAACGAAACCTCTGATTTCATATTTGGCAACGTTATCTTGTATAAGGGAAAGTGACAACAATAAAGTGTCATGTATTTTGAGATATCATCTCAAATAATTTCCCATTTTCGGTTGTTTTCGAATTTTTTTAATTTCCAAGCGGCGTTTTGTTAAGCATCAAAATGCACAACTTTGCTTCAATTCAACCATCTTCGTATCTCTATATCTACAAGAATTAGAATCTTCACAGCTAAAATCATAGACTCCAGTATTTTTGGTGTCATTTCATTTTGATTTTTAGTAAAGTTTGTTTGATTTTCTGTATGCAAGAGATTTTCCTTGTCTTCGGGTCTTAAATTCTTTACAGACTTTTATAAAATACGCAAAGGAACGCTAAAAAATGATTTCTGATAAACCGAATGAATTTGTTTAAAGTTTATCATTCAATATAATTTATCATGTCATGGTTATCTTTCCATTTGGTTTCGAATTAATTTATTTCTATATTATGAAATAAACTTCTCTGAAATGGTTATTGATTCTTTTTTTTTCATCAAAGGGTACATACCGACATGTACCCATTTTGTAAAATGCCATATTTAGTGGCGTGTTTATTTTTCTTAAAAAAAACAATCTGATCCTTGTTTCCGATTCGCGACAAAGAAACAGTGCTATAGCAGGCTTCGGTAGGTTGACATAGAAAACAATTTTCACAGCATAAATACAGTTTTTTCCCCATCTTTTGAGATACATATAGACGATCAAAACTGCAGTTTTAAAGTAACAATTGAATTAAGGTACAACACATAATGGAAACAATGTTTTTGTGGTTGTCCATCCACAATATTATTTATTCAGTCAGCTATACTATTCAACTTGAACCATTTGTGACTCTTCCCTCATTACAGCTGATAGTGAAAATGATCATCAATGCATTTCGCAGTCGTACCACAGTCGTACATACAGGTCTGGGGACTCGTATGTTTGACATGGGTCTCTTACGCGTCGCCAAACTCGTAGTCCCTCGCTCAGCCACTAGCTAACGCTTGGATCGAAGTGGTAAAACGATTTCTTTCCGGAATCGCAAGCAGTGTTACTAAGTATTCTGATTTGAGAAAGGAATAGAACGGTTGCTCTTGTCAAAATGTATTACTCACCTTAAAAATAACTTCCCTTTTTTCGTTATAAATGCTCGCACACATATAAGACCTCGTTAAAACGATTTCTATCCGGAATCGCAAGCATACACTTTTTTCGCATTTCCGCATCTTTCGACACTTTAAAAATAGAAGCTTCTTGCTTTACACTTTTGTACCCTGTTTTGCATTTCGGCACAATGCACGATTTCGTGATTTGTTTCTAAAAACGCAGGTATTCCTTGTGTTTACAAGTCAAGTATGACAGTTGTCAGAGAATTTCGACTACTGCGCCATCCTTTTTGGTACTACGCGACAGTCGACGCTTAGCGGACCCACTTCTCACATAGGAAACAGCCTCGAGTCCCCAGATCTGTATGTACGACCGTGGGCAGTACATATATTCGCGATAAGTTTTTTGGAACGTCTATAATAACCTCATTTACAAGACAACTTTGTAGGAGGTATGGATGTTTTCTGAGAGTATGAGGCGTATAATAGCTATATTTCAAGTTCTCGCATGCGCCTTGTTTCATAAGTAAAGCTCGGAAAAAATGCAAACGAAAAAGCCAAAAATATGCGCATTTAAATGCATCAAAAATTGACAAAAAATGCATCATCATATAGTTATTAGAACCATATTATAATAACTATATGGATAAAGGATATCGAAATGGTTCTAGCAATAGATAACTCGCAATATATAATTCAATAGTTATTGATTGAAATAAAATTCATGTATTATATATAAATTGATTCTTATTACATCCATAATATTAAATTGTCAGAGATATCTCGTTCCAATTATATTAAACGTGTTTCTTATAAGTTTGGTTCAATATTGTAAATCTTATCATATATATAGTTATATATTATATTAGTTGTAGTTATACTCTTCGCAGATGAAGACCGAAGTAGAATATAGCATTTATTCAAGCTATTTCTGAAATCGAATTTCATAGAATTTTGAGTAATTTTAAAAAAAAATCGGTCTGCCTGTCTGTGTCTGGATGTCCGCCACGAAACTTGTCTACACACGATAACTCAAAACCAAAGGTCCTATCATATTCAAGTTTTGATAAAATATCGTTTGCTGTTACGTGATGAACCCTATTGTTTTTCATGGAAAAACTATAATAAACACATCCTTGTCTGAAGTCTTGAAAATTAAAAAATCATAACTCTCAATGCATACATTGAATCGATTCAAAACTGTTACAGTAAATTTAAATTAATTCAAAACTGCTTTCACTAAATTTCAATAAAATCCTTTAACAACAACATACAGAAACGTAAACCTAAATTTACACCCCGTCCTTTAACTGTTTCTAACAGACGGCGATGAAACAAAGGTATATGATTAAGGGGCTAGAACACTCGATCCACTAAGTAGGTTCGGGGGTTCGATTCCCAGAAACTGAAAATATGTTTTTGTAATAAAATTGTCTTAAAAACATTTTTAATTTGAATATTCATTAGTTGTGTAAATAGCATCGTGAAATAATTGTACAAAAATCAGTAACAAAATCAAGTGATTTGCGAAGAGTAACTTTTATCTATTCTCCAAGCGACAACACTAGTTTATATAGGTAATTAGTTCAAACATTTTGTAATAATGAAGGTTTTTGTTATTCTGTGATTTTTGATATAATTTAATAGAATCTATTCCTTCAAAATTACTACCATTGTTTATATTCCTATTTTGATATAAATTGCAATTCAAGGTATTCAAATGTGGGGCTTCAAAATAATCCTCACCGCAATTGGGGTATTTCTATTTTGAGCCTAATCAGACTTCACTATAATTCGAGTGCTCTACGATTTTATGCACGGAACATCATTAGCAAAATTGTCAATGATTATTGATTACCGTTGGAATCTGGAGCGTAATTTCAGATCCTTGGATGTCCATACAGAGACATAATAGTTGTAACTCCTCATTTGAATTGTATTGAACATTAACAGGACAATCTTAGAAGGGCACTTCCTTCCTCAATCATTTAAATTCATTCCATACTAATATCCTTTTCACCATGGAAGTTGAATCGAAAGGTTCACTTCCGTTCCTAGATGTATTAGATAGTCGACAGACTGACAAGTGGGACATTGTGTTTATCGAAAACCCACTCTCACCGATAGATACCTCAATGGACTTTCGCATCACCACCCTACCCAAAACCAATCTGTCACAAACTCCTTAGTCCACAGAGCTGTCAACTGATCCCAACCCCATTCCTTGAAATCAGAATTGAAACACCTTTCATCTGTCTTTATATCAAATAATTTCTCCCATTATAACATTCAAAAAGTCATAAAGAAATAAACTTCGCCTAAAATTCCAAAACAACCTGAGCCACAATCCCCTTTATCCACTGACAATATTCTATATATTGAAAATATAACAGATCGAATTTCCAAAATCCTTAAGAAGCATAATATTTCTACTCGTTTTTTCGCACCTTCAAAACTATTTCAGTTTTACAAACCTATTAAAGATCCCATTCCTTATCTTCGTTTAGAAGGTGTTCATAGCATTCCCTGTTCTTGCAGTGAAGTCTACATTGGTGAAACAGGTCATACAGTAGCTTGTTCTCCAAAAAAAGACACTGAGATCAATCAATAATCATTGACAATTTTGCTAATGATGTCCCGGAAATAAAATCGTAGAGCACTCGAATTACAAGGAAGTCTCATAAGACCCAAAATAGATATACAGAAAGTTGAAAGCCCATTTTCAAGGAAAATTACATTCTTACATTCTAAGAACCCCAAAAAATGTCCGGTACTCAATTATTAAGATATATAATAAACGGCCCATGAACATAAGAATACAACCAAGAGAAAATTGAAAAATTTCTTTATCAATAAAGCCTATTACACATTGAACGAATATCTCCAAGACAACGATATTGTATTTTAAACTGTAGAAAACTTGTCTTAGGTCATTTATTACGTTTTGTTCATTTTAAACATTTTAGGTATTGTAAAATTGTCCATGTACTATGTCACTTATATGTATCTAGCTAAAAATTTCATTTATTTTATTTGACGTGTTTTTCAATGTCTTGTAAACAATATAAATAGAACAAATAAATACATCTATGTATATACTCGTGTAAAAAAATTTGAGCGCTGTACAAGGGTTCCTGGCACCAGTAGGTCTGTACTTGCGGAAGACAACTTTGACACTTATCATTAAATTCTTTTCGAAAATACTAAATCCTAGCCCAAGCCCCAAACTTCTATCAGTGAAAAGTTCTTGAAGCGATAGAAATCCTGAAACATTCAAATAATCTAAACCGTGACTAAGGATTATTACCTTTCCAATATTTGGAAACGCATCCTCAAAAATTCCACTTCGCACATGAACACACACCGGTTGGGTCAGGTGCCAGAACAGAGTTAACCACCGGAATAAAGGCAGTGAACTGTGTAGCGTGAAGGTTTATTTCCACAATAAATACCGCTACAGAAACCAGAATAATCAGTATCAGTTCAAGCTTCAAGCCTGCCCTGGAGATGCCAACTGTAATGGTTGGCGAAACGTTGGTATTGTGACGCGGAATCTATCCGGAAGCTAAGAATTTCGAAATAATATTGCTACTGAGAGTTAACACTTGACTGATTATTATTATTAATTTGCTTTTTTATTCAAACTCTAGTAATTTTTCCATTCCAAAACTTAACAAGTGTTTATGTAGAAAAATATAAGTTAATACTGCTAGATATGTAAAGAGTTTCGGCGCGCTTTTTAACCGAAACGGCAACACCTGGCGTACCACCTTTTCTTGGTATACGTCACCTTGATTCCCCTATGTGCACATCGTCGATTCGCTTAGCGTTTCTCACTTATAATAATACTAGTATTAATAGTGTTCCTATCCTTGAAGGGACCTACCTATAAAAATTCTGGATGTAAACATAAATAAATAAAAGTTTGTTATCTAGAAGTGGGTGATTGTAGAATGTTGTTTAAAACTAAAGTTAAGTGTTTATAAAGTTCACTTTGATTAGAGCGAGGTTTCTCATTAAATATTATATATCATCATCAACAGTTTGTATCAGAAAATCAGAAGTTTATTTTCTATAATTTGAACTTTTACATGAAAACAAACAAAAATACACTGATATAGCGAATATTCGGATATACACCAAAAGGTAACCTAACCAATCTATTTTATATATATTATGTATAGTGAAATACAACGTATATTTTAGTTGGAAGATATCCACCTACCTTGCTTATTTATTATTCAGAGATGGTAGTTTTGAAAAAATGTCAATGTTTTTATTAAAGCATAAATCTGATGTAATTCTAGATTTTTCGCATTTATGTGAATTCATTCAATTGAAATAGTAAAATTTGTGACAAGAAAGTGTACACTTTGACAAGACACCACAAACAAAATCAGAATGAGTTATTATCTGCATACAATCAACACAAAATTTCCAAAATGCTATGACAGATATGTAATTAGAGGTGTATTTTTCAGTACAGAATGTCTTTTAAGCAAATAATATATTTCATATTGTTATAAAATTGCATAAAGAATCGGTGATGAAAGTCGTTTCATTTTGATAATTTATCATATTGATAGAATTAAATATTTTTTAACTAGCTGCAAAAAATTCATTGATACGTAGATCCTTTTCACTCATTTCACCCCTGAAAACTAATGAATAATTGAATATAATTAAGTCTATATCCCTCAACAAAGGATTTCAATCTGGAAGTATATCCAAATTGATTTTATATAAATTCTCGGGAAATAGGTCACACTAACACGTATGCTTATTGTATTCGTCTTCAACCAACAGAAACACGAGTAATCGAAATTGTAACACATTAATGTTTTAAGTATATGGATACGTATCAAGAATCCACTGATTAGCAATTTTCTTATAAAATTCTAAGTCATTTCAAGCAATGTCTGAATACCACTGGTCGCTGATCACGAATCCGTAGTCACATTTACTTGCAATCCATCGTAGGGGTGGCAAAATCGACAAAATTGGCCAATTTCGCACCCCTAATATGTTATTTTGCAATTTACTTGTTTTAGGAATGTCGAATGCACCAAGGGGTTTTTTGAGTCGCTGATCACGAATCCGTAGCCATATTTACTTGCAATCCATCGTAGGGGTGATCAAATCGACAGAACTGGCCCATTTCGCACCCCTATACGTTATTTTGCAATTAACGTGTTTTTGGCTCTCCGAGTGCACCAAGAAGGTTTTTTGGGTCGCTGATCACGAATCCGTAGCCACATTTACTTGCAATTCATCGTAGGAGTGGTAAAATCGACGTAATTGGCCATTTTTGCACCCCTATATGTTATTTTGCAATTAACGTGTTTTTGGCATTTCGAATGCACCAAGGGGGTTCTTTAGGTCACTGAATACGATTCCGAAGCCAGATTTACTCCGGAGTAATTTTAAAATGCAAAAATAATACAAATTTAGAAGCGTGTCAAATTAGCCATTTTTGTGAATTTGCCACCCCTACGATGATATTTGAGTAAATCTGGCTTCGGAATCTTATTCAGCGACCCAAAAAACCTCCTTGTTGTATTCGAAATGCCTAAAACAAGTAAATTGCAAAATAACATATGGGGGTGCAAAATTGGCCAATTTCGTCGATTTTACTTGGATTGCAAGTAAATCTGGCTACGGATTCGTGTTCAGCGACCCAAAAAACCTAGTGCATCTAGCACTCGAAATGCCAAAATACCTTTTTTGTAGAAAATACAATTCAAGACTTGGAGATTTCGTGCCATTTTTGCCCCCAATGGGTGTGGTTGGGATTCCCAAGAGGTTTTAAGGTGTATGAATGATCCTGAGAACCTCCTGAAGCTAATGCAAAAAAATATTTTCGATTCGAACTTACATGTTTATTTTCTTTATTTTCCGGTTCATAGCCTGGACTATGAAACCAAAAAATACAATGCTTCAGTATCCACTTTCTTACCAAATGTTAAAGATTTATGAGGTAATAGAAAAAGGTTGTCAGGCCTCATCAAAAATATTGCTATTTGAACATTCTACCTAAACTATACTTTTAACATTATAAAGACGCATGTAGGAATATGCAAGAGTTTTATTTAATTAAATTAATATAAATCTGACTTAATGATTGAACGTCTGCTCTATGATTTACAGACTTGGGGTCACGTTTTACGTGAATCATCTCCAGAATAGATATTTTATGATAATTGATTTATTTAGTTGAAATATTAATATTTCGGTAATCGAAGTTTTTTTTTCTAGTACTATACTTATGATCATACATTCTTTTTTGCAAATATCGCTTAGAGATTCCTGTATAAGTCCCATCGCAATCTAAACAATTTATTTTTATACTGTGTGGGTTTATTTTTAGGTATTAAAGGATTTAGATTTGGAAAATAATCTGTATTACCGCTTATGTTATTTATATATGACTTTCCATTATAGATTTTGTTTATTTTTTCTTTAATGTTGGGCTTGAAAAATGTTTTTGGGTAGCCATTCAGTTCCAGTGTATTACAAACAATTTTCGAATTTCTGGGACGGTCCTTAAGGTGGGACAATTTAACAGCGTGATCTGTAAGGCTGTTTATAACTCTTTTTTTTATAAAAATTCAATGGTGGAAGCCATTACTCTGTTTTTATCACGTATATAATAGAAACAAATCGTGACTATAGTTTCGACACTAGCGTGTCGTCTTCAAACGATACTAATGTATGAAAATATGAATAATCTTTGCTATCGATGGTACAATCTAAAACACAGGTAATAAGTGGGGTTCCGGTTGGCATTGTTAGAATAGTATTTTTTGTTCAATGCTAAAGATAAAACAAATAAGTTTAATAAACCTGGAGTATATAAATTAACCTTTTCAGAGTGCGATAACTTTTACATCGGTAGATCTAGTCGTAATATAGAAATTAGATCTAAGAAACATTTTCGATCATTAAGACTTAATAAAAAGATGCATCTTTCTCTAACGATATTGTAGAAACGGCACACATTTAGAAATTTAGATGGAGTTAAAATTTTACAGAGTAGAGGTTTTAAATTAAACACACTAGAATCAATAGAAATTTTCAAAAGTAATAAAAATAATGGCAATAAAATTTAAACGATCAATTATATGTGTACTACAGCATTCTGTTTAATGTCTTGATAACGTAAAATTTCCCATAATCCTCTTGTGCCTTCCTAGTATACCTCCGCATTATAATTTCCTTATCACAATATTAACTCTACCTCATTGTCCAATTACAATTATACTATTCTACAATGTATTTCCCCAACCGTTCGTTTACAACTTAGCTCAGATGATGACACTGTGTGTTGAAACATATGATGTACGCAATAGTGGAAAATAAAATTTAGTGTAAATTACTGGTTTTACTTCCATAACTTTATAAGTTACTAAATATATCACAAGGTTTATTTACACCTGACCGTTATTAAAAGCAAACAAAAAATCAATTCAACATTATTAATTTAATAACTAAAATAAGAAATGAAAATTCGTATTAATAGCTGGAGTATATTATAAGTTAATTTAATAACTAAATACGGAATTAGAGTAATAAATCATACATTGTGTTTATTTTTTAGATTAATATTAGAATGGATGATACCCAAGTTGAACTTGTCGAAACTATAGTCACGTTAGTGTTTCTCTAATATAAGTGAAATATCTTTTGTTATACCATTTTTGTTTATTGGTAAATTCTACATAGATACTGATAGGTATCTATTTGATCATTACAATACATTACTTTTTGATTGGTTTACAAATCTGTTACTGATTCTGTTATATTCAATTCATGCCCTTTTTGTTGTACATGCATTCATCTGGATTATGCTTAAAATTGTGATTACGTTCTCACATGTGATTTGAATCTTCATGAAGACTGTAACTTCTCAAATGCTCATGGAAACGTACACTGAAACTGCATCCGGTGCATATGGCATGACAGTTATTAAAGTTTCACTTATAAATTCCTTTAATTCAGAAAATTGCATAAAATCAGCCGTTACGCGATAACAATCCATAATAAACATAAATAAATTAAAAGTTTGATTTTCATTAATTCAATAAATAAATTCAAAATGTAGCTAGTTTCGCTTAGCGAACCTTTGATTGAGAATTACTTTTGAATTTAAATAAATTATTTGAACTCTTAGAAGATCTTCGTTAATTCTGGTTCTTTTCAAGCTTAGACTTATTTTCTGATGGTTGAGCAACCAACATTTGTTGGTGATTTATTGTCTGTTTCTTGAAAATATAATGGTTTAGAGTTTATGTTTTAAAATTATTTTTAGAATCTGTATGAATTTTATAATATATTAAACAGAATACTAATGTGATAATATATTTATCAATCAATAATCAATGAATTTCTCGAATGTATATTTTCGAACGTCTTCTCCTTCACAATATAGAATATGATGTAAGGATCTTTTTTTACTGAACATTACGCCAATCATATCTACAGTTCCCATGTAATACAAATCTGTGAATATAATATTTACAATGTATAATTATTACATTAATAATATCTTTATTAATTCTGTAAAGTATTAACAAAATAAATAGTACAAGTTAACAAATTCATGGTTGAGAGAATAAGCTAAAATAAACTGTATGTACGTTAAAAAGGAATATATGAAGCTGAACTGAATTCACTAGTTGTATTTTGTACCAATGTACAAAATGCGTCAGATTATAACATGTTTACCATGTGATAACTTTTTTCTATGAGTAAGAGTACGTTCTCCTTCTTAAGTTGAGCCAATTAAATGCAGTAAATTCTTCCATCCATGTCTACATCACTAGTATGGAACTCGATGAGTCTTTCGAATATATACTCAGTTCTGTCAATCGATCTGCACGACAAAATCGTTACGAACCTCCATCAGGGTTTCCCCTAACTTCGTTCTGTATGGGCATCTTCAAAATGGATTCTGTATGGGATCAAATGTGACAACTATAAATATCGAATAGGTTCATTAATCAATTCAAAAAATAAATCTTCATATACAGCTTTAAATCAATGTCAGTATAAAATCTGCAGTTGTAACTTGGAGTTATATATAGCACAACCTCATCAAAATTATTATATTACTGCACTGCTTTGAACACTATAGTTCCTTAAAATAGTGCACATTAAAAATAACATCAAATTATCCACTTTGTCAGTTTGTCAAATCGTCTTTGCCCATATTTCTGGTGTTACTCTTTCTTGTACCGTTCCACATATTCACTGAATTTTCCGTCGAACTACCATCTGAACGAATATGACCCCTGTATTAGCTGTTACGTTATTTCCCAATGTGTTCAATGGAGTATGGAGTTGAAAATGCAATGGAAGGAGGTAGATGAAGCACTCGATGTCCATATCTTTCAGCTAAGATATCAGCTATGTATAACTGGTTTTGGCTTTATCATTTGTACCAAGTCTAACAACTATAGTTTCAAAAAGGTGTTATCATGTTCTCTATTATCATTTCAATTTAGCCATTTTTGTATGTCAGATTTCTTGGAGGCAATTATTGGGATTAGATTCGTAACAGTGTACAGTGTGAAACAAATGATACTTCTGATAAACACCGATCATGAAAATATCTATAGAACAGTGGGAGATCGCTCACCTTTCTACGGACAGTTCTTTTTGAATAGAATCTTAGAGCTTCAGCGTATGTTTGGGAGCTGAACTCCAAACATTAGAACAATACTCCAGGACATGTAAAATATGTGCTTTGTAGACTATGAGGAGCGTCCGGGAGTAAATTAGTTCTTGACATGGAATATAAAACCAAGTTTTTGTAAAGTGGTTTTCGCCATGTACCTCACATGATCGTCCCATGAGAGGGTACTGTTGGTGATGTTAACCAGCAAGGATAATGGAGGACTTCACATGACATTGTCTTATTAAGGATTGTGGGATCCACCTTCCTGGAGAAAATACTAGCTTGAGTTTTGGTTGCATCTAACTTTACTTCATCAGATCCCCATTTCAAAATAGTTTTGCCAAATCTTCACCAATTGCGTCAATCTGTCTCTGTCTCGCTCCTCTCGCTTCATTAGAAGAGGAAGCGGTTTGAATTTTCCCAAGAAGGCCTAGGTGTCAGGCTCGGTCAAATGCTTTGGAGATATCTAATGCTACAACTAGAGATGCTTCATATCTATAGATGTCTGCCATGTATGTGTTTCATAGGCAAGCAGGCCTCCTGTTGATATTTGCTGACGGAAGCCATGTTGCCGATGATTCGAAATTTTTTTGTTCTCTCGGAATTGGATGAGCTCAACGTTGATGGCTTTCTCTAATGCTTTACAAATCACATAAAATAATACAATGTTCTATGATTATAAGGAAGTATCTTCTTTCCTCCATCCGGAACCAAGTTAGTATGAAACGGGCTTATCCCTTTCCTGTAAACTGCACAAACCTGGTGTTAATTCTGAGCCACATTCCTTGAGAACATTGGCGGAATTCCGTCTGACCCCTTAGCCTTTTGCGTATAGTGATCAAGCAGAATGCGCCTAATTGTGCGCCGATGAGAGACAATTTCCGGCATATTTATTCATGGCAGCAATATTGGGAGAGTCCTTCCCTAGTGGATTCAAAGTGGAATTTGGGTGTAGTAGCTAGTGTACCATCATAATTTGTTAGGGAAAAGGATGAGCTGGAAGTGAAATTTCCTCCAATTGCCAATGAACGGGAGCCACTTGGGCATTCATCGACGGTATGCTATTTTGAAGCGACGGCCCTAGATTTCATTGAATGATGGTTCACCAGACTATTTTGATTGGTTAGTGTAAAATATGTTAGTTTCCATTCGTAGCATAATAATCTCAAAAATCTTTTTGGCACATTGCGTGGGAGGTCTTCAGATCCAAAACATAATCTAATTCGAGGAGGTGTTGAATTGGTACGTGGAGTGATATAGTGACAGGTCGTGGAGATGAGTGGATGGTCAGAGTTTCCCAACGGTGCAAGGACTTTTACTTCATAAAGATCTGATTTGCAAGTGGGAAATAAGTCAAACTTATTGGCCTACTGATAGTTGTTATTAGAGATCCGTGTGGTTTCATTAGTTCGCTGCTAGAGGCGCAGTTCATTATTGAAATCCCCCATGATGATAATTTCAGCTGCTGAATGAGACCAAGTTTCATAGAAATAAATTCAAAGAGGGCTCCATGAGCTGGCTCGTTTGGTGATAGACAACAGAGAAATTCTGTCTGTTAGTGGTTATCAAGCTTGAACTATATTGCATCGAATTCTATTGGTTCTAGGTTCTCCTCTCGGTAGCTGGAATAAAGACAGATACGTCTTTGAAGTATTGTCTGTAGGTGGTAATCAACATCGTTTACTTTTCTTATATGTTACAGAAGTCTATCTTCAAGTTTATATTGAAAGAAGAAATAAAAGGTATACGAATATCATTTTCAACAGTATAGATGTACAGTTATTTTTCTTACACCATGTTGTCTACAACTGTAATGACCATATATTAATATAGGGTTCAGATTTTCCAAGAATTGAATTGCTTTAAAAGGATCTTGATGTGGAAATATGCAAACGCTGATGATAGCCTGCACATGCCATTAGAATAAATATTATCGTTCCTATGGTGCGAAAATGTTGGCTACATGCCAGTCAACATCATTATTACCATTACAAAGGTATCGATATCGATATCGAATGTCTTGCAATGTTAGGAGCCACATGTATTTTAGTAAAAACAACATATTCAAACTCTTTTCATCCACATTGGCGTATCCACATTCGTGAACATTAAATTTCAAACAACCAATGTAATTTCAATTTCATTTATTATATCCCTGAATGTTAATTGTGGTCAAATAATAAAAATCAGTACAAAAAATAAATTAACTACGATAGATCACTAACTCTCTTACTCATAGGAACCGAAAATATTTATAAACGGTTAGAAACAGATAAAATTGTGGAATGACGTCACATTCTTGTCATTAGTTCATCACATTGAAAGTTCATTCGAATTGCAACATAATGTGTACTGCAAGGGTCGATACTAGGACCTTTATCGTACCATTATATGTATGAATGAATTACCTACAACTATTTCCTTTTGTTAGCACAATGTTTCGGTTTCGCACACTTCCTTTGACTAAAGGATGTGTGTGATATGTATTTACTAGTTGTTGTACGCAACTAAAAAGTTGGTAAGACAAAGAAATTTTATTCGAATTGACAACATATGTGTTCTACAAATCTATGTTGTATACTTATAATTAGTGGAGCAGTTTTTTGACAGCCAAATTTTTTCTTTCAAACCACCTCGATTACTCTCCTTCTATATGACGAACACGGTTATTCTTAAACTAGTGGGTAACAGTGCTAAAGCTTCCTCCTAGCTATTTAAGGAGTGGTTAATAGATTTTCTATCTCTTCCGTTGTGCTGGTTATAACACTTCTTTGAAATTCATCACACCATTTTATTGCATTTGAGAATAAATGGTATGGCAAACTACTTCATCGATTACAACCTCTTCTTACTTCTAGAAACGTGCAGGTGTATATAAATAACACCAAAAGAATGTTGTTTGCTTCCTTGTTCAAATTTGATGTTAAGCTTCTTGTTCTTACTTATACTTCCTCAAAAAGGAATTCTCCATGTAGATGGTTCATCAACATCAGTTCCCATCTGTTAAGGGGTGACAAACAGGGATTAAGAGTTTCCTCTGAATTCCTTGTAGACAGCGACTTTCTGTCTGTTGTTTATAACTCAAGTGTACAAAATCTCATCAAGATGAGTACTTGGCTGTTTTAAAGGGTGAGAATGGGGTTGGGGTTAAAAACTATGCGTTTTAGATTTAGAGATATAAAACTTGGTTATATGCGCATTTTTTCTCTATCTCATGTAAAAATCAAATTTCTTAGAAAATGGCAAAAATAACTGAGGAGGTACCAGACATCGTCCCCGTACCTGTAGCAAATAAATCGAGTACTATTATAGATCGTCATATGTTATAACTGTAACAAAACACAAAACTGCAAGTTAAATATATGCGTGGATTATATTTTATAATTGGGTAATTAGTGTTTTAATTAAGTATTAATACCTTACAAATTATAAAACAATCTAAATTCTTTATTAATAATAAAAATAAAGATATTGTCCCCTTAAAAACTTGTCTCTATGTCGCGCATACGCTACTTTACCTGGACAAAGATCATAATATAGGCAAAATTTGTTATAGTCATGAAAGCACATGTAGTCCACCGGAATTATACAAAAGAAAGGCCTTTGGTCGAAGTAAATAGTACGGCAATGTGACCTACACCAAATTGAAGGTTACATGTGACATAAAAGTGTGAAAAACGGAAGTGAAAAATTTCCGAGAAATAGATGTATATATATATATATCAAAATTCACGTGTTTTTGTTGTTTTTAAAATTTTTTTCTGAAAATATTCATTTTAGAGAAAAATCATAGAAGCTTCCGATCGACATGATCATTTGAATTTTCATTTGTTTACAAGAGCGCGCTAAAGTAAATATGTATATGTTTTTTGCATTTTTTCATGTTATGTGAATTAATAATAGAAAAATACATTATAAGTAATACCAAATTATAGGTTTCGATAAAAGAGATAAATCTGTGGCAATCCAAAGTTCAAAGAAAGGGTTTATTTCCGAGAAATAATTATATATATACGTTTCTTCGCGTGTTTTCGTCTTTTTTTTCATTTAACTCGGTAAATACGCATTTTTTGGAAAAATGACAGGAGTAGTAAATTGTAGAGCGGAAAATTTCCCATAGATATGGTGGTTTTAAATTTTTCATTAATATGAAATGTTAAATCCAAATCGTGTATATATAGATTATTTTGGACAATTTTTCGACATTTTATGGGAAAATTATGTGATTTCATCGGAAATTGTTTTGTGACTTATACCAAATTGTAGGTGATTACATAAGAGACTAATCTGTAATAACCCCCACCTCTAAAAAAGAGTTATTACTGAACTATAGTTGTATATATATCTCACTTTTTACGTTTTTCGCCTTTGTGTTCATTTTCTTCGGAAAATATGCCTTTTAGAAAAAAAATACAAAAGGCAAAAATTAAAAAGCGTAAAATTTCTAAACGATATAGTTTTCCACATTTTTATTTAGTTCTCTCGCTAGAGCGCGAAAAAACGTATATATATATATATATATATATATATCTATATATAATTATTTCTCGGAAATAACCCTTTCTTTGAACTTTGGATTGCCACAGATTTATCTCTTTCATAGAAACCTTCAATTTGGTATGACTTAATGTATCTTTCTATCAACGAGGAGAATTATTGATTTTCATAACACGAAAAAATTAAAAAAACATATATATGTAGGTATATATATTTACTTTAGCGCGCTCTTGTAAACTGAATGAAAATTTCAATGACTCATATCGATCAGAAATTTTCCGCTGTACAATATTTGACTGCGTTTTTTCTTTGAAATGCATATTTTCAGAGAAAAATGCAAAAAAAATACAAAAACACGTTAATTTTGATATATATACATTTATTTCTCGGAAATCACCCTTTTTTTACATCCGGTTTTCACACATTTATTTCGCATGTAATTCGTTCAATTTGGTGTAGGTCACATTGCTGTACTATTTTCTTCGACCTCAAATGCTAACTCTGGTGGACCAATGATATGATTCACGCCGAAATAACAACTTGTGGGTAATAGGTAATCAGATCTCTACCAATATGCTGACAGTGACAACAAAATCCTGGATAAGCAATAATGACTCATGTAGAACACGAACATTGTTCAAAAGCAATCAATGTATTACCAACGATGACTAATGATATTTTGAAGTAAAAATATAATAAGCAACTTTGAAACCTAGTACAACGAATAAGTAGCAACATAACAATGATAAATATTATATGTTGAACTTACATGGAACAAATTCTATACCCTTCTAGAAAAACGGAATATTCAGGTCCTCTTTCAAAACTTCAAGCAATTCAATTTATCTATGAATGAAAATCCAATCGATAATTTGAAAAAGCTTAGGCTAACTTCTGTTAATACACCAAAACAGTTCACATCTGACTAAAAACACTAAAAAGTATGAAATAATCACCTTTATTCACTTAAAATACTAAGGACCTTTTAGCCTCCATGTATCCATCATCAGAGTAAACTCAACTTGCTACTATTTGGTAGCTGAAAGATCCTTATTACTTTAACAGTATTTTTAGTGGATAAGCGTGGTTATTTCGTACTAATTAGTGCTCACCTGTGATGACTGATTTGGCATATACATAGGCCAGACAAAACTTAGTGTATTGGTTCAAGAACCTTATAGAATGTATAGACTAAAATCAAGATTAACATTACGTTACACACTGGTCAAAACATATTGATAATGTTGCACACAGCCAACATAGTTTTCACATAGAACAAAAAGGAAAATAATCAGATATCATGATACACGATTTGCTTAAAAAATGAGGGGGCATTCTTTTCATACATATGCCCTTATTTTTCATTAGGAATGTAGATACTATCTGTGAGACCTAGTTTTATTCAATGATTTCTTAGAAGTTCATAAAAGAAGATACAACTCCTTGAATATAGTATGGATTAGTCAGGTCTTATATAAATGAACCAATAAAACTCGTATCAAAAACAAGAGAAATTTCCTTTGTATATAATTAGATCATAAGCAACTCCGATATAGATTATCATGTAAATATCGCCAATAGATAAACTGTGAAGTATGAATATGTATTTAATTGCCTACCGTTTACATCTTGGGGTTATACTTCGGGATATTTGTTATTTGTTCGTCTAGACATATGGTTAACGAGTCTACTTGAATAGCACGAAGGTAATTAGGCGCGTAAGAAAGATTACCAAGAATTATATGCTCCGTTATATTTTTTCTAATATTGCAAGAGAAAGTACCTGTTTACCTGAAAGATGAACATATAATTTAATTTTAAATCCTAGTGCATACGACTTCCAAAGACCAGCTGGTGTTGAATTATAACAAGACAAATGATAATTATATATAATGTTTCTACTGTTTTGCTGATCTATTAACCTGTATCTGATAGAAACAAACCTAATTTCGTGTAATAAACTACAGGAGAGTTCACACTGTGGATACCATAATATTCTAAAAAAGAAACAATCAACCTTATCCACGTACCGTACTGCGTACCTTCCAGTTACCACGTAGCCATCATCAGAGTAGACTCAATTAGAATTCAAAATGTGCCTGTTTAAATAAATATTCGACCATCTTGAAGTACTGTTCACATGTTTGGCTCCCAAACATACGCTGAAGCTTTTGGATTCTATCGAGAAGAGAGCTATTCGTCTGATTGATGAGTTACGAGTTCATTGACCTCTCTAGAACATCGTAGAATGGTGGGAGATATCTCCCTTTTCTATAGATATTTCCATGGTTGGCATTCATCAGAAATCGTGTCTGTTGTTCCACCACGAGAGATTTTGATAGGTGGTAGACGAGCTCAAACTGCCCTCGTACATACATGTATTCATCAACGGTTATGAATTTATAATTATTTTACAAATTCCTTACCACCACGACAAATGATGATAGCTTAGAGATCTTACAAAATCAAATTTTGTAATTTTGTTTTATTTCAATTTATTTATTTTAAAAGTTAAATACTCCTTGTTCCCTATTAGTAACAGATAGAAATAAAATTTACTCATTCATTCATTAGTTGTTTCAATCTTTGCAAATGTTTCATTTTCAATATTTTAATAATCGTATAAAAATATAAGCATATTAGAGCATGAAAACTGTTTTCTTAAGAAAGAGTGAAATGATTCACAATACATACTAGGTATATGTATTACATGCCCAAATTTTTGGGATTAATTTTGGTTCGGATATATGATTATCAGCTGTGTAATCAAAATATGTTATTACTTTTTCCCCATCGCCGAATGAAAAATTAATATTTTCCCTCATATCCAAACCATCCATCATCCAACAAACCTAAATTCAAAGCTGCGGTACCATGTTTGATATATAAGTGAAATCTACACCTAGTTAGATTTAAATACAGCCAAAATCTAGAAATAACGCATTTTTCGGATTAAAAGTCAAGTTCAATGCTTTACAGTTATCGATATTTTTGAAAAATTTAGAATGTATAATTATAGTAATGTTAGTATAAGAGCAAATAAGAGACTATTACGTAATAACAGTTTTCAAAAGCTTGTATGGTGAAACGTTGGTAGCAAAAAAAGCGTCAGTTTTTTACATAAATGTTGCACACAAACTAATAACATAGAATATGTCATGTACACACTTCTCTTCACTTTCGAAAAATTTTTGGAAAATAACTGCAACCTTAAACTTTATCGCAAAAATTGTTCATAACAAATATTAAAGGCAATAAACCATAAATTTGGTTTCTGACTTATTTCTATAGGAGCAATATTGACCGAGATATAGCTCGGTGAAGGATTGCTCCCTATTCATTGTAAAGAGAAGAAGCTGAAGTGACATCACAGTTAAATAGTTCCAGACAATTGTTTCGGTTTCTCTGGATCATTTGTGGAACGAGTAAAGATGTGGTGTCCGCGATCGATAACCAGAGGTGTCAGGTGTCACTGATCGATCTAGAGAGACCTATACTACCTTTGTGGATTAGATTGAATTCTAAAAAGTGTTTTTGTTCAATTATTAACTTTAGATATACAAGCTTTTGTAGTCGAATATCAGCGAACTGGGATCTCTTTTGTAGAAGATTTTCTTCACCTATATGAGAAGATCTTTGAAATGGTTTTTTGTTTGCCTAGCTAGCATGAAAAATAACGGAGTTATGAGGAAAATTAAATTAGTCACGCGCACTTTTCAAGCAAAAAAACAAAATGAAGTTGATGGCATTTTCATCAGTATTTAAGTTGTGCAAGATTCATAAGTAATTTATTGGGGTATTATCAATATGCTCAAGAAGTTTTGGCGATAGAATGTATAATTTTGAGAAGAAAAGCGATTAACTTTTTCAAAACTTTTCTATTTTTTCAAAAAATTAACTGCTTCCAAAATACCTTCCAAACAGTACTATATATCAAAAAATGCAAAAAAAAAACAAATTAGTTTCGGTTTAAGGGACCCTTTTGGTTTTTTATCGATCTTCGATGAAAATCAACTGAGATATAAATGTTTTAAGTAGGTGCGAGGTCCTTGAGCTTGAATATCTTGAAAATAAGGTTCAACCTCATCACATATCTGTTGCTCTTAAAATTCCCTACATATAGGTTTCTTGGGCGCCCCGATAATTTAAAAATTACTAGAGATATGTGAAGAAAACAATTACAGACTATCGGTCAGATTCGTTACTTACATAAAATATGGAATAATGACGCAATAATGGAGTTATATTAATTTTCATACTAATGGGTACCAAAAAAAACTAAAAGCGCACATCGGGACATAATTGTCAAAAATGTTATAGAGACGGTTTTCAAAATTCGGAGGGAATATCCCATTTTTATCGTCATTGACTGGACTACATATATTAGTACAGATTAGTAGGAATCATAGAATTTATGTATTTGGAATAAATGTGGATTCTACGTAATAAACTTGAACATAATACTGCTGAGTATTCATCGTCATGTCAGGTCTATTTTGAAAGATATTGTCATGAGGACGTAATTTCTTAAAATTGATTCGTTTTGGAGCAGAATATTCATCAATTATATGAATAAATCAACTGTGATGCACAGATCACTAACTGCCCTCACTTGAATGAACAAAAATATATTGAAAATGGTTAGAAACAGATAAAGTTGTGGAAATACATCAAAACTTTATTCGAATTGGCAACATAATGTGTTTTACAAATGTCGGTATTAGGACATTCATCTTATGAAATCCGGACCTGTAATTAAAAAATTCACAAGGAAATTTCGTACCATAACATCTTAACTTTATTAAAATTGTTAGAAAAATATGAAAAAAATTAAGCAATGGCCTGCTCAATATTCCGCCCATTATCATCTCTTCAAAACTGCCTGTATTGCCCATCTCAACCTATTTCGATTAATGGCTTCAATACTATTTCTTACTCTTTCCTCTACAATGCTAGTATATCCTGGAGGCCTAGAGTTTAATTTTTTCAGGTATCCCCATAAATAAAAATTTAAACTTCAATTCTTATTGCCAGTTTACAAAGTGTTATTAGTGTCGTTGATAGAAATAATATCAATCAAGTAGAAATGTGGGTTTTATTGTTCCTTTGTTCGTTGTGATATGTTATTATTAATATGAAGCAGTTTAACTAAGATTGTTCTTACTTTTTTCATAACTTTTTATCAACTATAATAAAGTTCAGATCTTGTGGTGAAATTTCATTTAAAATTTTTTAATTATAGGCTCGGACTTCGCTTTCAGAAAATACGAACTTAATAATAAATGTATTTGTCCAAAACGTGGTAACATAATCGAGTGTGGCGCATTGTTTGTTGTAAATAGGAAAATAAGTTCTATCAAATTCGATAACAAAAGTTAAGATGTGCCTAAGAATACGACACATCGTATTAAAAAAATGTTTATGCCATTTTGTGAAAGAGCTTCACCGGAAAAGAGCCATCGGTTTTTCATCTCCCCAAACAACTGCAGAAAGTGGAAATAAAAGAGTTGTCATTATTCACCTTTTTCAAAATACCTTAGAAATAAACGGAAATAAAATTTTTTTGTAACCGGACCACAATAACTAATCCGATTCCGAAAATGTTTTGCTTTTAACTTACGTTCTAATTCTTATACGAGGACAAGGTGAAAACTCCCTGAAAAATAAAACAGATGTCGCCAATCGGAAATCTCATGTAATATTTGTGATTCACCATCTTTAATTGGAACGCAATAACGCATTAAAATCTTCAGACTGATAGGTGTCATTCAGTTCTGTTTTGACACTCATCGAAAGCAAGCAACCTTGAAGATTCTTGTAAACATGGAAAAAAGTGAATTACGCGGCTTGATTAAACATTACTTCTTGCATGGATAAAATATTACTGAAACCAAACGTCGCTTGTTAAACATTATGGGAACTCCTCACTATCAATTGGAACGATTCGCAAGTGGTTTACTGATTTTCGTTGTTGTAGTATGACCACAAAGGAAACCAAAGATTCTGATCGTCCAACTGAGGTTAAAACGTGAGAAATCATCAATAAAATCCCGGGTATGATATTGGACGATCGGCGACTTAAAGTGCACGAGACCGAACCAGTACGAAACATTTTGGATAAATTTTTGAATATGAGAAAGCTATGAGCCAGATGAGTACCGCATTTGCATTCTGTTGACAACAAGCGCGACCGTGTGATAACTTCAAATGAGTGTTTGGCGATGTTCAAAAGCGATAAGGAGGACTTTTTGCGCCGTTTCGTAATCTTGGACTAAACATGGATCCATTACAACACACCAGAGATTAAAGAACAGTCGAAACAGTGGACTTGTCCTCGCGAATCGAAGCCAAAAAAGGCCAAAGAGGGTTAATCGGTCAACAAAGTCATGGTGATAGTTTTTTGGTATCGTTTACATCGATAACCTTGAAAAGGGCAAAACGATCACCGGCATATATTATGCAGAGCTGTTGGATCGATTCGACGCCGATTTGAAGCGAAACCTACCGCATTTGGCAAAGAAAAAAGTTTTCTTCCACCAGGGCAACGCACCGGCGCACAGGTCCGCAGTCGCAATGGCAAAATTGCATGAATTGCACTACGAATTGGTTCGTCATCCACCATATTCTCCAGACTAGATCCCCTGCCATTTTTATCTATTTCCAAACTTGAAGAAATGGCTCGGCGGAAAGAGATTTGGCTCCAACGATGAAGTCATCGCTGAAACAAATGCCTATTCTGAAGGATTACCGAAATCGTATTATTTGGAAGGGATCGACAAATTATAAAAACTATGAACAAAGTGTATCGGGCTACAAGGAGATTACGTTGAGAAATAAAATAACTTTTGACCTAATAAATCATTTCTTGTTTCATTTTATAGGAACGTTTCACCTTGCCCTCGTAGTTACTGAGATCTCAATACACTAATGTATACTGTACTCATGATGGTTCAATAAAATAATATAGCTTCGCTTGAAAGACTGAAGTTGGATATCAAAATTAGCACTTGCAAGAGGGCTACCGCACTCCAAAACATCTGTTCCTATTTTTGAAGCGATTTGCAAAAATTCAAATCTGTACGACCACACAGACATCATCTCAAAAATAATCTAGTTCGATTCAGAAAGGTTCAAAACAAATATTTTTGCCAAAATTCGGGAAAATGTGTATGGACCTATTCCAATATTTCCCTTATAGTGAGGGAAGCAATTATATTCGTAACAGCGATTGGATGGAATGGTGAATATCATCTGTGTGTATCGATGTCGAACTACTTTTATCTTTACTGTAAATAGTCCAGTCGTCCTGCAATTGAGCTACACTTAAAATAATATTTTTTCCTCATCTCTATTTTATGATTGATTGTCATGTTTTTTGGGTCGCTGATCACGAATATGATGATTAAAAAATCTTAGACCCAAGGCGTTTAGAGATATTGGCCATTTTTGACCCAAAAATGGTAGTTTTTCTGAGTTTTTGTCGTTTTTGGCGATTTAAAGAAAAACAACAAATTTTATCGTCTATACAGTGATGAGCAAAGTTATAGAGAAATAAGATGCGTCGAGTGGCGACAAGTAGAAGTCTCTAAGTTATTCGGGGCCTGATATAAGGCCCATTTTGTGTTATTTTTGAGGTAATATAAAAATTGAACTTCGTAATACGAATTTCCCACTGAGAACTTTATTTTCTGCTCAATGGTAGTATTTCATGTGCACTTTCGAACCAATTTTGTTTTTTTGTCTATCTTTTTTGGCGCCAAAATCTTAGAAAAAATGTTTTTTTTCATTAAAATTCCGTTAAAATTGGGTCTTTTGACCCAAATCAAAAGCAAATTGAAGAGTTTGATGTCTTTTATAATATACCCAAAATCCAAGCACTTTGAATAAAAAATGGAGAAATGGGACTGTTTTAAAAAATCTAGGTTTGAGAAAAATTAATAATTTTCAGGTTAGAATACTCGTATGAAATTAAAATTTCACATACCCATAGAAGATCATTCTGCGAGTATTTTAGGCCACCGTAGGCCTTTTTTGAGTAAAGTAAAACTTGAGATATCTTTCGATGTAGGTTTGGGTTCACAATGAGCCCAATTTTGAGCCTAATCAAAAAAATCGAAAGAATTCTCACAGAAGAGACTTCTGGCTATCTAACCCTAAGTCGTCGACCTCCCACATATCTTTAAAAAATAATAGCGCGAGTTAAAAAAAAATGCAACTTTTTGAATGTATTTTTTAGATAGAAAAATTAAATACTATCAATGTAATAATGAAATTGAGATTTATTATTGATAACTTCCATAATAATCAAAATAATAATATCTTTTTTTTCACGATAATGGTTTTTTTGAAGGTACTATTTAATTGAAAAAATTAAAAATAATCAATAAACTAACGATAAACATGAATTTTATTATTGACGAATTGAAAAATAATTATGATAATAATAATTTCTGTATTCTTTTTTTTGGATAGGAAAATTTTGAAAAAAAAAATACATATTTAATCATGAGTGACATTGGTATATATATTATATATTGCTTCTTTCTTATTTAAAAAAAAATAGAGTTATCAATAATACATTTGTACATGGCAGATTTTATTATTTGAGATAAATAACAATTAATTCTTTTCATTAATAAACTAACAACCTATAACATCATACCATATAATACTTATACTCGAAATTGCAGGATGACTGGACTAAAAACAAATGTTGATTGATAATAATAGGAATCTGTAATCAAAATATTAGGCTATAATTATGTAACATATACAAAATATCACAATTCTTTCGAATTTTGCTGATTTTAAATTTTCTAAAAGGGTAGAAACAAATTTATTGCTGTCATCGGGTTCAATGAAAAATGATTTTGCACTTGTTTTCGATGCAATTCCTCAAGTGAATATACTGAAGAAGAAAATAACAATTTGTTTAAAAATTAAATATCATAAAATAATCATTTACGAGTAGTGAAAATATTCCTAAACACTGGCATCATTCACCATAGCGAAAATCGGTTACGGTATCAGCATCAACTGTTATATTATTTAATAAACACGCTCTTCAGATTATGCAAAATATTAATTGACCTATAAAATAACATCTCCAATGAGGAAGTTACACAGCATATATTATTCGCTGTGCAATTATGTATTACATTAAATTGTCCTTGATGGCAGCGAATTGCTTTATTATAACAGCACATTGCTATACTCCAGACTGATCAAAGCAGAATTTTACATTATTCCCAGATTGACAATGTAAACAACAAATTCATTCATTACCTCCAACTTGATATCGTTGTCGAAATCGATATTTCAACGGTCCTGACTCAAAGAAGATGAACAAAATGTGAGTATGTGCCGTCGATGGGTGCCTGCGTTCGAAGGTGTCATTTGTACCTTCTTCATCATTGTATAGACACAGATTAGGTATGATCCTGAGAACTTTGCAATAAGTGAAATTTTACTAATTATACAAATTTTTTCGCGTATGTATCCGTTTTGAGCATTTATGAATCGATCTAGACTATTTTTGACATGATATCTGTAGTGTGTGTAGTGTGTGCGTGTGTATGTGCGTATATGTACATAACCCAGTCATTAGAAATTCTATTACTAAAGAAGTTGTTTTCTTTTTCTAATTTGAAGCTGTGTCCACGACGACGGATGTCAACTTGAACTAAGATGTGCTATCTGGAAGGAGATGTACGATGCGTACCCACGAAGACGTCTCTCTTGGTATATTTGCCAGTATTAGCTTTTCTCCGTAAAAAGGTCTAATCTTACCAAAGGGAAGCCTTGTTGCCAATCTCTGGACACATTCCAGTCGTTTTTGATCAGATATCAGATACGAGCACTGGACACCACACTGGACCAGTATATTCAAGAATAGGGCGAACGTATGGTTTGTACAGATGCACGAAGGTTTTGAAAGTAACTATGGAGAATGACCTTCTAAGTAAGAACAGCTGCGAATTTGCTCGTTTGCAAACTTTCGTGATATGCTCTAACCATGTTAGATTCGACGTAATTGTGACACCCAAATCATTATGCGAGGGCACAGGTTTCAACGCTGAACTGTTGACAAAATATTGAATTCGAAGGTTAGCTCTACCTATATGAAGGACAACACACTTATCGACATCAAGGGGAAGCAACCAGTCGGTGGACCAGGAACGTATGGAAGGAACGTCTAGTTGAAGAGACCTGTGTTCAGAAGAGGAACCATAATGTTAACGTCATCTTCCAGGAATCAAGATTGTTCTGTAAATGGTACGGAAAATCACTCACAAAAACCAGGAATAGAAGTGGACCCAAAACAGGTCCCTGGTTCACTCCGCTACCTACGGCCCATTCTTTAGAATATGAGTTGCGCACTTCCACTGTGAATTTTGTTAGTCAGGAAATCGTTCAACCAAAGGTGCGAACTACCTCTAATCCCGAAATGTTCTAATTTGAATAGAAGAAGACGTCTTGACACCCTTTCAAAGGCTTTCGAGAAATCAAGGTATATTACATCGGTAGAGATTTTATGATCTAATGCTTCCGTCCAATCGTTGATGTCATTCAGTAAATTTGTGAGGTTTGAGCGACCCTTAACAGGAATGACTAGATGTCTTAAGTATGTACATAACTGCGGTAATAAGTACTTCTCAAGTCAGGATTTTCATTATTCTAATTCTAATACTCGTAATAAATAAATATGCAAACAGATCTTCTTAGACTTAGAAAATCTCAAAATGTCCCAAAATGTTTCAATATTTTAATAAATTGCCCGGACTCATTCGAGAATTACCATTGGAAGAATTGAAGAAATCTGTTAAAATATTCTTTTAAATAATATATCTTATTCCAGAGAGGATTTTGGTATGATGAGTTTTCAATTTTACAGTTTATAACACAAATGTTTTAAAATTTTAGATTGTGATCTTACGATGATTTTATGATGATGAGTGTAAACATACATATATGTACATAACATGAATAAAATGATCTATCTATCTATAGCATCTCTCGTTATCCTGGTTTTGTAGTTTTCGATGTTGGCTAATATACTGGTGTTGTTGAAATCTATGTTGTCATGTCACATGCTCAGCCGTACTGCGTTCATACACTCCTCTTCTCTCACTCCGATTTTTGATTGGTCAGTCCAATATTTATGATCTTACACTGTCTGTACGAGGAATCTCGATAAACTCCTTCCGATTGTGACGGATTTATTTTCGGGTTCTTTAATATTGCGCTTATTTTTGTATCTAGAAACGGGAGCTGATTATATTCATTTCTAGACGTTATTTATAAATGAATAAATGTAATGAATTTTTAAGTTCTTTTAATTCTTCTCATCAAAAATTACAATTCACAATTGAAACTCAAAATAATGATGAAATTGATTTTTTTGATTTACCTTTAGTACGAAATGAGTCAAAATTCTAACTAAAAGGTATACTTCAATATTAAAAAAAGTTATCGGTCTGAAATTAGACATAGTTGGGCTTTTCTTTATTCTCTGGTGGATGGTTGTTATCAATTTTTTGAAAAATAAACTGTGATGTGTGTATGAGGCAACTAAACAACACCTAACTTGAAAAAGTGTACGCCATTACATCAAATCTATTTAGTCAGGAAGATATACGAACTTCAATTCTGATTTACCTAAAAAATATCACATTGCGGCTATAGACCAAGGTGTTGCTTATGCTATCTTGGAAAGCTGCGGTAAATCCTTCGGTTTCGGATGTAAGCCCGGCTGACCTTAGGTAGGCGAAGGTCAGCCTGGTAACAATAAATGAATGAATGTATATTATGGGTATTTTGGTTCTTTAATACGACTGAAAATGAAATAAGATTTCTCTTTTTGACGTTTCGATATTTCATTTATATCTTCATCAAAAAAATATATAGAATGTCGAAACGTCAAAAAGAGAAATCTTATTTTATTTTTAGTCGTATTAAAGAACCAAAATACAAAGAAAAAATAACATAAGGTAAGATCAAGAAAATGTTTTTATGTATTTAAGTGCAAATATAATGCAACTTCCTTAAAAAAATAATCATGCTTTAATTACAAGGTAACGTGATACAGAACGTTGGATACACTAGAAAAAGCGGCAAAATTATCGATTGCTACCGTTAGCGGGTGGTTAAACAACTTCCCTTAATAAGGAGTAGTCACGGTCGATGCTTTATATTGAAACGTGACCTTGCCCTATCATGTCAAACGGAATGTAATTTATTCGTCAATACAAACCGTTACCTGAAAACAAGGTGAAACGTATATTCGTAAATAATTTCATGTAGAGCATTGAATGATTTTCAATAAAACCTATCTACTCTACATAAGTAGGCGTTTATTCATTATTTACAATGTTACAGAAGTGCCTACTAGTTATTTTTGTATTAAGTGCGTAAAATGAGTGTTTTTTTGATGGCACATGAGAGTGTTAATTTTTGTTTTTTTTCGAATTTTCTCTCGAACGTGCCATGAAAACATGAATTTGATACACGAAATACAAACAACTGTGAATGTGAATTTACATCGTCTGAAATATATTAAAAATAAATACTTCCAATATAATTTCACAGCATCCAGTGGTCTTTCTGTGTCGTTACTATAGAAACGGTGTGTTGGCACGTCGCGGTTTGACTGTTTGACTGTGTTTGCTCGTAGTTGCTTCAATTTCAACATGGAACATCTTCGGGAATTTATGTTGGAAGTAATTGTTCAAACGTTACTATCAATTATTATTCCAATAAATGAAATTGTTTTATGATAAATAATTGACTCTGTTAAAAATAAATCTTTCAAAAAGTGATATTTCATGTTTATTTTGTGAATTATTTTGGCAGTGAAAAAAAGTAAACATTTACGCATCAATAGAAATGCAGAAATGTCAAGTTTTTTTGACAGTTGTACAAAAATTATATTTTTTGATGGGAACACTAATAATTATCGTGCAGAAAAAGTTCTTGGATTATTGTGTACCTGTTCAATCTTTGCATAAGTGGCGCTTCAAGTATTAATTTTGATACGTTTAGATCAACTATTTACCAGAATTAACCAGAACCATGCGTTTCGATAATAATATGAACATTATTATTTGCGAAATCCTCTTAACTTATGAAACTTTGAAATTAATTTAATGGTTACATAGAACTTAAAAATGTAATTAAGCATGTTTCATAGAGCAGATGATTACATCAATTATATGGTGATTTGCGATCCGTCAGGCGGAGCGTTGCGGAACCGAACAATTGCCGTCCAACCTGTTTAGTACCTACGTAGTACAGTTCAGATAGCATGCTGCTCGTTAGACTTCGGCACGGTTTCTTATTTTTCTTATGTGCATATTATGTGTTATTAATTATACGAAACGAATACATTCATTAGAAGAAAAAATGTATCCTCACATTACATGTTGCCGAACTCATGGTTGATGAAATCTATGGTAATAACAAACAAAAATTAATAAATAATTTGCTATTCGAAGAAAAAGTTTTTATCGATTTCAGAGGTAAAATTATCATCAACAGTAATTCACTTACCAATTTTCTACAATTTTGAGACCTTCTAGTAGACGCTTTTCGGACTCATTATTATCGTTAGATTCTCTGATTAGTTCGGAATTGACTGGCTTTCACGTGTGAACATTTTCTTTTGTGCATGTGCCTTCATTAATCTTATACAGATTACTCAGAAATTTCTGCAGTAGTATCCTTTTGAGAATTGAAGATTTTATTAAATAATTGGGCTGAACACTCCTCCAGCCCCTCACATCTTAAGCTGAGGTTGGGGAAGCTGTATCAACTCGCGTTCCAGCAAGAAAGAGATCTCTTAACCTCTAGCGTTATCAGTTGTTTGTTCTGTATAACATCGTTCTCAATCACCAACTAGGAGGGCCGTTTCTTCGGAACTTATCATCAGGTTCAGCTCTGGAGGAGAAGAGATATCTTCCGACTAGTGGCACTGGGAGAACAAGTCAGATCAGCAGCTCGTTCCTTTACAGACTAGACACTTAATCACCGGCACCGAGAAGAATTTTGAAAATTTCTGCCGGTGCACCAAGGACTACACGCTCTATGCTTGAACTGCCAGAGGAATGGTCCCAACAGCGTCCCCCTATTGGACAATAAGGATCACGAATCTGCAAAGATAGAGAAACTAAGGTGGAAGATAATATAGATGACGAAGATGAGGAATAAGAGCAACATCCTGAGCCAAGTGCCGAACCCTCCTACCCCAAGAAAGTCAGAACAACATTTTGATTGCAGGTCATAAAATTACTCGCCTTTATTTCTTACAAAGTTTGCGTATTGATTCTATCCTTTTTGCCGGAAGAATATGCTTATGAATATTGGTCGTAAATAAAGCTTTAACTTACCAGATATTTCAAACTGCAGAATGCCATTAGAAGGATATTTTATATATTTTGGGCAAATGGAAAGCTACGTTAAATACACAAATTCGTTACAAGGAACATTACATTGAATATCCACTTCCAAAAAAGGTTACAGTACGAATAAGAAAACTGTGGTTACATGACGGTACGTTGAATTTATCAAAAAAGTAAATATCTGGATTCTCATGGAAAATTCAGCTTTGAAAATGTGTCTCGTGTCGACCTGAACTACAGGAAGAAAGTGTTTTATTTAACCTTTTTTTGGGGCTTATGCAAATATCTTGGAAAATATTATTTTACTTAATGAAATGGACTCTATCTGTGATGTAATTGAGCCTAGTGATTTTTCTACAAAAATGTTTTTTCTCGTGCATTTTAACGCAAAACATAAAGGTATTCAATAATGGGGGCATGACGTTTATGTATAACCATGCATGCAAATATTAATGAATTCAATAATAATGAGCCATAATTATCTTAAGGCACATTAACTTTTTAGTGCTAAAAACCTAAAAAACTACCATCGTTACTAATTATAATAATCTTGAAGAAGCTATTAGAGAGTCTCTCTTCAATTAAATCATACCAAAGACCTTCGCATATCGTATTATAATCTAAAATATTTCCATACAAGTACCATGACCTGGAGTGACCAGAAATGGGATAAGATAAAATCAACTTATAGGTAATATTTGCTCTGTCAAACCACAAAATCAGCCAAGGTGGTAAATTGAAGTGGTAATGTTCCAAGTTTTAATATTATTTTAGATATAAGTTTATTAATTTCAATCGGATTAGCTTTTTTTTTGTAAGTTAGCTTCTGTTTGAAGAATCCACAGTGTTAGCGGAACTAATCGCATTTAAGGTATTAAATTAGTGAAATCAAACTCTTAATAGTTATTTTATTTAAGTTTATAATAGATTTTTAATACGTAATGGTAGAACTATACAATTTTTTATTCATTTTACTTCCTACGTATACGTGCCCTAGCTATTTCGATAAATAACTAATGGAAAATAATGCTAATTCGACTGTATTCGTAATTGATAGTTCACATAATTCACAACGATTTATCAGAGCAAGCTATTGAAGGGGGAAAATATAACATTTCCATTCATTATATATCTACAAACCAATAGTTCCTCTATACTAATATGGGAAGACCAGTTATATGTGAAATTTATAGATCTTAGACTACAAAATAATCAAACGTAACTACTTGTTGATCATCGTTTTGTGAATTGGTAAAATAAGGTATGTTAACAATTATTCTCATTAAATTTTGAATATGTGCACAAAGTTCATTATATCACCGTTAAGATTACCTACTTGTTAACTCATAATATGAACAATGAGAATGAGAATTGGAACAATAATAATTGCGACTGCAATTTCTATGCTCAACGCATCATTATTGAACTAAAACCAGTTAATAAATTGTCACAAAGTAACGGCTTCATTCATCAAAAACCATATCAATAAGTTTTGATTATACATCCACTTAAAAAATGTAGTAAGTAAGCCGTCTTTCATATTGAGCACAAAAGGATTTTCTATGTATCTGTTACCGCAAATCAATCGTTAACCCATATCTGAAATTGTTAGGATACTTATTCCTCAAATTGGATCTAATTTCCTTCGACTTCGACGACACAATAGTAATAAATGAATAAAATTATAAAAATTCTAAACTAAACGATGTGTGTAAATTCTTTAAGAATTGAATAATAAATTGTAATAGAGACAGAAAATTGTAAATAAGACAGGAAATTGCAGATAACTAAGACCCAACAGTCAGTGGCATCCTGATAATAAGTAATAATTTGAGAATAGTAAAAACATTTCTTATACACTATGATCCTATTTAATAAAGGATGAGGCTGTTATTGTGATGCATTACCAGAAAACTTATTGGCCGAATTAATTGTGATTGAGACATTATTGATATATCATTCAAAACTACGGTATACTATCATGTTCAAAATTGGTACTATGGGTTACTCTTGATAATATTGAAACAAGTGTTTCACGTGATTTGAAACTAGTTTCAATACTCTAGGTCTATAATAGCTTCCATACTATTATGTACATATGTATCCTTTATATGTATACCCTATTAATTCCAAATACAATTCAAACAGACACATTTTGATTTCTAATTTAATTTGCTCTGATGATGGTTACTTGGCAAATGGAAGTTCCTCAGTACTTTAACAGTACTTGAAGAATCGCAGCGTACTGGCTAAAATCGTCTTACATAGCTCTATAATTTTCCAACTATCTCATACGAAGGAAAGATAAAAAGTCCCTGGAAAATAAGAGATGGCGCCACAATCGAAAATCCCATGTGACATCTTTGACTAGAACACATTAAAATGTTCAGACATATGTTTTGACACCCATCTAAAGCAAGCAACCTTGAAGATTTTTGTAAACATGGAAAAAGCTCGGTCAGAAATAAAAGTTAATTTCGCGTCTTGATTAACCATTATCTTTTGGGTGAAAAAAATACGCAAACCAAAGCAAGTGGCTTACTGATTTCAAAGGATGCCGAACGTTCTGGTCGTCCAATTGAGGTTACAACGGCAGCAATCGTTGATAAAATCCATGGTATGATATTGGACTATCGGCAAGTTAAAGTACAAGAGATTTCTGAGGCTATGGGCATCTCAACCGAACGGTTACGGAACATTTAGCATAAACTTTTTGTGCCGTTTCGTAAGCGTGGACGAAACATGAATCCATCACAACACACCAGAGACCAAAGAAAAGTCGAAACAGGGAACTTGTCCTGGCAAATCAAAGCCGAAAAAGGAGAAAGTGAGTTATCGGCTGACAAAGTCATGGCGTCAGTTTTCTTTTCTTGAAAAGGGCAAAACGATCACTGACGTATATTATGCAGAGCTGTTGGATCAATTCGACGCTGATTTGAAGCGAAAGCGGCCGCATTTGCAAAGAAAAAACTGATCTTCCACGAGGACAACGCACCGGTGAACACGTCTGCAGTCGCAATGGCAAAATTGCAAGAATGGCCCTACGAATTGGTTTGTCATCTACCATAATCTCCAGATTTCGCCCCCCGGGATTTTTGTCTACATCAAGCCTTGAAGAAATGGCTCGGCGGAAAGAGATTTGGCTCCAACGATGAGGTCATCGCTGAAACAAACGCCTATTTTGAAGGATTGCCGAAGTCGTATTATTTGGAAGGAATCGAAAAATTAGGAAAACGTTGAACGAAGTGTACAAGGAGATTATGTTGACCAAATAAATGTTTTCTTGTTTCATTTTTCAGGAACTTTTCACCTTGCCCTTGTATGTCGCCATTTTTCATTATTTACAACTGAGCAAATTATTATTTACCTCGAAAAGATTTAAAAAAAATAGTAAACAACCGCTTTCGGTAGATTAATGAAATTTGCAATAAATTGCTGGTTGCAAAATGTTTACAATAAAAAAATTAACGATCTTTATATCAAACTTTATAGGCATGGTAAAACGTTTATTCGAATTTGAAAATCTTCATTTTTCATAATCATAATGTTGTAAAAAGGTCTCCAAATTTTTACAACATACTTGTGAAAATTAATCCAAATTATTAGATTTATTAGGTTCAGTGCGGTTTCGGATTTGAAACTTCTCTTAAGAAGAGCAATGTTCAAATGCTATGATTTTTATGTAGATGAAGGTACGTTTACAACAATATGCTATTCTTATGAAAAGATGCAAATTCAAGTGAACGTTTTACAATGTTCGAGTTCGATATTAAATTTTCAGTCATATTCATTTTTTGATGGTAAAAATATTGCTACAAATAATTTATTTCAAATTTCATGAATTTGCCAACGTCAGGGGCTGCTGCAAAATAAAAGCCCGCTACACACTTGCTACTATTGTGATGGTTGATGTGAATCGGCAAAGAAAAATAACCAATTAATAATCTAAACATCTATTAATTCAAACGTACAAGAGAGACGCTAACAACTTTGTAGAGTAACACAACCCACATCGCACCTGTGTACATAAAAAAACTTATATAAAGAATGTTCTCTTACTGACCAGAGAAACAAATGAGCATAGAACTATACGTTGTACAGTTTACAGAGCTTACAGATTTACACATAAATATAAATACTTTAACAAGTATTTCTACGAATATTTTCTGTGTAAATAAGAATTATCTAGTTGCCATCTTCGGAGATAGTTACAAATTTACAAAGTCATTTAAGGCGATTTCAGCAAGTAAACTGTGAATTTTCTTCAAACATGTTAATTTTTTATTGTGAAATGAGATGAATAAATGTTAATTAATGATAATTAATTATTTCTCCAGTCATGAGCTATATCTTAAATATTGCAATATAAATTCTGACAAACTTGCAGCGATAAATTTCTTCCGTCGAGATATCTTCTAATATTATTTTTACAATTTCAATAACCTTCTGACCTTTTTGTTTCTTTTTTCTTATACTTTAACTACACGAGAGGGAAACCTATAATGTGTGAGCCAGCGGTGGAATGATGAGAGAGACGATAGGCATTCGAATTTTTCTGAAAGGTCTGGAGGTTATAGAAATATGGAAAGACCTCGCTAGGTGAAGAGCTCCGCAACTTCGCTGTTCAATAGGTGAATGAAGTCTGGTAGGAAGAAGTTCGGCAGGTCCCGAGCTTGACAATGAAGAGGTGACTAGTTTGAGCTCGTCTAGTCCGCCTATCTGGAATCTCTCGTGGGGAAACATTAGACGAGATGATGAACACCGACCATTGAAATATCTATAGAAAAGGGAGAGATCTCAAAACTTTCTACGATGTTCTAGAGAAGTGTGACATCATGAAGACGAATAGCTCTCTATGGATAGAATCCAAGAGCTTCAGCGTACCTATGTTTGGGAGCTGAACTCCAAACATGTGAACAGTACTCCAGGACAGGTCGCATATGTGCTTTGTAGATTGTGAGGACCTGCTGGTATATAAAGTAGCTCTTGGTACGGAATATAAAACCATGTTTTTGTGAAGCGATTTTCACAATGGACCTCACATGATCGTCCTAGGAAAGAGTGCTCTTGGTGGTGATCCCTAGCATGGATATGGAAGACTTCATAGTTGTACCTGACATCATCATATTAGGCATTGTGGGATCCGCCTTCTTGGATAAGACACAACCTTGAGTTTCGATTGCATTAAACTCTACTAGATTATCAGATCACCATTTTAAAATCTTTGCCAGATCTCCATTAATTGCGTCAACCTGTCTCTGTCTCGCTGGTCTGGTTCCATTCGATGGTATAGAGGCTCTAGATAAGAAAGCGGTATGAAGTGCAAATCAAATCTGCAAAGCTGTGGGCGGGACAGGTGGTCACTTCCAGCAGATCCTGTTTATATGGAGCAGAAACAAACTTGGTCCTAAGAGAGATCACTGTGGAACACCAGCCTTGATAGTCATTGTATCGGAGGATACTCCGTCAACCGCCACATGGAGTGATCTATCTGAGAGAAAACTCGATAGTAAGCGACAAAGTTGAGGCGGCAAACCATATGACGGAAGTTTCTCGAGAAGACTTTGGTGCCAGACTCGGTCAAATGCTTTGGATATATCCAATGCTACAGCTAGAGATTCCTCATGTTGTTCAATAGATTTCTGCAATACATGTGTTACGTAGGCAAGCACGTCTCCTGTTGATCTCTGCTGACGAAAGCCATATTACCGATCATTCACGATTTGGAGCTCTCTAGGTATTGTATGAGCTCGATGGTGATTACCTTCTCCATCACTTTAGAGATCACAGATAATAGTGCAATGGGTCTATAATTATTAGGAAGGGTCTTATTTCTTTTTTCGGAATTGGTTGGACTTTAGCTGTTTTCCAGCTGGAAGGAAACACATCAAGTGTGTATGAAAGGGTAAACAACCTGTTAATTCAGGCGCACATTGCTTGAGAACGACAGGTGGTATTTCGTCTGGCCCCATAGACTTTGTGGTATGAAATCAAGCTTGAATCAAGTAGCAAGATTTTATAGTGGCGTTTCGGTTGGTACTTCATCATACCACAAAGTTTCAAAAATGATGAATTTTAGTTTAAATTCTGCACCTACTTACTGGCCTTTAGATTCTATCTATTATAATTGAACTTTATAATAAAGTAGTTGTACGTGATCTGTCATGATACATGTTATGTACACTATTTCCTATGACATAGTCTAATTTGTATTTGTAATTTGAAATATCTGTTTCTGTTGATTTGTAATTCTTGGTGAATTATGTTGATATAAAACAACTTGATTTTGTATGTGCAGGTTATCTGGCTATGTGAGCATTTTCCACACTCATTTAGTTTCATGTTTTGTTTCATGTAAGTTTCGTGGTGCATATCGCTTATCTGTTACAATTACTGCATAGTGAAGTTGTGATGTGTTCGTTGTTCAGTTCAGTGTGGTGCAATAGTATGGGTGTTGTGTAAAGTTATCATGGTTAAGGGTCCGTTTACACCTTCATTTTTTGGAAGGGTTAGTGATCCTTTAAGCTACTGGTATTAATGTCCTTGATAATCTCTATTTCTGCACGAAAATTAATATTATTGCTTATAGTAATCAATTCGATTACAGACAAATATTTATCATTGATTACCTTTTTCATTTCAATTTGATGAGAGCTGAGGCTCGTGAATCTATTGTGTTTAATGAAATATATTTGAATATTATTGGGTACAAATATCATTATATTAAGAAAATATAGTGTCGTCGTAACCAAAGCGACAAAAATTAAAATTGATATAAATGAAAAATGGAACAAAATCTAATACCATATAATTTTTCTTTTAGAAGTTTTTTTACGCTTTCTCTTATGAGACACAAAAAATGGTGTTCCGTGAGTACTTGCAGACTATTCTGACTCTCATTTACTTTGCAATTAACTTCACTTATTGCGTTAGACTAAGAACAAATATTATAATGACAAATAAAATTACAAACATGTGTTCCTATGATATCTTTCAATTATGCTTCTCCGGATAATGCCTTTACGTATGACTAATTCTAAGCAAATATTTCTAACCTTCATAATACTGTCGTCGCAAGCAAAGCGACAAAAATTAAAATTAATATAAATGAAAAATCGAACAAAATCTAATACCGTATAAGTTTTCTTTTAGATTTTTATCACACTTTCTCTTATGAGAAAAAAAATGGTGTTCCATGAGTACTTACAGACCAATCTAACACTCATTTACTTTGCAATTAACTCCTCTTATTGCGTTAGACTAAGAACAAATATTATAATGAAAAATAAAATTACAAACATGTGTTCCTGTAATATCATTTCAATTATGCTTTTCCGGATAATGCCTTTACGCATGACTAATTCTAAACAAATATTTCTACCCATACTGTCGTCGTAGCCAAAGCGTCCAAAATTAAAATCAATATAAATGAAAAATCTAATACCATATAATTTGACTTTTAGATTTTTTTTACAATTTCTCTAATGAGTAATCAACTCCCCCTATTGCGTTAGACTAAGAACAAATATTATAAAGAAACATAAAATTACATGTGTTCCTGTAATATCATTTCAATTATGCTTCTCCAGATAATACCTTTACGTATGATTAATTCTAAACAAATATTACTAACCTTCTTATTATATGAATGTAAGTTTTTATTTTATTACAGATGCCTTAATATTAACAGTCTCTACATTATGACCACCATGATCGAATTGGAAAGTTGGGTTCTCTACCAATGCATCATCACAGAATGCAGTAATTGCCTTTGTAAGTAAAACTCGTATTATTTTAATAATTCTAATCATTTCGTTATACCAGTCATATTTTCTTTTGATCCTAAAATAGTAGTTATTTAGTTATGTGCTCATATGGTTTGTCATATTTTTAATTTATTTCAAATTGTTTATTTTTTCTCTTATAGGATATTTTCTATCGGGCTTTTTTTCCAAGACGTTATTTGTGTTTTATTTCCGCTATTCCAATGATTGACTCAGGTATGTAGCTTGTATTTTACTTTTACTCTTATGATAGCTGCCGTGTAGGTGTCGTGCTCACGGTTATTTTAGATATATGCCCATTATAACATCTCTTAGATATTTGCAACGAGACTTCTAGAGCTTGAATGGAATAATTATATTATTTCGGTAAACTATGAATTTTACAAATCCATCAGAGGTTATTATTAATATGTTGCCTTTAGAAATTTATGTTTGAACGAACAAGAAGTAAATTTATTCCACCATTCAGCAGAACATATGTGAAACTAATGTGGTCCCAAACGGATCTCGGAAAAAAATATGTAAATATTTCCCAGAAGGAAGATATTAATTGAATACTTTGAATTTTTGAAATATGCTTTCATTTAAGTTGGTTGTATAGATATGCGAAAATGATAAATCTGCAAGCGAAAACTTTCTCTAAACAACCGGATTCAGCAGATTATAGCATTAAGACGAGCAATTATGTTATTCGTTACTCATATAATAGTCTAGGAGCCAGAGCGATATTGATGGTCTGAAAATTAACCCGATGGCACTATGGTTTATCGTTAGGACGGTTCAATGACCAATTCATCTCACGGACCGAATTTTCCCCGGCTGCTAGATCTCGAGATACAGCATCCGCTTTATTTTTATTTTGACTGGAGGTTAACCCTTTCCATGTTGCGGTTACTTGAAAATCATGCCATTCTTATGCACTTCCACTATGTGCCATCATTTTTCATAGTGCCCGTTGATCAGGCCGACCAGTTAAAATTGAACCTAAAATGGACTGCTACTTAACCCTCCCAAACCTGGTGGAAAATGTTCATTGGTGTTGGTAATTGTTAACATACCCTATGCCATCAAAAGTTATCGGTCCATTTCCGAGTAATCGGCCATTATTTGGACCAAAAATGTTTCTTTTTTCATTTTGTGACTAAAACTTGCGGGTTACAAGATAACATGATGGCACCATGTTAAATAACTTTATTGGAGGTCAAATAAAGATTTAAAATTATTGCCATCACTCCTTGCCTATTCAAACGCCCCAAAACCCCCTAAAACCAATCGCCAAAACAAAACAAAAAAACTGCCGTTTCGATTTTAAACCCAGCCAGAATCTCAAAAATTTACTAATTTATGATAAATTTGGTGATATTATCCATATTATTCATATTTTTTTGGGGGTGGTTTTAGTGGAATTACTGGGTTTAAATAGGCAAGAAGTGATGGCAATAACTCTAAATATTCATTTGACCTCCAATAAAGTTATTTAACATGGTGTCATCATGTTATCTTGTAACCTGCAAGTTTTAGTCACAAAATGAAAAAAATAAACATTTTTGGTCCAAATAATGGCCAATTACTCGGAAATGGACCGATAACTTTTGATGGCATAGGGTATGTTAACAATTGCCAAAACCAATGAACATTTTCCACCAGGTTTGGGAGGGTTAACTAGCAGTCCATTTTCAGTCCAATTTTAACTGGTATGCCTGTTAAACGGGCACGATAAAAAATGATGGCACATGGTGGAAGTGTATAAAAGTGGCATGCTTTTCAAATAATCGCAACTTGGAAAGGGTTAACCTCCAGTCAAAAAAAAATGCGGATGCTGTATCTCGAGATCTAGCAGTCGGGAAATATTCGGTCCGTGAAATGAATTGGTCATTGAACCGTCCTCTAACGATAAACCATAGTGCCATCGGGTTAATGTTCAGACCGTCAATATCGCTCTGGCTCCTAGACTATAATGTAGGTACGAGTAAAAAGGAACTAACTTGATTCGATTCAGTTACGGAGACTGTTACCAACACAGTAGCATTAAATAATTGTATTCAAGCACCACATTGATATTGAAAAATTTCGTTCTTCAGTAGAACAATAAAGTATGAGCTCCTAACCAACGCCAGCTTGGCATATATATACAAATAATCATGGTAGGCCATTTTAATTTATTCACGCAAATTACTTCGGAAGTATGAGTGGGCAAAATTGACCCACATGAATGTTGTAAAGTTTGATGGGCTCAATTAAAGATGACTTTCATCTTGACTTTGATGTCGATTTTTCAAGATCAAGGTGAAATTTTTCAATGGAACCCTCTATTTCTGACGTCGGATTCTTAAAGTGCGACAAATATTCACGTTTAGGTATGGGGTTCTTACTTCTATGTTAAAATCACCTTCAGAGGACATTACAGTCCAAAAACCATTCTCAAGTTTCACGAAAAGTAGTTGTTCAGTGTTAGAAAATTGTGATGAATGGGGGACTCTAATAAAGCACCGCATAGGGAACTTAACCTCACCACTGTTACTATTATTCTACTGAAAATGGCAACCTAGATGCCGAAATACGTATTTAGATTTCCAATTATTGTTTGATGGTCTTGATCAGTATGATTCGTATGTGTAATTTCAGAAAATAATTCTTTCAATTATCCTTTTCATGTTCCAACATTTCTTATTTTATAGGTAGTGTCTAACCCCCCAGTACCTGTACCCAAATATATCCCGGTAGACATGATTGTCCAACCGGTATTTGATATAATACCGAATTCAATTCTGGATCAGCGATTCTAGCTCAGGCAGGAAGACCCTGGTTTCATATTCTTCTGTTTCAATAGTGTATTGAAACCACAAGCGGCAACGTTACTTTGTTTAATTTTCCTCAGGTTCATTTGTTAAATTTTCATATATTTTTAGAATCACTGGGCTAGTAGGTTGTTTGAAAGTTTGCTTTTGTAATTGATTGATTTTCCTTGCCCTTGTAAACATACATCATGTTACAACAGTTTCTACAGTGATTTGTTATCAAACAATATGTTGGGCAATGATGTGCATCTGGAAGTCCGTTTTAAACAACATTCGTTCGTTTCTTTGGACTCTGTTTGATCCGTTCAAAGAGCATAAGATCATCGAATAATCTAAATAGTATAGAGAATTAAGCTTTACAGAAGTTATTATATACGAAAAATATTTAGTATTTAAGAAACTTGAAAATCATTAGAAATGCACTAAGTCTGAATTTATCTGAAAAAAAGTAGGTTAGTTTTGTCCAAGCTGAGATGATTATAACCAAATGAGTGCTCAAGTTGAAATAAGGCGGTAATGTTTTCCTAAACTATCTGAAACACCATAATGTATATTTTTGGAGGCCAAATTTTGAAGGATGTGCCATGATATTTATCCCTTTACAGTATCTAATATGATTGATAGCTAAAATGAAGAATAATATTCTGGTAATTGCTTTACGTTATTCATTGATTCTATTTTTGTCTATTTTTGTCCATTCAAATTTCCTGTTCAAACTGTAGTTCATAATTTCATCAAACAGCATGCAACTTAATTGCTTCATTAATGACATAATAACGAATTTTCTTATAGAGATTCACTCTAAGCAGATGATCTTGAAACGTTTGCAAATGTCAATCTATGATTGCTTTTCAACACAAAGATGCGTCTATTTGACAGTCCAATCAAATGGTACGAAGACAACAAATGTAAAACTTGCATTGAATTCACCACTCATCAATTAATGATATAGATTCAGAAAGCAATTGATTGAGTTATGTACCTTTTTCACACAAATCTGGGTTTCAACACTAATGTGGGGGAATATTTAGCAAGGATGTAAAATTATATGTCTCAACTATTATAGTCCAGGCAATAAGCCGGGAAAAAGGCCATAATCAAAAAAAATATATATATAGTAAGCCTAAATTTCAAAAAAAAAATTGCATTTTGTTCCTAATACCCCATAGATCATTCATAACTATCAAGACCCCGGGGGTCGACCTTTCTACCCCCCCAAAACGGGGTTTCAATCCCTCAGACGAGCATTCTAATAAAAACAATCCAAAAGTTCAGAAAATTAATGAATTAAGAGCCGAAAACGATAGTATGTTTTCTGGGTCGCTGATCACGATTCCGCTGTTATTTTTCTCAAAAAACTCTCTCCAGATGGAAAATTCGGGGAATTTGACATTTTCCTGAGACTGTTATGAAAAATAAAGTATAATTTTGTTGCAAACATGACCTCTAGTAGGTTTTTTGGGTCGCTGATCACGATTTCGCTGTTATTTTTCCCAAAAAACTCTCCAGATGGAAAATTCGGGAAATTTGACATTTTCCTGAGACGGTTATCAATAATAAATTATAATTTTGTTGCAAAAATTACCTCTAGTAGGTTTTTTGGGTCGCTGATCACGATTCCGTTGATATTTTTCTCAAAAAACTCTCTCCAGATGGAAAATTCGGGAAATTTGAGATTTTCCTGAGACGGTTATGTATAATAAAGTATAATTCTGATAGAAAAATGACTCTGATCACGATTCCGCTGTTATTTTTCCCAAAAAACTCTCTCCAGATGGAAAATTTGGGAAATTGGAGATTTTCCCCTGACGGTTATGGATAATAAAGTACAATTTTGTTGCAAAAACGACTAGAGGTCATTTTTGCAACAAAATTATACTTTATTATTCCCAAAAAACTCTCTCCAGATGGAAAATTCGGGAAATTTGAGATTTTCCTGAGACGGTTATGGTTAATAAAGTATAATTTTGTTGCAAAATCGACTAGAGGTCATTTTTGCAACAAAATTATACTTTATTATTCATAACCGTCTCAGGAAAATCTCAATTTTCACGAATTTTCCATCTGGAGAGTTTTTTGGGAAAAATAACAGGGGAATCGTGATCAGCGATCAAAAAACCTACTAGAGGTAATTTTTGCAACAAAATTATACTTTATCACTCATAACCGTCTCAGGAAAATCTCAAATTTCCCGAATTTTCCATCTGGAGAGTGTTTTTTCGGAAAAATAACAGCGGAATCGTGATCAGCGACCCAAAAAACATACTAGGGGACATTTTCGGCTCTTAATTCATTAATTTTCTAAACTTTTGGATTGTTTTTATAAGAATGCTCCTCTGAGGGATTGAAACCCCGTTTTGGGGGGGTAGAAAGGTCGACCTCCTCGGCCTTGATAGTCATGAATGATCTATGGGATATTAGGAACAAAATGCAAAAAAAAAATTGAAATTCTAGCTTACTATATATTTTTTTTTCGGTTCGTTGCCTGGATTATTAGGTATCCATGTTACGGAAAAAACATGTCAAATTGAAAGAATTGAAAGCGTGTAGTTATATGGTGAAAATTCCACAGCAGGCTAAGATTATTTGTTGGAAGCTTCTGAAATAAAGGCTTTGGAAAAACCTAAAAAAATGAGAAATTTGCTTACTCTATAAAATTATTAGTTGATAATCCTGACTTCCCGGGAAAGGTAATATTATAAGCTCCTGAAAGAATCGTGGTCGGTCTAAATATCTTTCCAACGAATTGATGCATACATACTCACATTCCCTGATTGTTACAATCGCGAAATGATTGTTTACGATTTTTTCTAGTTTCGATAGTTTCAAAAATAAGATATAATTATTTAGATTAGAATCCTAAATCTAGATACAGATATGATTATTATCTATTGTAGACAAAGAAAGAAAGAAATAATCGGTCATTAACAACGTTGATGACAATCATAAAAATACACAGAATACACCAAACATGAATTAACTAATTAAATAAAAACTGCAAAGAAGCACTGTTGCTTTTCCGGAATGTTGATAATATGTATCTCTCTCTATTCGTGTCAAATCTCTTGAATTGTTAAATAAAATATGAAAGAAAAACTGCTGCGAATATCTTCGAAAGGGTAAATATTCCTAAGCTTAACTTAAATTGGGAATAATTAGGTCAGTCTGTCAGTTCAAAGGTAAATATTTGTTATTTTATAAATATCAAGTTTCGGTCAAAATCAACTGCAGGTGTAGCTTCTGAAGTTATAGGGTTAAATAATTCTTTAAGACAACGTGTAAGACTTAGCGGAGCCATACAACCACCTCTCTACTCAATTAACAATTTTTATTATGAACAATTTGACTCGATGGATGATGTATCGGATACTAATTATTCTCCATTTTTTCGATGATATTGTCACATTTTTGATAGCGTACTTCTGTACAGTCAAAACAAATTGTCTTGAAATCTTAGTCACATTATAACAATATTCCATTGTTGATTTGTTTGATTTATTGATAAGTCTGATTGATTACCAATAACAGTTTGTTTTATCTCTAGAAATAACATTAACATTAAGCATTTTTGTGTAGATGAACTCTTGGAATATAATCATCATACTATCAAACGTGTAGTATATATGTCTCTGAGTCATATCAGTGAATGTGTATCTGTAAGAGGATTTCCTTTGTTTGATAAGATGGGTCATTACGATCACTATGGAGATATAAACCCAAGTCAGGCTTGTTTGTCGTTCTCAACACATGATTTGTTCCATTCAGTAGTTTAATTATAGTGTTTAGTTGAATAGCATCTCTAAAAAATGATGAGTTGAGGAGATGACTTCCTGACCCAAACTAACCATGTATGTTTGTAAATCTGTCTACTCTACTTGCCTGTGCGTATCTCAAAACTTTGAAAATATTAAATTTGATGAGATGATTATAATTGATATAGGGGAACCCATTTCCAATACCTTCAGATTTGGAACGATCAATAACTCCAAAACGGAGTGTCCGGAAAAGCTTTTAGAAACTACATATTTTGATGAGAAGTCCTAATTCCAATCGGACAAAAGTAAAACGAATAATCATTCGAAAATATAATTTCTTGTATCAGTGATTTCAATAAGTTACGTGCCGACAGTTGTTTTCAATTTTATACAATGCCATAAATATTTGGTAAGCAGCATATTACCCGGGTGAAGACGATTTGTATTGTGCAAATATCAGATAATATTCACCTTTTTCCTTTCAATTCTCTTAGAAATTAAAATGATTATTAACTCCAAATACAGTTTGTATCCATTTTAAAATAGCTAAACAATATTTAATATTCAGCTTGATATCTAGGACGAGAATTGTGTCTGATGGCTCTAGAAATATATTAAACCGCTTCAAATTTCCATCGATTCTTAGATTCAACATGAAAAATTAAGAGGCATATTAATGACAAAATATTCTATGTAATAGTGATTCGAATGTCAGTCGGTCTGCAAATTGTATGTATCATCTCAAAGTTTTAATTTTCGCTTTTTTGTTGTACATATACTATTTTGAATAAATCTATTTGTCTTCGACTTTTCGAAAATGTTTTGTTTCCTTTATCAATAATTGTTTGGTTCATTACTGTTTCTAAATTAATAGATAATTATACACTATGAAGAACTCGCAGCTGCTACGAACTAAGCTTTGCGAATAATGGTACACTTCACACCGCTTTCTTACATGGAGCCCCTATAGACAGAGATATGTCGACGTAATGAATGAAGATCTACCGAGAATGGAATGAGGATCTGATCATCTAGTAGAGTTCAATACAACCAAAACTGAATCTTACATTTTCTTCTTCAGAAACGGCTTCTCAAAAATTTGGTTTTCTATTCTATGCCAAGAGCTACTTCACATCCCAGCAACTCCTCATAATATACAAAACATAGATTCGACCTGTTCACATCTTTGGAGTCCAGGTCCCAAACATCCGCTGAAGCTCTTACATTCTATTCAGGATAGAGCTTTGCGCCTGATTGGAGATTTCACATACTTACGAATTCATGACCCCTGTAGCACGTCATAGAAAGATAGGAGATCTTTCCCTGTTCTGTATACATTCCCGTAGTCGGTGCACATCAGAAATCTGGTCTGTAATTCCACTACGGGAGATCCCAGAATGGCGGACTAGACAAACTAAAGCTGCTCACTGCTCCATTCTCAAGCTTCGAGACCTGTCGAACTTCTTTCTAGCAGACTTCATTTTTCTATCGAACGGTGAAGTTGTGAAACTTTTTGCCTAGGGGCGTCTTTTTATGATTGAAGGTAAGAATATACTTTGTTTTTATATCACTTTTAATAACAACATGAAAACAGTATTATAGTTTCAATTCAGTGTTATTATTGAAAGTAGTATAAAAACAAAATAATTATTCTTTCACCTAATCATAATGATAAATTACTATAGAGTAACGGCTTCTACCATCGATGTCTCTTTTCTCATGACTTTAACCTCCAAACGTTAAAGAAAAATTGTATTATGACGTACATACGTATATCGTCATAAAAGTTATTCAAACTAGAAATGATTTTTACTAAATTGAAAAGCGACGTACCTTTCAAAGAGATAAGCCATTCTGCATATTTCATCCCTTGTAGGGATTGCCGAAAATTATACATCGGCGAATCTTCCCAATACCTTGATAAAAGATTGAATGGGCATAAATAAATATACAAAAAATTCATCCACTGCACTTAGTAAACATATAAAATACACAAACCATTCAATTGACTACAACAATATAAACATTTTGAATGTTGAAAAAAATAATGATAAACGTTTAATATTAGAAAGTATCTAAATTGAAAGAAACATTTGTGTTAAAAATGAAATTGATTCTAATATTTCAAAACTTATAATTATTTGATTCAAATTTAACCAAAATCATCAGATATTTTGAATTATCACTCTCTGTTGTCTATTTAATTCAACCTAAAAAGATACATCAAACTTCAAACATAGCGGCTAAAACGTTCGTACATCGACTTCTTCAAGTAGCGAGACAATGTTGTTATATAGCTGACATCCACTTGATTTACATAATATGAAAATTTAAAATCGAAAATAGCCTAGATGAATAGTTGACTATTACTCTTCCGTCAACTACTATCATAACTATAGTACCATCCGGAATCAATTTCACAAACCATTAACTATGAAATAGAGAAACGAGCGCGGATTTTCCTATTTTAAGATATATGCTTATACTGTTTTATACCGGATGTAATTTGGTTCAGTGTGCTCAGTTTTCCGTTTATAAATTTATAATTAGTCGGAATTATATGATCTACATTTTCGTATGTAAAAATAATGATATTAATGGTTTTGTGGTGTTCTAAAATAACTTAAATTCTTGAGAAATGATTTATCGCCATACCTCATCGTTACGTGACAAATATATTAGTATTGTGAAGTTATGCACTATCATTTTTTTGATAACATTTTATGCTACGAATTCAGGCATTTGTCGACTCGTAACTCACTCTATATCAAACACATTCAGGTAAAGCTGTTTTCTTCAGAGATAATCCAAATGTGTGGCAGAAATCTATTGAAAAACATGGGAAATCTCTAGCTGTATCATTGGATATCTTCGAAGCATTTGACTGAGTCTGGCACCAAAACCGTTTGCCGCCTTACTATGAAGTTTTCTCTCAGATTGATCACTTCATGTGGTGGTTGGTGGAGTAAATTCCACAGGAATTTGTCTTGACATCAACTTTTTTTCTGCTCCATTTAAACGATCTGCTGGAGGTCAACAGCTTCACAGATGATGGTACACTTCATACCGCTTCCTCATCTAGAGCCCCTATACCATCCAATGAAGCCAGAGGTGTGAGACAGAGACGGGTTGAGGTAATTGATGGAGACCTAACAAAGATTTTGAAGTGGAGATCTCAAGCTTACGTCTTCTTCAAAAAGGCAGATCCCACAATCCAGAATATGATGATGTCAGGTACAACTACTCCTATGAAGTTTTCCATATCCATGCTCCAGATCACCACCAACAACACCCTCTCATGTGACGATCATGTAAGGTCCATTGCGAAAACTGCTTCACATAAACTTGGTTTTCTATTCCGTGCCAAAAGCTACCTAAGAATCCCAGCAGCTCCTAATTACAAAGCACAGATTCGACCTGTCCTGGAGTACTGTTCACATGTTTGGAGTTCGGCTCCAAAACATACGCTGAAGCTCTTGGATTCTATCCAGAAGAGAGGTATTCGTCTGATAGATGTTATACTTAAGAGTTCACTGACCTCTCTAGAATATCGTAGAAAGGTGGAAGATCTCTCCCTTTTTTATAGATATTTCCATGATCGGTGTTCATCAGAAATCTCGTCTATTGTTCCACTACGAGATATTCCAGATAGGCGGACTAGATGAGCTCAAACTACTCACCCCTTCATAGTCAAGCTCGAGACCTGTCGAATTTCCTCCTACCAGACTTAATTTTTTCTATCGAACAGCGCAGTTGTGGAACTCATTACCTAGTAAGGTCGTTCTCTATGCCTATAACTTCCAAACCTCAAAGAAAAATGCGTATGCCTATCTCCTCTTCCAACATTTCACCGCTGGCTCACACGATCTTCTTCGAACATTATAGGTTTCACTCTTGTGTAGTCAGAGTATGGAAAAAAAGGTTCATCGATAAATGTCCATTACTGTTGCAACAATAGATATCGTCCAGATTCAGAAACAAGCCTTGTGCTTGGCTTGTTTAACAGAAAGATCTTTCTCATTAGATGCGTCGATTTGTTTTCACGTTTGAAATAAATTCTGAATTATAGCTATTAGTCCCTACATGAAGTTCAATGGTTTAAGTTTTTTGAAGAGAACCTTCAGTGATGAAACCAATCTACATTCAGATAGAATCAACACAGCATCGTTTGTGGAAGCTTTTGCAATTATGTACGAAATGATCCCTTGAGACGGCCCATATTATTGAACGTTACATCGCATCGGAGAAAACGATTTTATATGTGGAATGTGTTTATGCATTATGCATTAAGAATTCAAAATTCAAAAAGGCGGCATTAATATTGACCACCTTATAAGCTGGACTGCAAAAAAAAAGCATACTTTTATGAATATTTTTGCCAGAAAAAAAAATTGATCATAAAACATCAGTTCATTCGTACTTTGTATAAGTTATACAATAGTCATTTTGGAAACGAATCAATTGAGAAAGTTTATGAATAAATAGATGAGGATATACTTGAAAATTGATTTCAATCACGTCCACAACCACTGAAATAATTATTCTTTCACCTAATCATAATGATAAATTACTGTAGAGTAACGGCTTCTACCATCGATGTCTCTTTTCTCATGACTTTAACCTCCAAACGTTCAAGAAAAAAGGTATTATGACGTACATACGTATATGTCATAAAAGTTATTTAAACTAGAAAAGTATTTTTACTAAATTGAAAAGCGACGTACCTTTCAAAGAGATAAGCCATTCTGCATATTTCATCCCTTGTAGGGATTGCCGAAAATTATACATCGGCGAATCTTCCCAATACCTTGATAAAAGATTGAATGGGCATAAATAAATATACAAAAAATTCATCCACTGCACTTAGTAAACATATAAAATACACAAACCATTCAATTGACTACAACAATACAAACATTTTGAATGTTGAAAAAAATAATGATAAACGTTTAATATTAGAAAGTATCTAAATTGAAAGAAACAATTGTGTTAAAAATGAAATTGATTCTAATATTTCAAAACTTATAATTATTTGATTCAAATTTAACCAAAATCATCAGATATTTTGAATTATCACTCTCTGTTGTCTATTTAATTCAACCTAAAAAGATACATCAAACTTCAAACATAGCGGCTAAAACGTTCGTACATCGACTTCTTCAAGTAGCGAGACAATGTTGTTATATAGCTGACATCCACTTGATTTACATAATATGAAAGTTTAAAATCGAAAACAACCTAGATGAATAGTTGACTATTACGCTTCCGTCAACTACTATCATAACTATAGTACCATCCTGAATCAATTTCACAAACCATTAACTATGAAATAGAGAAAGGAGCGCGGATTTTCCTATTTTAAGATATATGCTTATACTGTTTTATACCGGATGTAATTTGGTTCAGGTTACGAAATGGTGCAAAAAGTCCTTCTTATCGCGCTTGAACATCGCCAAACACTCCTTTGCAATTGTCACCCTGTCGCGCTTGTTGTCAACAATGAGCAAATGTGGCACCCATCTGGCAGATGGCTTTCTCATATTCAAAAATGTATGTAAAATGTTCCATACCCGTTCGGGTGAGATGCCCATAGGCTCAGCGATTTTATCAACGATTTCTGGCGTTGTAACCTCAATTGAACAACCAGAACGTTCGGCGTCCTTTGTGGTCATACTACTACAACAGAAATCAGTAAACCATTTGTGAATCGTCCAATCGATTGTGAAGGCTTCCCATAATATTAACAATCGATGCTTTGGTCTGCGTAATGTTTTTTTCACGCAAGAAATAATGTTTAATCAAGACGCGAAATTCGCAAAACTAAATAGGGTATCAGTCTGAAAATTTTAATGCGTTCTAGTTAAAGATGGTAACAAATGAAGGGTCCAGGGGAAAAACGGCATCAGTTCATTTTCATGCAAAATTGAGCTTACAGTTTATTTTCAAGGAATATTGTAGTACCTACCTATCACATAATGAAATCGTTAAATGGTAAAAATAGCTTAGGTCCGCAAAACAACAGATACAAGATTGCCTATACCTGGGAAGAGTGGCATTAGTACGCGACCGTGTATGGAAAAACGGCATCAGTCCTTGCCGGTAGGATGACTACGCGCCGTCAAGTCGCGTCGCGTCGTACAGGAATGTTTGTTATTGCATCAGCCATTAGTTTATTCTTGTGTATTTTGTAGCCACGTGGTAATACTATAAGCTACACCAGTTGAATTTGTGTTATAGTGTCATACAGCAAGTACAATGGATAGTGACTATACAGAGTCTAATGAAAATGAGGCCGGCCCATCAAGCAGAGAAACGAAGAAACGGAAAAAAAAACAGGTAGAAGCCGAGATGTTATGAAAACTTTGCCACTACACATGAATTGAGTCCTGACTGTTCTTTTTAACGTTTTCGCTGTTTCACTGTTGTTCCAGAACCTGAACGCCATAGAATCCTTCGAGAATTCAACAAACTAGGTGACACTAAGAAACAAAACGTGTACCTCAGTGGCCTGATCACACTTCTTCCTGTCATACGTAGGCGTCCTCGGAAAAATGAAGCAGAAGCAAGACTTAATAATTCCTCATTCAGGTATCGTGTTCGACTGATTGAGGATGGAGTTACTCGTGATGTTCCAGTTTGTATTAAGGCTTTTCTGTCTTTACATGGAATCACAGGTCGTCGAGCTAGATACGTAAGGGACTCTCTGCTGTTAACTGGGAAATCACTCATCGACATGCGTGGAAAACACAATACACGACCTAACAAACTTTCAGAAGACACAAAACAGAAAGTGATTGAGTTCATTAGGAGTCTTAAAGGGCGCAAATCACATTATTCCTTGAAAGACTCGAAAAAAATGTATCTGTCTGAAGACCTAAATATCGTCAAATTGCACAAAATGTATTCTGATCGTAACGCTGATAATAACCTTTCCTACGAAAGTTTCCGAGGAATTTTTTTAAGTAACTTTAATATTTCATTTGGGTATCCACGCAAAGACACGTGCAGCACGTGTGATTCCTTTAAAGCCGACATATCTTCACTTACTCTAACATTGAATTCCATCTCGGATGATAACACCAGGAAACGGCAAGCGATGATTTGCAGAAAAAAATGCGTGAAAAAGAGCTACATCTGAAAAAAAGTGAGAAATTTTACGGTCTTAAGAGAAATCACCGCAAACGTGCCGCAAAGTCGATCACTATGGAAAGTATCGCCATGGATTTCCAAAAAAATGTACCATGCCCAAATATTACGACCAATGTTGTTTACTATAAACGTCAACTGAATTTCATCAGTTTCAACGTTCATATTCTGTCAAATTTAAGATCTGTATTTTACACCTATGATAAAACTGTTGCTAAGAAAGGAGCTGACGACGTTTGTTCTATGCTGTATCACTTCTTTTATAATATCCTGCCCATGGACGTGAAAGAACTGGCAATGTTTTGTGATTCCTGCTCAGGACAAAATAAAAACTTTACTGTAATTCGGTTTCTGCATTACTTGGTTACCAACAAGAACCGTTTTGATACTGTGAAAGTGATATTCCCGATCAGGGGGCATTCATTCCTCGAATGTGATCGAGACATGAGCCTCGTAAATCAAAAAGCATACACTGAGGTACCAGATGACTGGAGAGAAGAATTAAGAAATTGCCGGGTGAAACCTACACCATTCGAAGTGATTGACTGTGGCAAAAATTTTGTTTTTCAAAATTGGAGTTCATTTTTATCGCCGCTTTATTCAACGTTGTGCCCCTTCCCGACTCGGCCTATCAGGATGCTGAAGTTTTGTAATGAGAATCTCCGTTTGGTGTTACACAAAACCACATATTTTGGTCTTTATGCTAGTTCTAAATTTGACCGAAAATCACTTACGAAGAACCACAGAAAGAAGAAGAATCAGATAAATGAAGAGGAAGTGTTGACAAAACTTTATCAATGCCCAATCCCCGTCAAAAAGCTCAAATGGAAGGATTTGCAAGATCTGACTGCATTCCTTGAGAGAGAAGCCAGAGTGTTTTATCTACAATTAACATTTGCCGAACAACCTGAAGAGAGCGATGACGAATTTGTGGATGACCCACCAATAGACGCCTGATACAGGGGAAAAGTGACATGTGTCCATGCCTAAATATAATTTTTTGTTTGTTACGTCATTAGTTCTGAATAAATGTTGATTTTGTTTATATTTTTGAATAAAAAACATGTTATTTACTAAAAAATGTTGTTTGTGACTTATTTTCATTCAATTTTAGTTTCTAACAAGTAATTAAACTTATATTTTCCATTTTCTTGAAATCCGTCCAAATGGTCGTTCTTCCCCTGTACCCTTAAAATGTCATATGGTATTTTCGATTGTGGCTTCATCTGTTCTATTTTTCAGGGACTTTCTAACCTTACCCTCGTATATTGAAATTAGGTTGACGATGACAAAGAATCTTAAGTTGACGTGAGCTGTAACGAAGAGATAACCGCCTTCGATTAGCTTTTACATTATTACATAAGGTTTATGCTGTTATCTCCCTTTACTGATGAAACATAATTGATAGTGGTTAGGATTTTAGTCATCATCATAAGCCAATAGATTGTACCTACATACTTATCTGACTTGTTTCATATCTTCAATTGAAATAGTTGATATCTTATTATCGGAGAAAATATTGCTCTAAACAAAATAAAGTATGTTATTATGGCATTTTATGTATTGGGTCTCTGCTGAAAGTTGCGTCTAAAGGAAACAAAACAATTGTTATCATTGCGTAGTTACCATAACTCATACATCTATTAGTGTAATGTACCTACCATTGCCAATGTTTTTCCACATTTGTGCAAATTAAACCAATTTCAATAACATTATAGTCATTTGTTCATTGTTGTTAATAATAGTTAATTGTGTACTGTTGTAGTCATGACGGAAAGTGCGTTCAGAGCTCGAGACATTGGTCTACGAGCGCAAAAAAAGATCTTGTCTAGAATGGCCGGCAAGAACATTGCAAGAGCTTTCATAGACGACACGACAGCTTCTCTTCTGGATAATCTCTACCGCCTTGCCAAACAATATGTAAGTTATACGTTAAGTCTTTAAATAGTGTTAGACTAATTTGTATACGTAGTGCATTGAAATTGTAATTGTAAATGTAATCTTTCATTGTTTAATGCCGTGTTATTAACGTAGATAGATCATTAGCAATTCGGGGTGAATTTCATTGTCTATTTAGCCGAGCATAACTATAATTATCAATTCTAGCGCAGGATGTTTTATATTATAAATTATTTCATTTTTCCAACCTTATGATACATGTTCAGGTATGTCGTATTTTCCTTCATTCATGAATGTATTTCAATGTGCGTTGAGATATTAGCCTCGAGTAATTGCTTTTATCTTAGTTATATAATAGTCAGATCTGTAATTAATTTACATACAGGGTGCAGCATTAATGTGTTCGATATATCTGTTATTATAGAAGATATCAAATAAAATTATTGACGTTAATTGTAGACATCTGTAAACTTCACATTTTCGTAAATTATTTTCATCTGTACAGTATGTTCCATATTACTAGGGTGAACCAAGCATACATTTTCTCAGATGTGAAATCGAATTTAGATTAAGCTCATCTTGCCAATTGTGTACATCATAATCATTGCGAGTTCAAACGAAACAACTTGAGATAAATTTTGTGCAGGCATATCTTTTTGACATTGGGCCAGTTTTATAACAAGTTGCCATTTTTTTGATGTTGCAACAAGTGAATAGAGATGAAAATAAGATATTCTACATTGGTAAATATGACTTTATTCAAAAGAAAGTTAACTGCAATTTCGGACTTTACTGTTCATTATCAAAACAAAAAAACAAAACATACAATACAATTGTATGTTTTTATTTGTAAAAATGGAATATCCCAAAGTAACGGACAGCTCCATTCAAATTCTAAGTAAACGACCAAAAGTCGAAAACCAAATTTTAACATTTTTTTTAATGAATCACATTAATTTCTGAGAAGTTTTCAATTTGATAACAAGAGAAGATATTCCGAAATCGTTTTATTATTAACTAGTTATCCGTGGAAATGGCATTACCTAAGGCAAATTGTTATATAAACATAATGAAACATAAAATAATTATTGAGGTAAACTAGATAAAATAAAATGAGTTAAAAATTTCTTTTTGTTTTCAAATTTGAAATATCTCATGTGGTTTTAAATATTGTTAATTAGTTCATTGTATTTGTTTATTATTAAGTATGTATAATTTAAAGTAAGTGATATTTCCTATTCTTGTTTAAGTTAGTTATAAGTTATGGCTCATGCCCCTCCATTATTACCACTCTCAACCCGGATTTACCCTCTTGTCGAGGAACCAGGTAGAAAATGAGTAGTTAAGAAAAGATGTAGCAGCCTGCTAGTACAGTTTTTAAAACCTCTTGAAAGAGTCCAAAATTATCTATTTAAATAAATGTTATTGTTTGAAAACAGTTTTAATTAATCCAGAAAAGACCCATGAAAATACAGTCCACTCGATCGATTGATGGTGAAAACGAAACATTGGTCCTACGATACCGGATGCGAAAATAATTAAGATTTCCTGCCACGTGATGATGTTTGATGTTTGAATGCAGTTGGCGACGATTATTTTCTGATATAAATGTGAGTTCCTTTGTTATCCTTTAGATTTGTGTATGTATTCAATTTGTTTAAAAGGGTTTACCGATTCTTCAGGTTAAGATTGTTTCTCGATGCTTTATTATTACATGATTAATATAATATGATTTATTAATGCTTCTGGATTTACTTAAATAGTTTATAGATGATAAATTGATATATAGAGGCTGATTAGATTGATGATATAGATTTGAATAATGATTCACAGATACGTTTGTTTATAAAGTTTATTACTTTAATTTAAGATTTGATTATAAGATTAACAGTTTTTCTGTTGATTATTTAAAATTGAGATTTGTAGTAAATGAATTACGTTTAATCAAAATGGATGCCTTGATTAGAAAAAGGGGTTGCATTAAAAGCAAACTAACCACTCTTTCAAAATCAGTAGATTTATTATATGATCAGATAAAAGTTGATAGAAATCAAGATATTGAAAAGATTACGATGTTAGAATTGAAAATTGAGAGACTAAAACATATTATTGTTGAATTCGATCAAGTTCAAAATGAAATCGAAAATGAGTGCGATGAGCAATTATTGAATGAACAGTTAGAAGAGAGGGAGTCATTTTGTGATAAATATGAAACTATTTTGGCGAGAACAGCATGTTTATTAAAAAGTAGATCTGATTCTGATCTAGCGCCACCTTCTCAAGCTGCTCAATCAAAAAAGCTACCTATTAAATTACCTGTTATAGACTTGCCACATTTTGATGGCTCGTATGAAGGATGGTTAAATTTCAAAGATATATATCAGTCCTTAATTCACGAAAATGTAGAAATTAACGATATACAAAAATTTCATTATTTACGAGCAAGTCTCAATCCCTCAGCTTTCAAAATTATAGGGTCTGTTGAATTATCAGCAAGTAATTATGAAGTAGCTTGGAGTATGTTATGCAATAGATTTGATAAAAAGATGTTATTAGTGTCTACACATATCCAAGGATTGTTTGAGATACCATTGATTAGAAAGGATTCATTTGTAGAGTTGCGAGAATTGATAGATACTTTGTTCAAACATTTGGGTGCATTGAATAATCTGAATGTAGATACTAAAAATTGGGATTTGTTGTTAATATATATTGTCAATTCAAAACTAGATAAAATTACCCAGTCCGAATGGGAAAAGATGAAAAAGATGAAAAAGAATGAATTTCCCACATTAAATGAATTTACTACGTTTATATCAGATAGAGCTGATACAATTGAATCAATAGCTTATAACGTTAATAAAGATATTAGTAAATTCAAAGGTCATGCAGATGTTAAACAAAAATCAACTAAAAGTTTTCTTAGTAATCAGAGTAGTTCAAATAAGATAATTAAATGCAACTTTTGTAGCAAGACAGGTCATAAAATTTATACTTGCAAGATGTTCATTGATTTAGATGTTTCCGAACGCGTGAAACGTATTAATGATTTGAAATTGTGCCACAATTGTTTATGTAAAGACCATAGTGCAAATTCGTGCAAGTCAAAACCTTGTTTTTCATGCAACCAAAAGCATAGTAGATTACTACACACAGATGTTGAGACAAGGGTCGCATTTACAAGCACACTCAAATCTCATGTCCTTTTACCTACTGCGAAGGTTTTCGTTGTTGATTTTTATGGCAATAAACACGTTTGTTATGCTGTATTAGATTCTGGTTCCCAGTCTAATTTTGTTACACAAAATCTCGTTTCGAAACTGAATTTACATCAAACAAACATAGATATTTCAGTTTCAGGTATCGGTTCAGGAATTACTATTGATAAAAAATGTATCGTAAATGCACAATCTATGATCAATGATTTCTGTTTGAATTTGGATTGCTTAGTTTTACCCAAAATTACTGACTATTTACCTAGCCAGTATTTAGATATTTCAAGTTTAAAAATGCCGACAAACATTATGTTGGCGAATCCTGAATTTTATGAGCCCAATAATATAGATTTGTTGATAGGGGTCTCGACCTTTTGGGACGCTTTAAAATCTCACAAAATAGTTCTAGGTAAAGGTTTAGTTCTACAACAAACCATATTCGGTTATATTGTTGGCGGCAATTTGCCAGATGTCTCTACAGATTCGAAAGAAACCAAATGTTTATTATCGGTAGATTTCGTAAACTTAAATCAATCATTACAAAAATTCTGGATGGTTGAACAGATTGATGAGAAATGTAAATTATCTAATGATGATCTGAAATGTGAAAACATATTTAAGGAGACATTCTCACGAGATCTAAACGGTAGATTTATTGTTAAAATACCGTTAAAACATGACGTTACTAGTTTAGGGAATTCAAAAGAATTAGCTGTAAAAAAGCTAATGTCTCTTGAAAGAAAGTTTGAAAAGTTTCCACATTTTGAAATAGATTATAAGGATTTTATGCGTGAGTATTTGGAAATGGGACATATGAGTTTAATTAATGACGATGTTGATAAAAAAATATCATATTTTATGCCCCATCATTTAGTTATGAAAGAAGATAGCCTCACAACCCGCGCTAGAGTTGTATTCAACGGTTCAGCTCCGACATCAAATGGAGTTTCATTAAATGACATTCAATATGTAGGTCCCCAAATTTTGAGTAGTTTATTTAATATATTGATCAAATTTAGACAATTTCCGTACGTAGTTTCATCGGACATAACGAAAATGTACCGTCAAGTCTTAATTGATCGTGAGGACAGGTGTCTTCAGAGAATTGTTTGGAGATTTGATAAGTCGGAAAACATTAAAGTATTCGAACTAAATACGGTTACCTATGGCACCGCGAGTGCACCTTACCTAGCAATGAGGTGTTTACACCAACTTGCCGATGAATTTAGAGATGAATTTCCTGTTGCAAGTCAAATGATATTAGAGAATTTCTATGTAGATGATTTTATAGCTGGATTTTCAGATGAAAGGGATGCAATTGAAATTTGTAATCAGATTTCTTATATTTTGGGTACGGGATGTTTTGTTTTAAATAAATGGCGGTCTAATAGTGCACACATTTTAAACAATTTTCAATCAATTAATAAAACCACAGAAACTCTTAAAATATGTGACAAAGATACAAAATGTTTAGGTATACAATGGTGTTGTACAAACGATCACTTATCATTTAAATTCACTGATGATGAACAGATTTCAGAAAAATGCTCAAAACGAAGTATATTGTCACAAATTTCGAAGTTATATGATCCGTTAGGTTTATTATCACCTTGTATAATAATTGCTAAAAGGTTAATTCAAAGATTATGGTCGTTAAAACTTGATTGGGATGATGAACTTCCCGATAATTTAATTAGGAAATGGCATTTATTTTACAAGGAATTGATAATTTTAAATACCTTAAATATTCCTAGATTTGTCATGATCGAAAAACCAGCAAAAGTTCAATTATTTGGTTTTTCAGATGCTAGCCAACGGTCTTATGGAGCAGTAGTTTATATGAGATCAATCAATGAAAATAATGAGATAAAAGTATCTTTACTTTGTTCAAAGTCAAAAGTAGCTCCATTGAAATCGTTGACTATGCCGCGTTTAGAATTGTTAGCTGCATTGATGCTATCCCGATTAATGAAAGTCTTATCGGAATGCGTAATGTATGAATTCGATTGTTATCTATGGACAGATTCATTGATTGTCCTTCATTGGATTCATACAGAAACGTATAAATTGCAAACTTTCGTATGTACACGTGTGACGGAAATTCAAGAATTAACAGCAAATTACAGTTGGCAGTATGTTGAAACTAAACAGAATCCTGCGGATATTGTTTCACGAGGTAACTACCCAACTGAATTGATGAAAAATGAACTATGGTGGTCCGGTCCATCATGGCTTTACGATTTCAATGCCTCTAGTTTTAATTTCAAGTTTACTCCTACTATAAAAAGAGATTTGCCAGAATTAAAAAAAACTAATTGCGAGATAGTTTTACATACAATAAGTCAAAACTGGCAAATATTTGATAAATTTTCTAATTTAACTCGATTACAAAGAGTTATTGCTTATTGTAAAAGATTCCATAACAATAGTAATTCGAAAATACGTGGTACCAATCGCGTTAATGGCAGATTAACGTTAATCGAATTAGATGATGCCCTTAAATGTTTGATTAAAATGGCTCAGATGCAAAGTTTTAGTAAAGAATTCAATTATTTGACAACAGGAAATGTCAAAGCGATCAAAAATAAGTTTAATGGTTTAGCTGCTTTCATTGATAATTATGGAATAATAAGAGTCGGTGGTAGACTCAAACATTCCGATTTACAATATAATTCTAAACATCCTATAATTCTAGATTCAAAACATATGTTAACTAAATTAATATTTCAATCTGAGCATATTAGACTACTCCATGCTAGTCCACAATTATTGTTAAATAGTGTCCGTCAAAATTATTGGCCTTTAAAAGGAATTTATTTGGCTAAAGAAACTGTTAGAAAATGTTTAACATGTTTTAGGTTCAATCCTAAACCAATGGCTGTGACCATGGCTGATTTGCCACATAATCGTGTTGCTAATTTAATACCCTTTCAATGTACAGGTCTTGATTATGCAGGACCCTTTTCCGTAAAGGACCGCAAGATCAGAGGTTATAAAGTAACTAAAGCTTACATTTGTTTATTTGTTTGTTTAAGCACTAAGGCTATACATATTGAGTTAATTTCTGATTTGTCAACCGATGCATTTATAGCATGCTTGAGAAGGTTCTCATCAAGAAGAGGATTTCCAAGCGACTTGTATTCGGATAACGCCACAAATTTTGTAGGTGCGAATAATAGTTTGAATGATATGTATTCATTTCTGAAATCAAACAATGATCTTATATGTGATTATACTGATCAAAATAGATCTAAATGGCATTTTATTCCTCCAAATTCACCGCATTTTGGAGGTATTTGGGAAGCCAATGTGAAAAGTCTAAAGCGGCATTTATACAAAGTAATCGGCGAAACAATCTTAACATATGAGGAGTTTATTACTGTGTTGACGCAGATTGAAGGCATACTTAATTCTAGACCCCTTTCTCCTCTTTCCGCCGACCCCAATGATCTAAATCCGCTAACCCCCTCTCACTTTCTAATTGGCAAATTACTGACATTACCACCAGATCCAGATGTTCATCATATAACAATTAATAAGTTATCTCGATACCAACTTCTTCAACAATTGCAACAAAGTTTCTGGAAACGTTGGTCACGTGATTACCTGACTTCATTACAACAGCGTAAGAAATGGAATGCAGATACTGATGTTATATCAATTGGTGCAATGGTTATTGTTAAGGTGGACAATTTACCACCATCCCAATGGGTATTGGGAAGGATTATAAAACTACACCCCGGAAGTGATGGAAAAACTCGTGTTGTGAGTGTTAAGACCAATAAAGGTGTTTATAAACGGCCGGTTGTAAAGGTGTGTCCACTCCCTATTACCTAAAAAAAAACAAACATTTTTTGTTAATAGATGAACTCTCAATAGTTTTAAAGATTTCTAATTCAAATAGTTAAGTTAATTTTTCCATGTTTTATATTTTATATTTCTATCTGATGGTACTGGTTGTTGAAGACCTGAGGTCTGCCAAGGTGGCCGGTATGGTTTTAAATATTGTTAATTAGTTCATTGTATTTGTTTATTATTAAGTATGTATAATTTAAAGTAAGTGATATTTCCTATTCTTGTTTAAGTTAGTTATAAGTTATGGCTCATGCCCCTCCATTATTACCACTCTCAACCCGGATTTACCCTCTTGTCGAGGAACCAGGTAGAAAATGAGTAGTTAAGAAAAGATGTAGCAGCCTGCTAGTACAGTTTTTAAAACCTCTTGAAAGAGTCCAAAATTATCTATTTAAATAAATGTTATTGTTTGAAAACAGTTTTAATTAATCCAGAAAAGACCCATGAAAATACAGTCCACTCGATCGATTGATGGTGAAAACGAAACATCATGAATTAATAATTTTAGGCATGGAAAGTGTGATAAAAATGAAAGCACATAAAACGTCTTTTCAATTTTTGAAATAAAATAGGTGGTTCATTTGAAAAAACTGAAATAATCTGGTATTGGACTTTTGGTTCGCTTTCTATTCAGTTGATGCAGTATTTTGAAAAAGGGAGGTTTTCATAATACTAAACCAATGCCATAAATTACGCCTGCAAAACATTAATGTCAGTTTGTTTCGTGTGGAGTATTCAGGGCATGGAACGAGCAATTATTTTCATTTACAAATGAACATAACCTCTGAATAACCCATGTAATTATATGAAACCCTATATATGATCTAAATTTAAAAAAAATTATAGGCTGTCTCATTAAAACAAATGTATGTTAAGTTCACCCTAGTAATATGGAACATCCTGTACAAATGAAAATAATTTTGGAATGTGAAATACTTTATTTGATATCTTCTATATTAATAACGGATATATCGAACTTCGACACACTTATGCGGCACTCTGTATTAAAGTGATTGATGATTAGAATTGTACACAGTGTCTGTTTCAGTGTTGACTATTTTTATCTCAATTTTTATCTTATATGGTTGTTTGATGTATTGGTTTGTGTTATTTGAATTGTCTCTCAAATTTGAAATCAATTAACATTGCGTTGTTTTTTAATCCATTTATCTCTATAAATTACAGCCATTTTGATACAAATTCCATTACCCATAACAGATTTTATTACCTGTAACATATTGATAACCCGATTTTTTCTTAAATCATCAGGTGTGTCATCTTGGTTGTATTCCTATATGGAACATCATCAAATTATATATGAAAAATGCTGTTTAAGCAAATGAACAATATTTTATTCAGAAGAAATACATATACCTACCTACTTCTTTAACTCATAATTCGTACTAAAAATGAGTAGGTATATTATTATTTACAGACGTCACGTAGAAATTGTTTAGTTTCTCTACGGACACCAGCGCATTGTGCATGGCACCAACCAAAAAATTTCGACATTTAATCCAAAATTCCCTCGATCGAGATCTTGAGTAAAGTTCGTTACAAAAGCAAGCTACGTCGGAGTCCTCATCATCAATTTCGATGTCTTCGCCACATTCATTTTCATCTTCGTTCATCGATTCAATTATTTTTGTTAGCACTTCCTTCCATGTTGAGGACCTTCTTGAACTCGTTAATGTCTGTTGTTGAGTTCATGAACCTTGTTTTACCTCGTTTTCGCTTCTTTTGTGGGCCCTGTGATGTTCGGTGTGAAGCTTTGGGCAGTGGTGACAGTTCCTCAATGGAATCTTGGAAACTGCGCGAAGGTTCGCCCAAATTTTCTCTTAATTTCAAAACGTTTGCTTCACGTTGATTCTTCGTGCAGTTTTCTTCATCCTCGTTTATTTTTCTTTCTTCGATCTCATTTATATTCATCTGTTTATTTCCTTCAGTACTATTTGCTTCTTTCCCTTCTGTTTTTTCTTTCTATTCTTTAATGTGCTTCATGCTGCATTCTTGAACTATCCCGCAACTTGAGAATGGGTAACTATTCTGCCAGGATATTACTCCATCCATTATTTCTTGGTTGTAATATGTTTGAAGAGGACCAAAATACCAAACATCGAGCGGCTGCAAACGTTGGATACAATGTGTAGGGAAACAAAATATAACGATTCCAATATCTATAGCATACTCCAACACATCTGCCCATTTAGCAGTTATAACACTTTGTTATTTTTATAAGGCTTGACATGGTTAACGAAATGAGTCACCCATAAGAGGAATAGTTCATCCACCCTTTTTGTTGACAATATGCAACGCTACTGCTTGGTGCATTATCCATTAATTCTGCTTTAAATCTTTTTATTGGGAAATGAAAGTAGGTGGTAAAAATGTTTCAAAAGCATTGAAACAACAGACTACTGTATATAATAGTGAAGGCCCCGTTCTATACTGCTTCTCGTACCCACCTGCGTTCGTCCCTAAGTAACCAAAAGATTTTTGTTTTTGGTTGGTACCGTGCTCACTCAACGTTAAAAATATTTTTGTAATTTGCCTCCATTTTGATTTTCTAATAGACCCATTAACGAACGCAACGTCATCACTTGCCGTGTCTTAATATCCAAAAAAAGCACGGAACTTTTTACATTTTTAGGATGGCGAGCTTGATGCGGAATTATCTTGTCATCATTATGTCAGTTTAAATGACAGTGTCGAGCATCAACAACTCAAGAAGAGAAAGTCATCGACGTGTCCAGTGGAAGAATTGATTTCAGCTAATACACAATATGGTTTAGATATTTGTACTAATAGTCGTTTTCTAGTGTTATTGCTCTTTCCAGTAGAGACGAAACTAAAATTACGGAAACAAAAGCGATCACAGAACCACTGAATCAAATTTTGACTTTCAAAATTAAGATGTTACCAACCACCATAAAAATCCCTAAATGGACTAAATTAAACATTTTTGTTTAAAAACGGCATAAAAAGGGCAAATTACAAAAAATAGTATAAACAACTCGTTTCCTAAGACCTTGAAGCACTCATTCTTTAAAAGAACTCGTGGCTTCGCCACTCGTTTTTTAAACTTGAATTCGTGCTTTAAGACGAGTCTTAGGAAACTCGTTCTTTAATATACTATTTGTGGTTCGAAATTGTGTTTTTGTAATTTGCCTCCATTTTGATTTTCTAATTGACCCATTAACGAACGCAACGTCATCACTCGCCGTGTCTTAATATCCAAAAAAGCACGGAACTTTTTACGAAAATTTTTAGGTTGGCGAGCTTGATGCGGAATTATCTTGTCATCATTATGTCAGTTTAAATGACAGTGTCGAGCGCCAACAACTCAAGAAGAGAAAGTCGCCGACGTGTCCAGTGGAAAAATTGATTTCAGCTAATACACAATATGGTTTAGATATTTGTACTAATAGTCGTTTTCTAGTGTTATTGCTCTTTCCAGTAGAGACGAAACTAAAATTACGGAAACAATGGTTTTATAATGGAATTTATGGCAGAACATTGTGGAAGATCAAACAATTTTATAATGTGTAATACGTTCGCGATCACAGAACCACTAAATCAAATTTTCACTTTCAAAATTAAGATGTTACCAACCACCATAAAAATCCCTAAATGGACTAAATTAAACATTTTTGCTTAAAAACGGCATAAAAAGGGCAAATTACAAAAAATAGTATAAACAACTCGTTTCCTAAGACCTTGAAGCACTCATTCTTTAAAAAAACTCGTGGCTTCGCCACTCGTTTTTTAAACTTGAATTCGTGCTTTAAGACGAGTCTTAGGAAACTCGTTCTTTAATATACTATTATCGAATAACTCAGCCAATGCTTTGAAATGTGCTTTGACCTTTTCCTTATTAAAAGCTTGAGCTCTAGCTGTTGATGTATTTTTTGGAGTTGTAATTGATATTGTAGGGTTTCTAGCGAGAAATCCTCGGAACCAGTTTTTTCCTGCCATACCTTTTTCTTCGTTGTGATAGGTTATGTTTCTAAGCCAACTCGCAAACTAATCTTCGTAACTCATTCCTGGTAATGCCAAATACTCATGTTTCTAGTTCTAAAACATGGGAGCCTAGTTCGGCTTCTAATTCAGGATCAAATGTAACTTTGAATCCTCCTAAATATACCTTTTTGCTGCTTCTGTTTCTTATCACTCTCCTCCTTAAGGTTGTTTTAGGCACTTTGAATGTGTTAAAAGTCAACATTCAACCCATTAGACCACTTTCTACCTCATAAATAGCCGAAGCCACATCCTCCTCTCTCCATTCTTGTCAACAAGTTCTATTCTGAAATGATGAAGGAAACAATGTATTCAGCTACTTGGGACTTTATGAAAAATAAACGCCTATGATGACACACTATGCCATCACAAGAACAGATTAAGTGTGCCATCACAGGCAATATTAGAACCTCACAAATTAGGATAATGAAAATTGCAAAATAATAGCCAATATTATTATCTGCACATCTTCGATTTTAATTGCAAAAATATTTCAAATCACTAGCGCTCTCCCAAGCAACCAGACCAAATTGAATATTTTCATTAATTACATCGCCACCCACCTCAGACATGTTTCCATCACAATTCTGATAAACAACTTCGTATACCTTTCGGCATTCCACACCACTGACGAAAATATTCTGAACACGTTGACGTTATTGAAAGATAGGCAACGCGAGATACACTAGGATATCTGCATATTATGCCGTCACAGGAATTGTGCCCTACTATGTGACATTCCCCCAACGGCCTCCTCAGAAGGATTTATCGTTGTATTTACATTTCACTATTTTGACACTACAGAAATAATAATCCAAAATACGTTCCACCATGACATGTTGAGACAAAGATTGAGAAGTTGATGAAGTTAAAAGATACGTTTCATTATTTTATTGATTTACTGGAATAATAAATTTGTTCCAGGATACAACATAATACTGTTCAGTGGAACCATAATACTGTCTTTCTTTAAAATCCCACAGCAAATACTGCTGCATATTTTTTCTATCGAAATCTTCGCTTAGGCAATTTGTTTACAATCATATGATTGTATTTGTTGTTGGTATTCAGGTTCTATATTTCTACTAGGAATAAAATAATACTTTCCTTCGACATTTCAATAGTTTATTTCTATCTTTATCAACAATTGTTCTGTTAATCAGTGTTTCCATGTAATTTAGAAAAGAATATATGACTATGATTAATGAAATGCGTCTGCAGCCGACTTGTGTGGTCCAATTACACTGCACAAAGCATTGAATCGAACTTATTTTTGGAAAATTTAAAATTTCGTAGTTCTATCCTTCCAAAACTTCAGATGATGAAACAAATTCAATATTTCGAGGGAAAATAAAATTATTTGTCAAAATATCAATTTTATCTTTATGAAACAGATATAACATAGTAATTTTTTTGGAACGGTAACCATTCAATATAACCTAGTGTAACGATATAGTATTTACTTTTGAAATAAGTGAAAATCTATCTGATATTTAGTATATTTGAAATTAGATTTAGGATGAAGTGGTGGAATGTAGGTGAAACCATCGAAATGATGAAAACTGGATGCGCATTTCAAATTCCTGATAACCTCTATTTGTAGGATATTAAGACGAGTTCTCAAGGAACTCAAAAAAGTTCACCTGAATTTCTCATTGTAAATATTAGGTATATTGAGGTTGTCCCTATCTTCTGAAAAACAGAAAATAGTTAGATCAGCTCAACTCACGTAAAACGAAAGAAACGTAGACGTCTCTTCAGTTCAACGATAATTCCAATTGCTTTGTTCAATAGATTACAATTGCACAAAAAACGCCAACCAATTTTGGGAAAATTTAAATTTGTAAAATGAAATCTGTAGATCCCAGGTATATGTCAGTTATAATTGTTAGAAATGCCTAATTATGTAATGCTCTCTTCACTCGTATTAAGTTACTAATGCTCGAATGTTTATTTTTGTTTTCTTCTTCCAGTCAAACAACAAAAAAGAAGCGGAAAAATTGATCAAGAATATCATCAAGGTAGTCATAAAATTAGGAGTTCTCCACCGGAACAACATCTTTAGCCCAGAAGATCTCCAACTTGCGGAGAAATTCAAAACACGGTTTCGTGCTGCTGCCATGACCATCATATCCTTCTATGAAGTAGACTACAGTTACGAACGTCCTTATTTATCTAGTGCCCTCAAAGACTGTCACGATTTCTTGCGTACGATAGTGAAATCCCATCTGACAGATAAAACTCTCGCACGGGTGGATAGTGTGTTTATTTTCTTTACAGACGATCGCTTTCTAGATAGTGTGTTCAAAAGAGATTCCGAACTGCGAGACATCCTCGCACGTTTGGTTACAGACTTGAATAAGGCGATCGAAAACGGTGACCTTTAAAATCGTTCTCATACCGTGTCGATGGGATTTATTCGTTTGTGTATTTATCACGTGTCAGGCAAGTATATCTGGTTATCACAACACACACCTAGCTCTAAGAAATATTTATATTTTCGAGCAATTCAAATGTTCATGCCTGATTTATTGAAGTATAAATATATCTAAAGGATACACATTAGCAATTTGATAAAAAATTTCTTTCAACTTGGAATCTGGCTATAAAATATCGAGAAATATTTATTTCATGAAGTACCAATCAGGAAAATTGAGACAATTGCAAGATATGGGTATTATACAGTATACTTTTTATTGAATGTGTGCCACAAGCTGGTAATCTACCCACAGTAAAAATGCACTTGGAATGTGTATAAACAATTCGTTTACAATACAGTTTGGGGACACCTTTCTTATATAATATGAATTATATATAAAATTCTCGGGAAATAGGTCACACTAACACATATGCTTAGTATTCTCTTCTTCACGTACGTACGTTCATCAGAACACATATAATATAATATAGGTCTTCTATAATGATGGTCGGGAGACCGAAACGTACGTAAAGATGAAAATAATAAGCGTGTTAGTGTGACCTATTTTCCGAGAATATCATACAGAATTCATACCTGGGTCAAGAATCATTATTAACTTATATAATATGTATTACCACTACTATGTAGGGTTGGATCGGAAGAATTTTGTTCTTCGAAATGATGCTTTATTGGTTCGACCATGAGTGACATTCTGAATGAGTTTCTACAACTCCAGATATGGATCTAAACGTTAATTGAAGAGATTGTAATTAGAATTATATAATAGCCTTGAATTTTATATGGGGAGGGGTAGGTTATGGCAACCATAAATATACAATTCTATGAACAAATAGTATTGAATAAAAAAAAGTCGAGTTCGAACAAGGAGAACACATTTTTTATTAATAAAAACTCGAAAGAAAGATTTCTATCTTAGAATCTATGAAATCAAATTAGTAATAGTTTTTATCTGAATTGTGAACGTCGCTTGTTCTTTGCAAAATTGTTTAAGACTTTTGAGTATTACTTACAGTTTCTCTATGGATGGACAGTAATGCTAAGTCATATAACCTATTTTCACCCGTAAAATCCCGCAAATAGGTTTTGATTCCTTTAAATGTTTGGAAAAATTGCATTCAACAATTGTTGTACTAACTGCCAATGTTCCTATGATATGCAAAAAGAACATGAATATTCGGAAACATATTTTTATTGCAGTATTTAGGTGTGTCTAATGCACTTTCATAGAATTGATATATATAGATATTTTGAAGTATTTATTATTATATACTCACATTATTACATTTTGCTCAAGCTATTATATTTCAAACCGATTACTGAATAATGTGAAGGAAATGTATTCTTATTCAAAAAGTCCAACCCCTTCTGGATACGCCACTGAATATGATTACGACAAAATCTTACTAGAACTGAAATGAAATGTTCACACCACACTTATTAAAGAAATATGAATCTGATAGAAAGATAACAGGATTGGGAAACTTCAATGTTTAGAAGTTATTATTGTAAGGATTCTGAAAATAAGAATCTGTATAGAAATAACTATTATTGTTACGCATACTAACTGGAATCTTGGATCGTTAATGATAGATTTCTGGCATTGGTAATATAATTGAAAATGTTAAACATCTGATTTTGTAAGGGTTGATACCTAAGCAGAGTGGATATGGAATTAGGAGTATGTTCAAAATGGTCTACGTAATCCTCATTTTCTGAGATTCTAATTATATGATTCATGATAAGTAACAAATGAACAAAATACTTGATGAACAAATGACTTGCTACAAATTATCGACAAAGGTAATTAGATTTCTCTAGATCGATCAGTAAAATAGCAGTTAGTAGTTCCGGACTGCGGTTTAGCTGTCAGGCTCATCAGCGGAACGAGCAAGCTGCATTGTTACTGGTCCATTTAGAGAAACCTAATTACCCTTGTGCCTTGTGGACAATTTACTTCACTTTTGACGGATTCCGAGGATGATAAACTTAAATGATCATAAATCAATATTGTAATTTATCCGGGACTAGGTCTTGGTTTGGGAATTTTCGAAACATAGACACTTCTGAGCGAATACCAGTATGGTATACTGATTATGTAATGTCACATGTTAAGAACCATCACTTGCTTTTGAATTGCTCGAAATGTCTTCAAACATTATTGTATCCACTTCCTTCACGATTTATAACTTATTCATGCTCGACCAATAATAGTAAAGGTACACAATATTATCATGACATATCTTTTAAGCTTTTTTGGAATATTTATATTATGTATGTACCATTTTACTAGAATATATTATTCAACGATTGTTGAGATATTTTTGCACTTTGAATACTCAAAATGTAGCTACAAATGTAAATATCTAGTAAGTACTTAAAAAAGGCAATTATCAACCCTACCTTTATTGTAACATTATTAATTAAACCTAACTAGGTCAGTTTTATATTCTCCTGGATGTTAGAAGTTTGATGTATTGTAAGCTATTCCTACACAGCTATTTCATATTGATATTTTATGATACTTCATGTTGGTTTTCACAATGAAAACTAAATGCTTTTGCTTTTATCATTTTTTTCTGGAAAGATGACGTAAACTATTTTACATTGATAGGTCACTTACCATAAGCCTGAATGAATATTTATACATTTCATATGGTGGCGGTAGAAAAAAATCAAACAGTGAATCTTGTAAATCTTGGTATTTCAACCATAATTTCGGATCATTTTAGTATTTCCCAAACTTTTGTTGTAGAGCGAGTTTCTCTATTTTACGGTAGTATGGTAAACAACCCACTTCCTCTATCAGACTGAAAATTAAGTAATTGAAACAAACAGGTTTCTTAATATCAAAAAAATCAAAACTTCGCAAATTTAAGTGATGCCGAATTATAGAATGATGATGATGCTTGTAACTGATGTTACAAATGATCTGTAAATTGTTTTTTGACAAAGAAGTGGAGCAGTAAAACTGCAGAATAGCTCTCTCTTACAGCAATTAAACTAACCATGAATTGTTCAGAATGAAATTGACAATAAGCCTATATTCTATTGAATTCGATATTGTCCGTTATAATCCCAATATAACAGAATGCATAGAATGTCTAGTATCAGATATGCTGAGGCTGAACATGAAACTGGACAATCCCTGTTCTCACAAGGAACCTTTCGAACACACGACACCACGATGCGATTTGCTTAAGCTTCGAATAAGAATTCTATTTCAAGGCTCAGGCCATACTTAAAAGTATATATCCTTGTAATTAGATTTATCCTGTAATTCTATGGCTGCTTCCTGAATATGGAAGCTCCCAACTTTGACATTCAAAGAATAATCATATCTAATTTTGTTATTGTTCCATATCTATGTATGTTCCCTGGTAACCTGAAGTAAAACGATAACAGTAATAAAATTACGTCGAAACGTGACCAATTTACATGTTTTCATTTTCAAACTTTGTACTAGAAGACGGTGATTTTTGGTCGCATCAATAGATTGTTCTATATCAGATTGATTGAATGGAATCAACCATTACGTGATGAAAATCGATTCTAAACTTACATAAAATAACTATTAAAAATTTGATTTTCAATAGTTTAATGAATAAATGTGACTATAATTTCGCTAACACAGTAGCTTCTTCAAACAAATATTGCATATTGTGATATTTGTGTGAAGAGGCTACGTTAGCAACTATAAAACTAAATGTAACTATAGTTACATTTATTTATGAAACTAGTGAAAATCGAACTTTTAATAGCTATTTTATTTAAATATCAGATTGAAATAAATAAATGAAATAAAATAAAATATTTCTTTTACTTCAATTGATCAATTTTCTAACAGCCAGATTCACAGTTGAATCTCTCCACTTCAACTTGGCCATTGCAAAAGTTCCTGTATTTAATAATACAAAATCCAATTCTTCATCAATTCTAAGGAGTTTAGCAAATATAGTCACGTATCCAGAAAAAATACATTAAACTCATGTATGGTTTCTCAATAAGGATGTATTGCAGAGTTGTTGATCCTTTTGCGAAGCGGTGACCTGAACATGTTGAAAATCTCGGAGGCGAATTTTATTCAAAAACTAAAAGTAAATCTTGAGTTATTTTCAGAATTCCTTAACGGTTTTCATTAATGGAAAACATATGGGTTAACTCTTGCAATGCTCCTTTATAACCAACTTAACAGAATAAAGATGATCTATAGCTGGGTTTCAATATGATTGGTTCATTATATATTTGTGGACTCTGTAAATGTGTTCAGAAAATAAATGCATGTAAAATTAAAAAATGTGAAATCGTCTAGGAATTTTTTATCAATTGTTTTTTCGAGAATAATCCACTGAGAATAGTAGGCTTCATTCTTGCAAAAATATCACGTTAAACATAGAAATATGATCTAGCTCACTACATTTGTATTTTTATAATTGCGGAGATCACAAAACTAATGAAAATAATGAAAAAGTTTTTATATTTGCTACGTGTAAAAAACCATCTAATTCCTTTAGGAACTGGGTTTGGTGATTCAGTTCTAATGTTCCAGGGTGATTCTATCAAAATCTAGCAACCATTGTCGAAAAAATTTGTTTTCGTAGTTTCAATTCTAGAAACTGTTCGAGAAATTCTTTAAAGTAAGGCACGGTGTGAACAGGGGAAGTTTTGCCGATTTAAAACTAAAAAAAATTTCATTCAAAATCAAATTTGTTTACTGCTATTACTATTATTTACAAATAATGCGGATTTTAATTCCTTAAAGATAACATTATTGATATCTCTGCCATCATAAATGTACCACTCATTGTCGGAATCGCGATCTTAAATTGTTGCAGACATCTCTTATCATTTTGTTTAGAATAGCATTTATTTCAGGTTCAATTTGCAATTTCAAAGCTCTCAAAGTGCGTGGTGTTGTCTCATACACTATGGGACACTATCCCCACTAAGCCCCTAACTTTCACGAAAACAGGACAATATCACCCTTATCTTAACATGTTAAACAAGGTAGTTAAATAATAAAACTCTACAACCTTTGTAAACATGTATTGAATAAATTAAATTTTGAATAACAAAAACAATATTTATTAGTTTAAAGTCGGCAAAACCTTCTGCTACACTTGCAGATTCTCGTATGTTATTTAGTTTGGACAGAGTTGATATTTTAATTGGATATATTATAGATTTATTGATCTCTTCACTTTATTGAGCTATAATATGCTAGTTACGTAGGAATTATTTGGAGCAGAATCGTAATATGATACCAATTAAAGAATAATAAAATTCGTTCAAAACGAAGCGTTCTGAAAACGTTAATAGGTTTCAATAAACGATGAATCCCTTAATGTATTACAATATTTTATACACATTTACACAATTCACATTTAGTATATTCCAAGCAAGTATCGTTGTACGTACTAATGCTGCACGTCGCATTATTTTCTTATTTCAATTATATCTAACGTTGTTACAATAGCTGAATTTTGGTTCGAACAATATATCGTGTATGTTTTTATGTTTGTTTCGAGAAATAATAAGCTTAGTTAATATTTGATAATTACATTGCTAGTCAAGAAAGTCATCAGTTTTATTACGTTAAGAGTTATTTATGCTTTATAGCTGAGAAAACGTTTAAAATTGTATGTATTGTATAAAATTTGATATAGCATAAATACAAAATATGCCAATTATGATGTTTTTGCTATTTTAATCCTTGCCCTATTCAATAATGGTAAAGGGATCGTTATGTACAAATCTCACAATTTTCAATTAAGTATGAAATCCGGTACATAAGATCTCAAGCATTGAACCGTATTCGGCAGTTGTCCTACTACCACTAGACTAACCGAAAAGTGGAGGTTCTTATATTCTACATAATTTGAGAAACATTATCATATACCAATCAATATATATTTTATTGAATAATTCATGTTGATCTCTTATTGCAATGATGAAAAATGATTAGTTGGCATAATGTTGACGAACAAGACGAAACAACAAGAGATATGACAAGTGGAAATCACCCCAAAGAATTTCAAATGAATACACGTGCATAGTTTATCCATCTGCCTCCTATGAGAGCTATCTGCCAAAACAGTAATGCGAGTGTACTATCAAACATAACTGTTTCCTCTCTTGGAGCCAACAAGTTATTTGTCTATTGTATGAAGAAACCTGCGTAACAAACACGTCTGTCTCATATCAATGCTTATCAGCTCCTTTCCTAAATTTTAGTGCGAGTGGTTGCACTATCAAATTAGAGGTCTCGTGAGTAAAGACAATATTCACCACATATATCATCAGGTACCAAGGTTCGAACCCCAGTCTTGACGATTTACTATTGTAGTCCAGTAAACGGGGGACTTGATTACTAAAGTTTTCCTAATATTCCAGATTAGTCATTTTCGGGTAATTAGGACCTGGATGAATGTTTTTTTCATATCAACGATAAATTATATTTTGAAATAGATAAAAAAAAACATTTCAAATCATATTCAAATTAGTTTTAATTAAATCAAGACAAAATTTTGAAATATATATACATTATTCGTTCTCACCATCATCATCACCATATATATAAGAGCTGCTACAACAGACCAGCCCCCACCCCACCGGACGAGATCGTAACATTCTAGCTCTTTAGTGACAGGCACACTCATGAGGAAGGGTTCATTTTGTAAGTTTCGGCATTACATATAATGGAGGGGCCTTTTAAACATAAAAGAAATCTATATATAGAGTAGACAACTAAGCCTTTCACTGGTATCTTAACGGACATTATGTCCTTCTCGCACATGTACTGCGCTCTCACTCGCACGATGTGCGCGCGTTATACTTATTCTTGTATTCTTATACTCTTTGTGATAGAAGGGGAGACCGTGCGAGTGAGAGCGCACTAACATGTTCGAGAAGAACCGAATGTCCGACTAGTTACCAGCGCTTTCCTATGCTTAACACACTACTTGTCTACTCTATATATAGAATTCTGTTAAATATGCGTTGCTATGACTAGGTTTAGAAAGTCACAGGGTCGGAACAATGAAATTGGAGAAAGGGACCATAACAGGCAGGCGTGTACCCCAAAGGGGAGGAAATGGGGTAGTTTAACATTCTGTTCATCAAATTCAAATTATCCGAAAATAACTGTAATCTTGAAAATTTTTGTTAACTAAGAAATTGTTTATTAACTAATCATGCAACTAATTGAAAAATGGACGTCAAATTCGTGTTTCGCAGGTCCTAATTATCCGAAAATGACTAATGTCGAATATTTAGAAAACTTCTATTTTTTTGTTAATTTGACAATGAACAAATTGTTTATTAACTAATTATATTAGCAAATAATTAAAAAATGTACATCAAATTAGTGTTTATCAGGTCCTAATTATCCGAAAATGACTCTAATGGTGAATAGTTAAATTTTTATTTTTTTATTAATTTGATAGTTAACAATTGGTTTATTAACTAATTATATTATAAACTAATTGAAAAATGGACATACTCTATGTCAAGAAGAATCTAATGAGCCCTCACAGATCAAAATCGGTCCATAAGAAAAAATTTTAGTTAGTCAGATTTTGGGCTTCATTTACTGGACTATTGAGTTTCTTCAAATGATCTCCTTCTGCACGGCATGTAGGTAGCTACTTAAATTGCATACTGTATGTTTGGTCAAGCGAATGCGATCAGTAAACTTACTCTCAGTAAGTATATCCTCCTTTCCTTGAGCTTGTGAGTATGGAAGGTGACTTTCATCCGGTCTTGTTCCCTACTAATAATATTATGGAAGACGTTTAGCAGCAATTTGCAGAATACTAGTGGACTATCATACTAATAATGCATCTCTTAGCACCACCAAACTTAGTTTTCTAGTGTATGAAGAAACCCACATAATAAACCCATATGTCTCATATTACTGTGTATCTGTTACTTTCCATAATTCTCTCTCTTGGCACCACCAAGCTATTAGTATAGTGTGTAAAGAACAAAAGGTCTTTGTAATTAATTCATTCAAATTCTAACTACACTTTTGTAGTAGGCGATCAGATCAACAAACAGATAACTAAGACATTCATTCTATGACCGGAGTATCCTCCTGAAAGGCATGTATTGACTTAATGAAACATTTTACTACACCTATTCCAGTCACATTTCAAGTTAATTGAGCTCTGTCGCTCGAGTAAATGAGAGAATTTTTACGAATGGATCATAAACTTCTGAACTACCGGAAAGTATAAATTGAATATAAAGAGTGGATTAATCGTGAGTAAAGATGTTCGAATCACCAAATAGTAAAATGATTTATTGTAAGAATGACTCGTTGATTTTAAATACCATCCAAGTATTATTATTTGTTTAGGATTTCATTAGTCATTAGCAATAGATATTAAACCCATTCTAGGAAATCTCTGAGTAACAGCACACATGTACATATTAAAGTAGACAATGAAATTAAACGATTTAATTAATGTTCTTTATTGAACGTTAATGTCTACCTGTTTGTGGATAAATAAGAATATTTAAAACATGAACATGCTAAGTGTTTTCGGTAATTATCGATTGTCCATGAAAGGTAAATGTAAATATCCAATTACCTATATTAATTAGAAGAAAGTAACATGTTAGTTGTGAGCATTAATTTGCTCACTGAATTGGTGACTGGATTGATGACATAATGCTCATTATAGACTAAAACAATCCATTGTATCACCAAAATCATCAGTGAACTGCGTGAGTGTCCATTCCATCAAGATTAATATAGTCTTTCAATTATATTTATTTTCGGATTTTCTGAAATAAACCATACCTTGCATTTTATTTTATTGGTAATAGAATAGGTAAAGTTCATATATATATATATATATATTGAGAATAAAAATAGAATGAACTGTGATCCAACTTCCCCCTGGTAGGAACCGAAAATATATTGTAAATGATTAGAAAAATACTTCGGAAGTTGGAGAATAAAACTCAAATTTTACACAAAACTTTTAACATTTAATTTAAAAATGCTGACAAATTGTTTTTACGACACTGTGGCATTTTCAAAGCATTTTCAATTTGTCGGCATTTTTAAATTAAATGTTGAAAGTTTTGTGTAAAATTTGAGTTTCATTCTCCAACTTCCGAAGTATTATGAATTTACACTACGTAAACGCCGAAACCATAGATATGATTAGAAAAAGTTAAAGATGTAGCGCGCAGTTCCCTTTAGTTTGGTTATGAAATATCTTAACTTATTTCAGAATTTTTTAAACACGATCGTTCCATTTCTAAACTTCAACAATTTATAAATATTTGCCGTGCTTCGCTGCGGTACTTAACTGACAAAGGCCGGGTGAAGGGGAATGGGAAATCTTTTGTAGTCTGTGACTTCCTCTTGATTTAAGCGTTGATTGAAAGAGTTAGGTTTCAATCAACGATTTAAACCCACTAAGTTCGCAGAATTTCATGAAGATCGGTACCCACTTATCCGCTTTAACGGGTGAATAATGGAGATTGGTAGTTTATTCGAAATTTTTTGTAGACAGTGATTTTCCCCTTGTTTCAACAAAAGGCAGAAAATTCTCATTTAAAAACTGATTTTCCTCTTGTTTTGAAGGTCAAGACGGAAAAGGGGAAATTGACTTTCCTCTTATTTTTAAGATCAAGTGTGCAAAATTCATCAAGATCAGACTTTACCCGCGGAAACAGCCAACTTTCGTAGGTAAAGAAAATAGGTTGCAAATTTTTTTTGAAACAGCTAAATGTGTGACATTTTAAAAATACGTTAAATAATACTCTATGTTATGACCGAAAACAAAAACACCGTTTTCACGATGGTTCAATAAAATACTATAGTTCCATTTGAAAAACTAATCTGGAAAATACCACTTGAAATGCCCAAAAATAATACAGTTATAATTTTCTCCACTTTGAAGCGCTTTGCACAATTTCAAATCCGAATGCCCAAAAGCAACGAATGCCCAAAAATCAACGATGCAATCGTCTTCACAGTGGCTTACATACGCTCGCATACATTCACATGCGCTCCAACAAACATCATCTCAAAAATAGTCTAGCTCTAGATCCATTTAGAAAGACCTTTATTTCTGCGAAAATCCGGAGGAAAAAATTCATACCAATTACAATACTCCCCTTACGTATAGAGAGGGAAGTGAAAACATGAATTAACACTTTAATAACAATATTTTAGGAATTTTGTCGCTCCATAAGTGACAACTTCAGAATTAGTTATTAACTAAATCTGCATTTTATTCACATTTTATTATTTAATTGGAATAACACGTTTAGTAATTGCCAGAAAACTACAAACAAACTGCTTAATATATTAGACTACAAGTGTTCTGATCATATACGTTGCAAAAAGTAAATGCAAGAATCGCGATGATATTTACGACGATATCGCTAGGAAGATAAAATCTTATGGTACGTGCAGACATTTCAGCCCGAACGAATCGAGCACCAACAAGCAGAACATATAGTCCGAACAAATTCTCGTTGCGTTCGGGACATTCGCGCGAATATTAATATCTCTTCTTTCCACTTGCTCGAATTGTTCGTAGTGTCCAATTTATACTTGAAACTACAAGTACAAATAAACATGAATTCTAACCTAACGGTAGCTTTTTGTAAAATATAAATGAGAAAAATCAACGAAATCATAGATATCTATTAATTTTAGACAATTTTCCCTATCTCACTCCATTTTCAATGTAGGATATGATTTATGTAGGTATTTGAATAATAAATAAGTCTGGAGTATCGGAAAACATTTACAGTACGCGAATTCGGTTCGTTCGCCCTGTCTGTTCTGTTCGTTCGGGCTAATCTATTAAGTCTAGACGCACCATACTCTGAATAAACTAATAATAAATAAAAATGAAACGTGTGGCACTCGGGGACTGCCGCGGTAAAGCTATTGCATAGCACTACGCCACTGGAAAAAGTTGGGCAGAAAAACATCCACTACCCCTTCAAAATCTTCACGAATTATGAGTAAAAAAATTTTTTGATCGCATAGAACATAGCTTGCTATGAGTAGAAAATGTTCGCGAAAGATGTTTTCTGTACGATAAACAGTTCCGGAGATATTTGCAAAAAACGAAACTTTTGTTTCAATTTCAACACCCTGTATCTCAAAAACTAAGCGTCTGCATATATGTTAATAGGAACTTTTTTCCTCAAAATCAAATTTTCTATCGACTGTTGAACATATAGTGTAGTACCAAAAGACGCCACGTAGGGGAAACATAAAAGGCGTCATGTAAGAGTATCATCTTGATCTCTATGAAGAGTATTCTGTGACAAGCATAGATAACTCTACTACCGGTATGTAGTAGATGGTTATCTATGGTGACAGTTACTTGCAAACACAATTTTATACGAAAGTTTTAACGTTCAGATCTCGATAACGCTTCCGGCTCCGGGATTTTCACGTGGCCTATCGAAATTAGAGGGTTCGAATTGTATAAAAACACAATTGCATGAACGCCAGACGTCTTATGTAATCAGCTACGAACGCAAACATTTTGACATATGCCTCCAGGAGCTCGCTGCACGTAAGTTAGGGTTTATACATTTTACCTCTATTTTGTTAATTTGGGGCCGTTTCGAACCCCGTGCGGCCGGCGCCAGTTGTAATAAAGTATTTTGGGCTATGGGCCGCTAGCTTTTACCCGCTTTCGGTATATTTAAGTAGCTAGAAAATTCCCTTTCGTACGTGGCACGTCAGTTGCTAGTAGGTGACAGCTGAGAATACCTAGAACTGTTTTAATTAAATTTTCCTATTTAATCGATATTTTGGGGCCCGAGACTATGCTATTTAGTTGGCCCCGTTCATAAACTAACGACATGGAGCGAAAAGTCTTCGTTAAGACGTTCTATGTTCCGTAAATTTGCAATTTTCTTACTCGCGAGCTACGCGCTTCTCACGTGAACGTCATTCGATTTATCGAAAATTAACCAGTTCAAAACAGTTTTCGACCCAATTTGGGGCTATCACGACCTTTTAAAAGGTTCAAAGTTAACATTTCGAAACATTTCGACAATTTTAAGCTCGGCCGAGCTACATGGTAGGCGGAATGGTGGGTGTCAGGATATTTCGTTAAGCTATTTCCGTTACGGTATTTGTTTTTTGTTTTAAGCTTTTTCCGTTACGGTATTTGTGTTTTGTTTTTTTTTTCTTGATTCGGTCGCCGCGCTCAAAGCCCCCGAATAAAAGCTATATGCAATAGCTTACAAAATCATCATCAACTAATTCTAGAGTATCGACGTTTACTACGTGTAAATTCATTTAAAATGATTAGTAAAATGTGAATATAAACAGAATATATCAAGTACTTATGTATTTCACACAATTCTTTCTACTCAACAATGGAGAATACCTAAGGATAAAATCCTTTTTGCCTTCTTTGTCTATGCCTACTCGATCCATATAACTTCAGAGCAAGTTCAGATGAAAACATTGTCACGAAAGAATTTGACGAGATATTATGTCAATAATTCAAATCTGTGTATAATATACAAAAGGTACTGATGACTCACTCATCACGAAATCTCCGAACCTATAAAGCGGCCGACTTGAAACTTGGCAGATATGTTCTTCTTACGACGTAGGCACTCGGCAAAAATGAATTTTTCGAAACTCAATCCCAAATGGGATATTCGATATATTTTGATGCTGGTGACTGATAATATAATCATGTACAATATAGATGACAGACCATAGATTAATGAGCCATCATCACAATTCAGTCTGTCTCTGCTATGACAGACAACACATAACCCATCAGCAAGACAGGTATTGTTCACATGACAAAGCTGATACATTGAAAGTCACATAATGTCCGTGACAGACCATTCCATATCATAGATATCCCTGTAAATTCCTTCGATGATTGAAGGTCAATTCAAATAAACTCTGGCATGAGATTACGGAGTTTAATTTTACGTCTTTTCACGCCTTTACCTATTTTTACTCATAGCACACTGAAACTTGATGACATGAAGAGGTCGGCTTCGATGCTGCTTTGTTCTACGGGTATTACCAATGACGTCAGACAACAGCTAGTTCAAATCATAGATTAGATATTATATATTGGTTCAAATATAAATCAATGATTTTGGGAAGGAAGCTGTGTGTTTGACAGGAAAATTCAGAAATTACCATTGAAGTAACTCCTATATATTATTGTTAATATTTTCACTTAACAAAATGAGTTCAAAATGCATTCGAGAAATGTAAGTAATCTGTTATATATTTACATGTACCTCTTAGATGTGTAAACTATGAAAAAAAAGTACAAATGATTTCTAATCTAATTATGTAAATTCAAGTAAAATCGATTGCCATATTAGTCTCTTATGTCAATCTTCTGCAGTGCTCCAAATTTAGGGAAACGCTAAGTTTTCTCCAGATGGATACAGTGGAAATATAAAAGCTGTAGAGCCGAAAAAACCTACCAAACCTATACGCTCTTTTTTACCTACATATTGCACTGTTATGGAGATATATCGTTTTCAATATATAATACTTTGGAAACACCCACCCAATGCAGGATAATGAGAATTCACAGACATTAGAATGGAAAAAGTATTTATTTTGAAATCGGCGTATAGAATGCCAGTGTAATCGCCTTATGCAAAGTTTTGTTGATAACCAATTTAATGATCAACCATCAATTGAACAATTATGCTATATTGTTGAAAACAAAAATGTGATATTTTACTTTAATTGAGAAGTTTTGTAGTTAAGTAATCCTCATCAATCTCAGTTTCCTCTACGTCGAATGAAGGCACGTTGCTGCAGTTTTCCCGTACACAGTACTTGCAAGCGACTGAGCACACAAGACTGACTTTTCTGCATCCTCAAGCTGCACCACAATTATTGGTTTTACATCTGCAGGTGATTAGCTACGTGACGTTTTGAGGCGCTGGTTCACATGTACTCATCTCTGGTTCAAATCTTTGCACCGCCTCTTTCCAACCCAAATCCAAGGGTTCCACTCTTTTTTGTTTTAAGCTCGTCACATGCGCAGCTAACCATTCATTTAAAAAATAGCTTCGGTGATTTTTTTTCCATAATAGCCAAATTTTCCTGCCCGATTTATTGTATTATAACTGTATGAATAAATTTAAATTAATTTGGTGTTAAACGCTCGAAACTTCCAATACTTGGTACTACAGGTCGTACTCTGATATTAATTCATCTTTTAACAATAAATTACATCAAATTTAATGTGTAGTAAGGTAAAGCTACAAATTTTAAGGTGCATATCACTCTTATTGGGGAACAAAACGGCTAGAGTAGATATACATTTCTCTTGAAGATACTAAATTCATTCTAAAATCCCCAATTTCCTAATAACTGCAATTCAAATGTCTATTCCAACACGAAATATAGGCTCATCCGATCTACGTTATTTCACTACCAATGCGGAAACTATTTTTCAATTACAGGAACAGAGAAGTGATGAAGTTCTCCGATCTTGATAGAATGTTCAATCATCCCAAAGTGCATATTGGATTAAATTCTCTGTATCTACAGATGAGAGAAGAGATCAGAGATATAAAACCTTACAAACTGAATGTATGTATAACGAATTCATTCAAAGCTTTGATTAATATTAGTCAATATGCTTAAAGGAATATGTCAATACTGCTGATTGCTCCTTATTGTTTACTGTTTGCAATTAGGGAATGGCAGTTTGCTACCGCTCGACGGGAAAATATAAACAACCCAACAATATAGTAATAGTTCTCTTTCAGTTGCATTACCATTGGAGCCGCAAAACGAGTATGTGATGTAATCTTGCCCAGATGTTCCCACCAATTCTACTTATTTTATTGAGCTCAAGCGGCAACTTCTTGATGGAGAGCTATCAGGAAGTTAATTTTGGATTTGATGTCGAATTGAATCAGACTCGTAAAAGTTAAAGCGTGTATGTGTTCAAATCAAGAGCTTTTCTGTTACAAAACAAACGAATTAAAATTTTTGAATTATGAAGATAACTTGGATAATTTAACATAGGATTATAAAGATAAATAAACGTAAACTATTGAACCATAGGCGGGATGCCAACCCACGTTTTTGGATGTCTAGTCCAGAGTGTTTACCAATTACACCACTTTGGTCCCGTCAGTCTTATATGCTTCTAAATATAAACCTCTGAAAGGATAGTAGGTCAGTGATGAACACAATGCGATTTTATGCTCCGCTATAGATCAACTATTCACGCACATTCATCGTTCAATCGTTTTGAAGTGAGGAGTGTAGGTTATAGTATTACTATGATTGGCGAATACTATTGACAGTACGCATTCAATGACAGCATTCCGGTCCCTATATATGTCAATAGAACTGACTGAGAAAAGTTCTGAGTAAGTATAAACAAGTTTAAGGTTTCTCTTTAATCCACAATTTCGTTGAAGTACATTAAGAGATATGGAATTAAATTTTCTGAATTATTATTAGCGGAGCATCGAATATCATTCTGTTCATCAATGATCTACTATCCTTTCAGAAATTTTATTTTTACAAAAACATAGGACTCTGACGGGACCAAAGTGGTGTAATTGGTAAACACCCTGAACTGGACTAGACATCCGGAAATGTGGGTTCGAATCCCGCCTATGATTCAATATTTTACGTTTATTCATCTTTAGAATCCTATATATCTAAGTTATCTTTATAATTCAGAAAATTTGGGGCAAATACTCTGAAACTGTGAAGACGACTTATAAGACATATAGGCACCCCCTAAGAACGGATTTTTTGAAACTCTAACCCAAATGGGTTGAAAGGATTCCATGTATTTGAATCATTTTCAAATAACCTACTAACCTAATAATACCAAAATATAAAAGAAATAATACAACTGACATTGCCGCTTGGAATTTCGAAATCGGAAAGCAAAATGCATAACCGGGTTCGTACATCTCGGCCAGAACCGCCGATGCTAGTTAAATATCGAACTCGGTATAACATCAGTAAATTCATTCTCCGTTAGTAGCTTAATATTAACTGTATGGGTGGGAGATGCCACCCTTGCGGAATAGACTCTCAAATATAATCACTTATAATATCCCATGTGCAAAATTTCCGGAAATTAATTTGTGCACTCGGGATATTCGGTAAGAGAATTTCACACCGAAGAATAATTAGTTTAAAATAATTTCAATGTGATATTATTTGACATTTTGTCATGAAAATATGAGACATTACGAAGGAATGCCATAATTTATTTTTAGGATTTTGAGAGTTTGATGTATGCGAGTCCAAACGTCATTACATGTTGTTGAATTAAATTTCATTTACTAAAATTGGTGGAAGTATGTGTTTTTAACCAATAATTTTCTTTCGGCAACTGATTTACAATAAAATTTAAATATCGGTAGTAATTTTTGATCCACCCACTTTAGTTGTACAAAATTGTTAAAAGTAGATTAAATATGGTTTATTACATATTGTTGAATTACATTTTATTTACTAAAAGTGGTGGAAGTATGTGTTTTTACTAATGGTTTTCTGTCGGCAACTGATTTATAATAAAAATCAAATATCAGTAGTAATTTTTGATCCACCCACTTTAGTTATACAAAATTGATAAAAATATGGTTTATTATAAATTTTAATAATAAATCGAATGAATTTTAATATTTCATTTATTTTTGTGAACGGTTGTTTTGTTATGTATTGTACCACTTTCAAACTCATTTGTTAAACGTCAAAAAATATCCACTATAATTTTGCTTCTCTACCTTAAAAGAAAAAATATCCGCTGAAATGAAATTTTTTCGTTGGCATGGCAACAAGTCAAAATAAAAGTATTTCATTGGTCGAAAATTGTCAGTGTGAAATTCTCATGTAAGTTTTCATGACAGACAGCCCCATAGAGTGCAGTTCAGATTGTCTATGACAGACTACACATAACTCACAAGACAGCTAATGGTTACACCTAATACATTGACACACCATAATATAGATATCCCTGTCAACTCAAATGAGAGTTAACATGACATAAAGTATGATTTGCGGTCTTTCTTTTTGTTTTCCTACTCATTTGAAATTATAATTATGTAGTAGTCTTGAACCGTGGGGAATGACATCGTGGTGGCGGAACCGATGCAGCAACTGTTTCTACAGGTATTAACTGTTTTTGTGGGCCTGGCAACAGCTAGTGGGTTAGAATAGTTAGTATATTTAAGAATTTGGATTAATTAGTGTTTAGAAGTTGGGAATCATTGTAATTGTTCGCCAGAGCTACTGCACAGAGAGAGAACGCTAATCCCGGAGTTGTTGTCTGTTTCGTAAGCGAATTAATAGGAATCACGCCAGAGGACAGATAGTCCAACCTTTGGAATGGATACCACATTAACGTCTATCCATATTGTGATGTAGTTTTGTCCGCTCAAGTTGTGGGACAAGAAAAAGCAATGATCATCTGGAATTTTGAAGGATATGAGGATTCTATTAGCCTACTGGTATTAGGTGTGAAGATCCTTCAATAGAATCAACCATTATGTGATGAAGCAGTGTTTTGTAAAATCTGTTTGAAGAAGTTCGGAACTACTAGCGAAACTAGTAGCATTTAACATCAAATTAGTGAATGTCTAACTTAATAGTTATTCTATTAAGTAAAGATCCTTCCTGCATACCATTCCTCATGGCCGCTGATGCCTTTTGTAGCAACCGATGCCCTTTTGGAAGGAACTTAATGAATGACTATAAACCATCAGAGCTGTAGCGAATCGTTCTGGAGTTTGAGTTTGTTAAATTTAGATTCCTGATTAAGATTGTGAACATAACTGAGAAGTGGCAACGTCAACCTCACCCTTCATATGTGGGTAATATTATACAAATACAAAAGATTAACAATTTATATTCGTCAGATGGAAAAATATTGTTTATGTTGTTTTTTGCCTGCATGAAATTTATATGGCAGCAGGCATTATCAGGTTATGACTACTTCTAATCATCGGATTAAAAATCGAATTATTTATAATCTGATGGCTGGACGACGTTCTTGTTTATGTTTGAGTCGAATTTCCTTTTATGCTTTTACTTGTGTTAAGTTATTGACTTATCCCTATACACGACAAAAAAATTAACTGTTTCAAGTATTACTTTATTTTCTTGAGAAATGTTACAAATAGTTATTAATTATATAAGGGGATTAACAAGTCTTTAATCCACGAGAAAAAATCGACACTCGAGGCGCAGCCGAGACTTACATTCATCGAGAGGATTAAAGGCTGTTAATTCCCGAATGTAATTCAACGTTTTATCCACGACCATAGCCAAAACCGGTCAACCAGGAGAGTGGAAGCAGTGTTTGAGCAGGTGGAAAATTTTGGTTTTGGAATGTCAGATTTGACAAATTTATTTTGATCTAGAATATTGATTTTGAGCTGAAAAGTAGAGAGTCTATCACATGCGTTTGTTTATTTGTCAACAACACCGAAAAGATTTGCAAAATCGACAGAAAAAATGAATGAGAATGCTGAGAATTTCTTCATTCCAGCTGAAACGCAGCAAGCTCAAGAAGCAACATTACGTTTGTTACCAGCGAAATGCAAAAGTGTATACGAGAGAGAATTGGTGGAATTCGACAACTGGCGGAAAAAAAGGGGGCATAGGAGAAGGAGCAATTACGGAAGGGGTGCTACTATCCTAATTTTACAATGTGGAGAAACGGTTTGTAGTCTCTTCAATGTGGACAAAGCCGGATCAAGAAATTATAAGCCAAAGAAGGCAAAGTGGATTTGAATAATCCCGGTCAAAATGTCAAGGTCGTTCTTTAGATAAATGTCAATTTAAAAATTAATAATAATTCTAAATAAAATGCTATAAAATTAGAAGGCTTCTAATCCACGTGGAAAACAGACGTATTAAACCTTCCCAATAAAGTGGTCGTGGATAATCGTCTTAGTTTTTTTTTGGGATGCGTCGAATATACTTTTCACCCACAAGGGATATCTTTGTTTTATGTTCTCACGTGCCTAATTAAGATTTCTTATCCCCACTGTTAAGAACATACGAGCTTCCTGAAATAAAAATATATTTTAATTCGCTTCGCATTTATCATCATTTGTTCCAATGGGAACAACCTGTATAATGATACAGGTTATTTCAATAATCGTAGTACAGGTTATTTCTAATTTATCAACATCCTTCATCAGATGTTCATGGTCAACATTGCAAGATTGAACATCAAACAAATAAAACTAAACAAAATTTTGTTCCAGTCGCGGAGAACAAGACTTATGGAGTTATATAAGAACGATTTCCTACAAGAAGATGCAGAATTGCGAGAAGTGGATAAGGCATATATTGATACACAAATGTAAACATGAATCTCACTAATGTTGATAATAATTCTATATTAATCATGAATCACATAATTTTTATTTTCTTACTGCAACAGTTGAAAAATGACATTGTGAGCTATCCGGATACTTAAAAGGAATCGTTCATAAAACATTCAAATAGACAAAATTGGAGAATTGATGAAATTTTAGAGAATTGTGAATTGTTTTTTCGTGACTAGCTAAAGTGTCAAACCGGCACATTTTATTTACCTTTTGTAAACAACTTTTCAACGTAAATTATTGGCAATAAATAGCGAAACTAATAATGCCCAACAAAATCGATGGTTTGCTAGCTGAACAACAGACGGATTGTAATAGCAGGGAAAGTTTGTGGCCGGTCAGCTCGCCTGTTTCTTTATGGGAGACCATTTTGTATGTGAAGTTTCAATACTAAGAAAATAATCAATTAATCGTATCATAAGCAGATTTCAGCTACATATCAGGCAAAAAATTATAATATGTTGGCAAGCTTGTATTGAAGCAAACGGCTCTCATATTCAACATCTTTTGTAAAATTAAGTTAATTTTTTCTCGCATAGCAACAAAATCAGCGAAAGTATTACTCTTAGAGAGAATATTTTGAGTTTGATTACAAAGTAAAACTAGGTCAGCCAGTACGCTGTGCATGCCCGAAGGGTTAAGAGAGAGTGAGTCAGTGTGACCAAAGGGTCGGTTTGTACTTTCGCTAAGCTTACACCGTCTTTCGCATTAGCCGATAACGAGCCTGCGCCGCAGTCTGCCTATTTGCGTTGTATAGATATATTCCTGAATCCTGACCAACCAAAGAGCGCAAGCCGCAGTCTGTCTTTGCTAGGTAGACACCACGGTCTTATACACAGGTCTGGAAACTTTATTGTTTAACATGAGTGTCTTACATGTCGCTAAGCTCGTAGTCCCTTGCTCAGCCACCAGCTGGCTGGATCGAAGTATGTTGTCAGGATTGCGCCATATCGTTCAAATTTCAAGCCCCACAATACAAAGATTGCCAGAGAACATCCCCCGACTCATGCGCCACCCGTGACGTACTATGCGACAGTTGACGCTTAGTGGACTCAATTCCCACATAGGAAACAGCCTCGAGTTTCCAGACCTGTGTATACGACCGTGGTAGACACCAACAACGTACCGTATGAACCGATTTGAGGATATTTCTTCTTATTCAATTTGTTTATGTTTCAAACAAAATTACATATTTGTTCTAAGCTGGTCAGCATTTCAAATCGCGATGTGAGTAGAGATGCCAACAATCAACAGCTGGAATAATCGATTAGGTACTTATTCAGAATAAACAATTAATCATATATCTGCTTCGATTAATTAATAATTGAATGATTATTTATTTACTCATTAATCGGCAGCAGCACAGATTAAATCAAAAATATTTTTTATTGTTCTTTTTTTCTTTTTTCGGCGTATGTGAGGTTCACAAAATCTTTTCCGTGTCAAGAGCTGCTTTATTTACATCCCAGCAGCTCCTCATAATCTACAAAGCAGAGATTCGACCTGTCCTGGAGTACTTTTCACATATTTGGAGTTTGGCTCCCAAACATACGCTGAAGTTCTTGCATTCTATCTAGAAAACAGCTATTCGTCTGATTGATGATGTCACACTTACGAATCCATTGACCTCTCTAGAACATCGCAGAAAGGTGAGCGATCTCTCCCTTTTCTGTAAATATTTCCATGGTCGATGTTAATCAGAATCTCGTATGTTGTTCCATCACAGGAGATTCCAGATAGGCGGACTAGACGGGTTCAAGGTAGTCATCCCTTCATTATCAAACTCGAGACCTGTCGAACTTCTTCCTACCAGACTTCATTTTTCTATAGAAAGGCGAAGTTGTGGATATCTTTGTCGAGGTCTTTCCCTTTGACTATAACTTCCAAACCATCAAAAAAAATTGGAAGTCTATCCCCTGTCTCAACAATTCACATTTGGGCCACGATAATTATCTTCGAACAGTAGGTATAGGTACATTATAGGTTTTCCTCATATAGTCAAAGTTTCAAAAAAGTTATTCTCCGGTGAAATTTGGAAAACTAAAACGCGAAAAATTTGACAAACTTTGACTTCGCTGAATTATCATAGCAACCTGTCGGACTCATCCTATCAGTAAAATAATTAGTTCCTTGTTAGTGTGGATTTGGTCTTTAGTCATTCTATGATGTTTCAATTTGAATCTCATCAACATTAATCTATTATTTTGTAATGGTTTAATCAGCCAACGATTACTATTGTTCCATTAATCCATATTCATTCCCATCATTCACATGGATGTGAAGTATTCTGTTCACGTGAACGCCGCATGTATTTGTCTAAGTTCGCTCTATCTTGCAGTAAGCTACAAATCCATGAAAATGAATCGCCACCAAACAAGAAAGCAAGCAGCTTTGGCACGTAAGTCCTGACCACGGTCGTATACAAAGGTCTGCAAACTCGAGGTTGTTTCCTATGTGAGCAGTGAGTCCGCTACGCGTCGACTTTCGCGTAGTACCAAAAGACGCCACGTAGGGGAAACATAAAAGGCGTCACGTAAGAGTATCATCTTGATCTCTATGAAGAGTATTCTGTGACAAGTGTCAGTTGACTTGTAAACACAATTTTATACGAAAGTTTTAACGTTCAGATCTCGATAGCGCTTCCGGCTCCGGGATTTTCACGTGGCCTATCGAAATTAGAAGGTTCGAATTGTATAAAAACACAATTGCATGAACGAAAGACGTCCTATGTAATTAGCTACGAACGTAATCATTTTGACATATGCCTCGAGGAGCTCGCTACGCGCCAGTTAGAGTTTATACTTTTTACCTCGATCTTGTTAATTCGGGGCCGTTTTGTGCCCCGTGCGACCGGAGCCAGTTGTAATAAAGTGTTTTCGGCAATGGGCCGCTAGCTTTTAGCCGCTTTGAGTATATTTTAGTAGTTAGAAAATTCCCTTTGGTACATCGCACGTCAGACGCTAGTAGCTAACAGCTGAGAATACCTCAAACTGTTTTAATTGAATTTTCCTATTTAATCGACATTTTGGGCCCGAGACTATGCTATTTAGTTGGCCCCGTTCATAAACTAACGAGATGGAGCGAAAACCGCATACGAAAAGTCCTCGTTAAGACGTTCTATGTACCGTAAATTTGCACTTTTCTAACTCGCGAGCTACGCGCTCCCCACGTAAACGTCATTCGATTTATCGAAAATTAACCAAAACAGTTTTCGACCAAGTTTGGAGCTATCACGACCTTTTAAAACGTTCAAAGTTAACATTTCGACAATTTTAAGCTATGCTTAAACGGTGCAAATGGGCGTTAGTAACACTGCTTGCGATTCCGGAAAGAAATCGTTTTACCCCCTCTTGATCCAAGCGCTAGCTGGTGTCTGAGCGAGGGACTACGAGTTTCATGACGCGTAAGCGATTCAAGTCAACCATAGTTGTTTCCTATGTGAGAAGTGGCTCCGCTAAGCGTCAACTGTCGCGTAGTACCAAAAAGGGTGGCGCAGTAGTCGACGAGTGTTCTCTGACAACTGTCATTCTTGACTTGTAAACACAAGTAATACCTGCGTTTTTAGAAACAAATTACAAAAGCGTGCATTGTGCCGAAATGCAAAACGGGGTACAAAAGTGTGAAGCAAGAAACTTCTGTTTTTAAAGTGCCGAAAGATGCGGAAATGAGAAAAAAGTGGATGCTTGCGATTCCGGAAAGAAATCGTTTTAACGAGGTCTTTTATATGTGCGAAAAAGGGGAAGTTATTTTCAAGGTGAGTAATACATTTTGACAAGAATAACAGTTCTATTCCTCTCTCAAATCAGAATACTTAGTAACACTGCTTGTGATTCCAAGGGCTAACTAGTGGCTGAGTGAGGAACTACGAGTTTGGCGACGCGTAAGAGACCCATGTCAAACATACGAGTTCCCAGACCTGTATGTACGACCGTGGTCCTGACATCTGGCAAACCTAGTTCTCTGAATGGCCGACCGTACATTGAAGAGGTCGATCCGGTACATGTACCGGGATATCAAAAAAATGTTGATGTCATGGTACAAATAGCAACTAAATCTGTCTCCAATAGTAGATTGCATTCACCGTTTGGCTCCTACACGAATACATACGAAAACATATAGTTCGCTATGCACACTGCGTATAAATAAAGAACAGGTTATTTTGCACCAATTTAATGGTCAGCTTTCATTAGCTGCTCAATGATATGAAGGCGCACTAGCCCAGCTGACTCACGCTATCTTCTAGTATTAACGCTTCCTAAACAGCGTGATTTTTTTTTAATCGTTCTCAACATGGCTTTTAAGAGGTAGGTCTACGGGCACCGCTATGTTCAATTTTGTAATTAATGTATTTAATTCATGCATTAGATTATAAGTAAATTGTACATGGTGTTTTCCTCGACTTGCATTCGATTCACTTGACTAAGTTATCAAAAATTGGGATTAGGGATTATGTCCTGAATTCGTTTAAAACCTTCCTATCCAACAGAAAACGTTTTAATTAAAGTCCAGAGTGAAACATTTGAGTCTGATGTGCTTGTAACAAACGTTGGAGTTCCACAAGGTCGGATTTGGGCTCCTTCTATTTATAATATTCATCAATGTAAAACACAAATACTGAGTTAGGGAATTATGCGGACGACACAAATATGCTTGTAAAAGGTTTATCCCTGGATGATATCAGACAGGTACATCCTTATGGAAGCAGCTCAAGGACTGGTTTTATATAAATCAGCTACTCATTAATGAGTCGAAAACAAATTTCCTACTGTTTAGAACATACAAATCCAATTGTCAGGCGAGTTGCTTGATCATGGAGAAATATGCCATTCTATTTCCAATGGTGATTCTGATCTGGGGAGGTTAGGGAATTATGCGGACGACACAAATATGCTTGTAAAAGGTTTATCCCTGGATGATATCAGACAGGTACATCCTTATGGAAGCAGCTCAAGGACTGGTTTTATATAAATCAGCTACTCATTAATGAGTCGAAAACAAATTTCCTACTGTTTAGAACATACAAATCCAATTGTCAGGCGAGTTGCTTGATCATGGAGAAATATGCCATTCTATTTCCAATGGTGATTCTGATCTGGGGAGGTTCTTTAAGGCTGGTAGATTTCTTTAAACGGCAAAAACGAGCTCTGAGAATAGTTTTAAAAATTGAATTCAATCAGTCATGTAAAGGTAAATTGGCTAGTAACCAGCTTTTAACAACACCAGGCCTGTATATCCTTGAATGGCTATTTTTTTTGCAAAAAAAATATAGCAGCATATATTTTCACAGGAACTGATAGATCATGAGTATAACACGAGAAATAAAAATAGCTATAATTATTCTTGTCATAGATTAAGTTTAACTAAAACAAGTCCTTACTATGCATGCATTCGTTTTTTTAAATGTCTACCCAAAGGGCTACATGAATTGATTAACTGTGAAAAATGTAATTTTAATGTGTATCGATCTGTCCTGGATAGTTTTTAAAATACTAACATGTGTTTTATTCTCATTGTACCCGACTCGCTTCTCACTGTTTCACTATAACCATTTACTGTTTATTGATGCTTAATAAATGGATATGGGCATATATAGTTGAACTAACTTCAAATCTTGTTGAATAATGTAAAATAACAAATAATAAAGTACAAACGAGGATATTATGATGATTCTGTAATAATAAGTTATAACAGCATGAAGGTCTATAACGTAACCTTGATATTGAACAATGGCTCAAATAAAACGTGGATAGAAGAATCATCATCAACAAGGAATAAAAGATAAGTTTCCAATCAGCCCTTTATGATGAAGATAATAAATGTAAATTCATCTCCTTTTCCGTACACATCACTTCTATATTTTTGATAAAATATTGTGGCGCCCTTAAAATTAAAAACCCTTTTAATAAAAGCTAATGTATGATTAAATGAAAGAGCAATTGAAGCGGTTAGAATGAAAAGGGTATAAGTGACATTGACTGAGTTTTGAGATAATTGACTTCAAAGTTGTTTAATTATAAAAAACTCAACAATAATACAAAATGAATTATATGAGTCATTTATTCATTAGAAAGTAGTTATAATTCAATAGTGAGAGACACATTTTGATCATTTGCATGTTTTTTTGAAATAAAGTCACTTATTCCCTTTCTATATTGAAACTTTTCGATTTTATACCAAACTTTGTTTCAAACTATATGAAAAATGGGCAAACAAATCATGAATATAAAACTGTTATTCATTCATAGTCTGAGTCTATTAATCCACTTTCGTCCAAATCGTACTCTTGTTCCGAATTATCACGTGTTGGCAGCAGATGTAAAAGCTCCTAGATCAGTGGAATTTTTCTCTTCTTTATTTGATTCCTTTCTAACTTCCTCCTGTTCCATTTCTATATAAAACGCGTGGTGTGTGGGCGGAATATACTCTAACAACGATTAAAGATTGTTCCATTTTTCAAAACTAATTTTTATTTCTCTAAATTTTAAGTTTTTATTATCAGCGTCCTTTTCGGGATCTTTGATCAGAGAATTTAAAATTTAAAAGAAAAAAACAAAACCTACAACATAAACATCCATATTTGAGGAACACAAACTTACCTTCATCCGATTCCATCACTATATAAAGATGTCAAAGGAAAACACAAAAAAATATTGTAGACGCTATAATGCATCTGAACAAGGATAAAAATTTCTACTTATTGATGCAAAAGAAACACGATAACAAGAGAATAAAAAGTGTGTAAGTGAGCCAAACATTTACTTATATACTTTTTGTTCAAAATTTTTTATACATTTTATTTGTAAGTTATTTTACTTGATCCATAGATGGCATCAAAACTGAGTTTATTTATTTTATTTATTTATTTATTTATTTAATAATACACGGGAAAACCCCAATACAAGATAAGAATTCGTAAGTATAATAGCTTATAGATTAAAATATAACTATCGGATGATACAAACTAAAGAATAGTAACAGGTTATTAAAACTAACAGCAGGTACATCCACAGTAACAGGTTAATAGAACAAACAGCAGGTACAATCACAGATAATGTACATAAGTATCACAGATGCCTAATTTTATTTTTGAAAGCACTTAAAGAGCCACTGAACAAGTCTATTTCATAGCTGTTAATCAATCTGAAGGTTCTATCAAATGGAGAGTGAAAACCATAGTTTGTTGAGTGAAATCTTATATGAAAAGCTTGATTGAACCGAAGCGAACGACTTGGTATACAGAAGTTGATAAGTGCTAATAAATCTGGACATGATATTAAACCATTAACAAGTTTAAACATAAAACATAGGGAGCTGTGCTGCCGACGACATTCAAGCGTAGGTATATTGAGTGTAGAACTTATTGCGCTGTAATCATGATCAATTATTGGCAAGTTCAGTTTGAACGCACAAAATCTTAGGAATTTATTTTGAATTCTCTCCAAGGTAACGATATGAATGTTGTAAAATGGTGACCAAACAATAGAGGCATATTCCATCTGGGATCTAACAATGGAAAAGTAAATGCATTTTATGGCAGTGATAGAGAAGTTCTCACTGTTTCGCTTTAGAAACCCAAACATTTTAGCTGCCTTGATCGAAATATTCCTGATGTGATCAACAAAGTTTAACTGGTGGTCGAACAGCACCCCTAAATCTTTTACCATAGAAACATTTCTTAGATCAATGCCATTTAAACTATAAGAAGTGTCAAATTTTTTGATCCCCCTGAAAAAGCTAATAAAACAACATTTCTCCACATTCAGAGATAAACAATTTCTGTTGCACCAGCTTGTTAAATTGTCTAGATCCTTCTGAACCATGACAACATCAAGATCAGACTGAATGACTGAAAACAACTTTAAATCGTCAGCAAATAATAAACATTCGCATTTTTCAAAAATATTACTAATGTCGTTAATGAACAAATTAAAAAGCAATGGTGCACAGTGAGAACCCTGGGGAACACCTGAAAGGACATCAATTTCAATCGAGCAGTAGTTACCTAACTTGACCTTCTGTTTTCTATCAGTCAGAAAGCTCTCAATCCATTTTACTAAATTAGCATTGAAACCCATAGTGGATAGCTTAGACAACAAAATTTTGTGGCATACTCTGTCGAATGCCTTTGAGAAATCTGTATAAATGGCATCAATCTGTAACTTTTTCTCCAAGGCAGGTAGGATGAACGCCTGATAATTAAGTAGGTTAGTTAAAGTGGATTTTTCTTGGGAAAAACCGTGTTGTTTTACAGATAAAAGCCCTTTGCATGCCCATCTCAACTCATCATATACTACACTATCAAATAGTTTTGGAATTGATGACTGAATACAAACACTTCGGTAGTTCATAACATTGGCTTTATCACCTGCTTTGTAGGTATATATAGCTCTCTTTCCAGATAGTAGGGAACGTACCTAATTTAAGAGACATGTTGAATAATTTCAATAGTGGTGACGCAAGTGTACAGACACATCTGCTCAAAACAATATTTGGTATTCCATCAGGACCAACCGTTAATTTATTAGGAAGTTTTGAAATCTTGTTGAATATTGTTTCTGTGGTGAGTGCAGGGCAATTAATGCAAGTGCCACTGGAAGATTCATCTAGGTTAACAGCATGCACATTTTCATAATTTCTATACACAGTAGAGAAGTACTTGGCAAATAAGTCCACCGTTTCATCACCAGAATTACTAATTTTGTCTTCGTAAAACATAGTTTGAGGCAAATTATGTGTGTTTTTTTTATCCTTGAGATATTTCCAGAATAATTTAGGGTTAGATCTTAAACTGTTATCTGTGTTTACAACGTAAGTGTTGTAGCAGATGTCTGAAAGATATTTACAGTGAGCTCTCAATTCCGAAAAGATTAGATAGTCTTGGTCTTCACCTGATAATCTATACCTTCTATGTGCTCTTTTTTCTGGACTGTTAAGTGCCGAAGTTCAGTGTTGAAGTATTTAGGAAAACTAGATGATTTGAATCTTTTCAAAGGAACAAACTTGTCTATGCCTGTATTCAGTGCTTCATAAAAATTGATAGTAATCTCGTTTAAATCTTGTTTAGCAAAAATTCCCTCCCAATCGGTGGAGGCTAAAAAGTTGTTAAGAGCATTATAATCTGCGTTTCTGAAATCATGGTAAAACTCAACAAACTCAAGGTTTTTTACATTGACACTATTATTGGAGCATATACAAAAATTATACGAGATATGGTGAAAACTGATTGGAAAGAGAGGATCTAATGCCTGAGAAACTTCAGTATCCTCAATGTTGGTAAAAAGTAAATCTAGGAACACATTTCTATTATTTGGTATCATGTTGACTTGGTATAGGTGTAGAAATGCAAAAGACTGACCCAAATGTGTAGCGGGGGAGCTGAGAGGGCAATTGACAATAACTCCATTATTGTCGTTGGACCAGGTAGCATCAGGTAGGTTATAATCACCAAAAATGTAGTATTTTGCCTCTGGATAACTATCCACAATACTTTCCACCGCTGAACAATGGGCAGAGTACACATCTGGCGAGGATTTAGGAGGAATGTACACTGCTCCAATAATTATATCTTGGTTTTGATAATTGCAGTAGACAAACTGTTCTTCGATATAATTAACATGAGAAGATATTCGTCTACACATTATACACGAACGAATGGCAATGAGTACACCACCACCACGCGATTTTTCGCTGGATGAAATACTTCTGTCCATCCGAAATATGATGTAACCCCCACAATGTAGCTCTGAGTCTCCGATGCTGTCATGTAGCCAAGTTTCCGTTATTATAATTATGTCATATACAGAACAGGACATCGCTTTAAGTAGCACTGTAAGCTTTGTACGCCGTCCTCCGACGTTCTGATAGTATACTTGTAAAGGGGTTGTTAGGCGTTTTTTTCGATCTGTTTCTTAGATACTTTGGGAGTTCCATTAAGGTATTTCAGTATTAGATCAACTTCACCTTTCTCCTGCCTCTCTTTGAGTTCTTTCAATACAGTTTTCAAATTTTCTTGCTGGATTTTGGTCTGATCTGCGCTGATTCTATAAGGGGAGCGTAGAAGCTTGGTTTTTGCTTTCAGAACGGTTCTTACAACTTCAGAGTTTGAGCAAACTACTTTTAACGGTCTTGGCTTTGGCCCTCCCGGTCGACCGACTCTCAGCACCTTAATATTTTTGGGCTCTTCCCCATTATCTAATAATTGAAGCACGTCCTTAACAACCTTTTTGTCTGCATCTATTCTATCAGCTAAGGTCCTTGAGTTGCATTCTATGGCGTTGAATATCATGAAGTTTTTGGAACGGACAATCCGCTCATTAACTTCATGGTAGATCTGTTCCGAATCATTGTTTGGGTTGTGCTGTGCCAAAAGATTCAATTCGTTTTTCAGAGAATCCACCTCCTTCTTCAGATCCTGAATCTGTCTTATAAGAGCTGGGGCACTTTTGAATGCTTCCCGGCATTCTCCACAAAAGAATACGAGAGATCGTTTCTGTATCACAACAGCACGTACCTCTGAGGCAGCTAGGCCTGTGCAAGCTTCTGTAGAATGGAAGAGGGCATGACAGCTATCGCAAACTGCAAATTTGTCTGCTATTGTACCTTTACAATGATTGCATGGACCACTCATCTTAACCTAACTTTCTTCTTTTCGGAATGTCTTCTACCAGAAAACTTTGTCTGAAGAAATTTATGTTTTCTGCCGTGAGTTTTCAGCTAAAGTAACTAATACACATAATGCTGCAATTGATTCCTTAGATTTTGCACGAAAATATAAATTTGAGAGAAGAGAGAGTTGGAAGTGACTACTACCCGGCAAGTTAAATCACTTATACTCTTTTTTAACCAAAAGTTATGAATATTAACTTGCGAGAAATTGTAAAATCAACAAAACTCAGAATTTGTCACTTATACCTCTTCTGTTCTAACCCCTTCAGTTACTTTGTTGTTATACCACTTTCAATAATAACATGTAAACGTATCTATAGTTTCCACACCGAACTGCCATTATCAAAAAAATACAAAATGTTTGATAATGGCACTTCGATGTTTAAACTATAATAACATTTTCATGGTATTATTAAAAGTGGTATAAAAACAAAGCAATTGTTCTTTCATTCAATCATAATGATGTAAAGCATTATAGATTTTAATTTAACACCAGTTTTAAATTCATATCAAAAAAGTATCGCCAGAGGAAGAGTTTGTGATCATAGAACAATAAGAAATTAACAAGTAAGTATAACAATTAGAGAAAATTTCGTGTTTGTGAAGTTGAACCCACGAACTAGGCTGGGAAAATTATAAAATATATATTGATTTTATATAATATAAATATAAATATTAATTAAATGATTTTGTGATGCTACCTTTTGAATTGGAAAGAACGATTTGATATTATCATTTTAACATTAACATGAACTAAAATTTTATTATTTTGACTGATTATTCATAAATAACTAAGCACGATAACGGGCGATATAGATGAGAAAATTCCTTCATAAAAAAACGAATAAATTAGAATGCGGTGCTTCAGTTTGTTTTTCAGAAGTTTTCAACTTCATTGTTTCTGGAATAATAGTATCCCAATAAATATTTGATTTAAATAAAATGAAGTTTATTCCATATTTAAATTAATTATATTTACATTATTGAGAGCTGTACATTGTTCAATAACCTAACCAAATACAGTTAACTTCAAATCAAAACAGAAAAGGATGAAATATTTTTGCATCTCTAATATAACAATATTTAAATTAATCCATTGATATACACACATATAAACAAACAAAAATCATCCTAGTATTCAGTAAAGTTATTTATTTACATAAAGTTATATCAAATAAAATAAAACAAACCTGCAAGAATAGAATATCAGGTAATAGGAGGTTGATATAAATCTTCCACATTTCAAACAAGTCTCTTATAGAAACATCCCCTAATGGTAAAAATTTGTACAAATCACGTTTACTTGCTTAATTTCAATCAAATGATTGAAACAGTATGTAAGACATATTCCAGTGGTCACTGTTTCAATCTGATCGAGGTATTTAGATCTTCCTCGTCTGCAACATCGGTTGCGGGAGTGTGTGTAGTTTTTACATATACAGGACCACTTACGCCTTGAACATAATCTTCATTCACATGAACTCCTGATATTCCAGATCCAGGAACTTCAAACATAGGCTCCAGAAGAAGAGACTCCTGGAAAGATGATAAATATTATATGGTGAGTTCCTATAGATACATATTGGATCGCAAATTATAATAGTTTTTATCGATAAACACATTTTGAAGATATTATACGCACATTAGGTTCATAGTAGGTGCACATGTATAGATAACATTTTTCTATTAAATTGGCCACAGTCTGCAGCGAATGATTGCGAGCCTGACGCTTGTTCCTGTTCGAGTTACGCCCAGACTACTTTTGCTCGCGGGACATGAGATGATCTAGGATAATTGTCAATTGTCAAGCTTGTCATCGTAGTCGTCTGGTCTGCGTCCAAACTGATTCGAATTCTTTGCAGACTTCGACTCGGGAGGGACGAAGTCGAAAGCGCAAGTTACCTAGTGACACACGTAGATGGTGGATGTCATAGATTCTCCAATGTCGGAAAACTGAATGGATCACTGGATGATTTATATTTCAAGACATCCTATCAGATTTCAACCACTCATCCAGTTGATGTGACCAAAAACAGCAAATAAATATACGTTTTCGCTTCGACGCACGTTTCAGTATGTTGCAAGTCCTGGCCATCATCTTCTTTGAAGCTGGAACATCGATTTCCAATTCTTGAAAAATTAAAACAAACGCTTTGTTTTATTCCACAAAATAGGGAACATTTCATAAATGTTTATAAATTTCAAGGTGCGATCATTATTCCATTCCATCGTGAACGAACGAAACAATCCAACTGACTAGCGAACAAGTTTCTGTTCACATAGCTTCCATGACTTGTCGCAAACCCGTTCGACTTAACATCAACGGCTCCTCTCAGCTAACAGATAATTATCTATTATAATAGTGATCCATCCAGACGAGGTAAATTTGGCGTCTCGTCTCGCCTTGATTTTATCTCAACTATGATATCGAGACGTGACGAGACAAAGAATCCACACCGTGCCCAGATACTAATACCGTCCTTTTAAAATGACTACTTTTGTTTGTTTCAAATCTGTGTTATTGGGTGGTCTAACATGTTTTTCAGTTGTCATACTTGTATTTGATCTTTTAAAATTAATGCAACTTTGTCACAATTAAATTAGTGAAAAGCACTCTCTTTATTTGTTCATTTTACACTTCGCTATGTCCACTCCGTCTTGAGCAAAACGTCTCAATTAAATTAGTGAAAATCCTACATCATCATCACTTGAGGGGAGGGGGCTTAGCGCCCAAATACACAGGCCACTCTGTTGGATCCATTGTGAGCCCCGTGGTCAGAAGCTTATTCTATTCTAGCAGGTTTGTGGCCCGCCAGAAACCCAGAAAATTGCCAGTGCTGGCTTCCGTAAGTTCTCATGGGAGCAGTTTTGATTCTCCGAAGTGTCGGCACCTGAGGGATGCTGATTATTCCAACAGGATGTGAGGGCCTGTTTATTCCGCCTCTGCATTTCCTACGTATTGGGTCATCTGTGATGTCCATAGTATGGAGGTTTGTTAAGACGAGTGACCGGTAAGGATTCCAGTCATCTCTCTGATGTCCCTTCTGTTCAGAGAAGAGAGTTTCTTTGAGAGCCTAGGCACAGGCGCTTTGATGAAGAGCTTGGCCTGAATCATGCGGTGATACCGTTCAGACCACTCTTTATTCAGTTGGCCCAGAAGTGCGAGACCCCCCACGCAATTTAGTAAAGCGACCGTTGGTTCCGGCTCGTCGGGGGCGCTAGACGACCCTTATTTTTATTTTATTTGTTAATTATACTGTTCGCCTCGCTCATTCCATCTTAACTCGAATTCTAAAAACTTATCTATACATATAATTGAAGGGGTAATTGTATAAAGAAGTTATGTGAAGAAAGTTATTTGTCAAATTTGTTTATTGGAACATTTTGTTTATTATTATTTTATTATCATTGTTTATTTTTAGACAGCTAGGGGTACATTATTTTTATGAAGGTTGAAAAATAATCATAAGATCAACCATAAAAGAGAAAAAAAAATTTTTTTACCTACCCCCCTTTATCCACACGTTTCACCAATTTATTATTTCTTTTGAAATTATAGAAGGTATGTTCATGTACTTTCTTATTAACCAAACATATAAGCATAAAACATATATATTTCCAGAGAAATGTATGTAATTTGTATACTTGTTTTCCAATAGAATAGCCTCCTAATTTAGTTATGTGCAATAAAAATTTGGTAGTGATAAGGCGAACAGAAGAATAAAAAATTGACCTAAAGCGGGAAGGCAAAATTTATTCAGCCTATAAACAGCTTATAGGTATAACAAGCATAATAGGTTAAAACAACTCATAAAAAATAGCTTAAAATAGCTTATAATGTTAGCTTATAAAAATACTAGAATAGCTTATGATAATAGGTTAAAATAACTTATAAGAAAAACAGCAAAAGTCGTTGAATTACATTTGTTCCTGTTTACAAATATTACTGATTTGCTTTCTACATATACACAATTTTAAACAAGAAGTAGAAGTACGTAGAAATTTACAAATGATTAATTAATAAAATTTGTATAAATTTCAGTCAATGACTTAGCATCACCTTTTATGTGAATCATCTCAAGGATAGATCTTTTATAATAATTAGTACGTAAAGACGAAAATATAGTAGAGAAGCATTAATGTGACGTATTTCCCACGAATTTACATGTAACGAACCATTTAAGTACAACTACAACACAACATACATTGTAGCAATATAATTTTTAGCAGCTGAGAGGTGCAAGAAGAAGGTATCTAATAAATATAATTCTTTATATTTGTAGATGAAGGAGGTATGTACTGATCCCAGTAACATACATCCTTTATCCACTAGAAATGAACGTCGTTTTGGATAACTCCTTCATCACACTGCTATCTCAGTTATTTGGGCGTGTAGAGAGCTGGCAGTAGGTGCAAAAGAAAGGTTAGCTCATAATTCCTTCATCCACTACATTAACACATTTTTTTTCAAAAATGTGACATACCTACTTTATACAGTCAGCTCTTATTACATATTCTGCGTTATTTCAAAATATTGAAGGATATAAAATACAGATTAACCGGATCCGTTGATAGAAAATTGAAAGTGTAACGCTTTCAATCAACTAAACGGATTAGCTATTATCAGGATTGAAAGTGGTCTGTGTGCCCCAGTTCTTTGTCGGGTGCCGCACTGCAAATGCGACCGGCAGCGTGGGTGTTATTATATTTCTCTCTACCATCGGCCAGATAGTTGGTGCACCGAACGACGCGTCGAGCATTTCGACGGACCGATCTGCTAAATAACTCGAAAACAACTCAAGGTAGCACATTGAATTTTTACGCTGGTAAATTTCAAGCATCAAATCTAGTTTGTGTCAGAATTTCAAGTGGATTGCATTTACCATTACGTTGCCACACGAGAACGTACATTTGGCAAATAACCCTGCTGAATCAAGAAACGACTTCGTTCACTAACGCTTACTCCGTCGTTCTTGAAAAAGGACGGTGCCTTTCTCAAAATCTGTGTAAGCAAGAGTTTTTAAATATTCTTTATTTGAACTTTCGTTTTTTAAAATAAAATCTGAGTAAGCAAGATTTTTTAAATATTCTTTATTTGATCTTTAAGGTCTAAAATAATATTCAGTTATACCGTGGTTAAGCTCTACGAGGTTATATAATTTGTATGAACAATACTCGATTCTATCTGTCTGAAATGTGGCAACATCTACCCTGTGTATGAAGTCGTATGAGCAAAGCTATAATCGAAACACACAGTATAGTACATAAGTCGACATAATACGCCTACCAGGCTGGCCTCTCGACTGAAACGGCCTTGCATCATCTAGTCACAAGAATAGAGATGGTGCTATGGCCCGTGAGGAACACGCCCAGGGGGTATTTATGGACATCGAAGGGGCATTTGATAACACGTCCGTCGAGTCTATCCGCTCAGCCGCTGGGAAGCATGGAGTCAATCCAACATTGATCCGGTGGATTGAAGCCATGCTATCTACGCGTGTGATAAAGGCGCAACATAACGGATGAGTTGTACAAAACACCGCTACAAAAGGTTGTCCACAGGGAGGTGTCCTATCTCGGCTTCTGTGGTGCCTTGTAGTCGATGAACTCTTGGAGGAACTGGAAAAGGCTGAATTTTATGCCCAAGCCTATGCCGAACTTGGCTGGCATCACCTTAGGGCGCTGTGCGAGCTGCAAAACACGCTGCTCAGAATAGTGGACTGCTGGTGTCGCACGGAGGGGCTGAGGGTAAATCCTGACAAAACGGAAGTTGTTCTGTTTACAAGGAAACGCAAGCTGGGCACATTACCAAAGATTAGTTTCTCTGGCAAGGTCCTGCATTTCAAAGGGATGGTGAAGTTTCTGGGAGTAATCCTACACTCTAAATTGACCTGGCGCGAACCCCTCGAATATCGAGTGTAGAAGGCCTCTGCGTCATTTTGGGCGTGCAGAAGAGCTTTCAGCAGCACATGGGGATTACAGCCAAAGATTCTTTATTGGATCTATTCTACTGTGATTAGGCCTATGGTTACCTACGCGGCGGTAGTGTGGTCGTCAGGTATTTCCCAGCGCCCCCTTTACCGACTGCAGCGGCTTGCATGCGTAGGCATACTTAGCGGTATGAGGTCGACTCCGACGAGAGCCCTTGGAGCTCTCGCTGGATTAAAACCTCTACACTTAAACCTAAATACTGAGGCCATGAGAACGGCGTATAGATTAAAAGACCTGTGCCACTGGACCAAAACGCACCACTCTCGTGGACAATCATCGATTTTAAGTGAGGCAATCTCTAAATGCCCCATACTAGAAATTAAGCAATATAACATGATCCCTGCTATATATCTCACTTCTCCCAAAATCCTCATCCCGGATAGAGGAGATTGGAACAACGAAACGCTCACCCTACTGCCACCAGACGGGTTCGTATGGTTCACAGATGGGTTCAAGGTAGGTCAGTATTCTGGGGCGGGAGTGTACCTAAAGAGGCCAAGGATCACTATCTCAGTGACTCTAGGCGCTCACTGCACCGTTTTTCAGGCACAGGTCTACGCAATACTGACTTGTGCCATGGAAAACCTACGAAAAAACTATGTAAATAGGCGCATATATATTTGCACAGACCCGGTCTGCTCTGGGAGCTCTCAAATCATCAAGGCTTGTCAAAGAATGTAAGGATACACTGGCTGAACTAGCCAGGAGAAATAAAGTTCAACTCATCTGGGTCCCTGGACACAGCAGAGTTGTAGGAAACGAAATGACCGACTCTCTGGCCAGGCGAGGGTCGTCTAGCGGCCCTATCGGGCCGGAGCCAAAGGTCGCTTTTTCAAACTACGTAGGGGGTCTCGCCCTTCTGGGCCAACTGAATAAAGAGTGGTCTAAACTATGGCGAGAATCACCACGCATGAGACAGGCCAAGCTCTTCATAAAAGAGCCTGTGCCTAGGCTGTCAAAGAAACTCCTTTCTCTGAACAGAAGGGACATCAGAGAGATGACTGGAATCCTTACCGGTCACTGTCGTCTCAACAAACACCTCCACACTATGGGCATCACAGATGACCCAATATGTAGGAGATGCACAGAGGCGGAAGAAACTGCCTCTCATATTGTTGGAATGCTCCAGTATTAGCATCCCTAAGGGACCGACACTTCGGAGAATCAAAACTGCTCCCAGAAAAACTTATGGAAGCGAGCACTGGCAATATTTTGGGTTTCTGGCGGGACACAAACCTGCTAGAATAGAATAGGCTTCTGACCACAGGGAGCACAGTGGGCCCATGTAATTGGCTCAAGTACATTTGGGGGCTAACCCCCTCCCCTCAAATGATGATGATGACATAAGTAGAGAATGGTCTTTATCTCGTCTCGAGGTGTCTCGCAGAGACAAGGAATTTTGTCTCGAAATCAAGACCCTTTATCTCATCTCGCGGCATTAATAACTGATATAAACTCAAAACGTTATGGTATTCGATGTTCAAGTTTTATAATGACATTTTCAAGAATGAAGTTACAAAATGCAAAAAGCATCTATTGATAACTATTATTAATATCATGTCGGTAGAGCAATTTATTTACTACCGTCTTTTCGATTTCATTTACATTGTTACTTACCATAATAGCTCGAAGACCTCTAGCTCCAGTTTTTCTTTCCATGGCAAGTTGAGCTATAGAATCTAATGCTTCTGGACTGAAGCTAAGATCACATTGATCCATAGTTAGTAAACGTTGATATTGAGGCACTAGTGCATTATGAGGTTCCGTTAATATTCGTACTAACATGTCTTTATCCAAGCTGTGGAAAGGCACTAACACAGGAAACCTGCCCACAAATTCCTGGAAAATAAAGAGGAAAGTTGATTAAAACATTGGTCAATTCAAATTTCACTATGTCCCTAAATAACCAGAAATCACAATCAGAAAACAATGGACAGACAGATTCCTAAATCCTGGGATCAATTATTGTTACCCAAATGGAACAATTCTACCAAGTTTGGCTGGTTTTTATTTTTGTTTTTTACTGGACTATGTCCTATGCAATAAATGAAACAATTAGAAGTTAGATTTCCAATAATTTTGTGGAAATCAAACTTCTAATAATTATTTTATTTAAGTTATGGAATTATGTTTTTTCCCAGACTTGAATACACGCGGTATAACAATTCCACATTCCATGAACAGCACCTGTAACTATATTTAAAACCCCAACCACAAATAGAACAACCGCATGTGTCACCATTTCAATAGCACGGATTGATTTCAGTAATACAATTATTAGCTATGTTGATACCTTCAATTTAGAAAGTGGGTCTCTGTACATGAACTGTTTCTTTGCGAAATCATTCTCCTATATGCACAATGTTCATTGAAGCGCAGCAATCGAAGCCGTTTTGGCATCCACTCAAAAAGGAAAATACTATATCCAGACGTTTTTCAACCGACCAACTTGAAATTTTGTACATAATTAGAACTAGACCTAATACTGGTCGTGACGAAGCTCAAATTTTAAAATTCAACCTGTGCCCTGACAGCAAGTGTCAAATGTGACAATTTCATGTCTTTGAAAGAACATTTTAACACTATATATCGATATTTGATATGTCGATAGTGGATAGCATGTTGAGTAATGTAGTGTGATAGAATTAGCAATAAATGTATACACCATATATCGATATTTAATATGTTGATAGTGGATAGCATGTTGAGTAATGTCACATAGTATGATTATCTGCGTGATTTGTTTATTTTAATATTGAAGCTTAATATTCTTATTACTGAAGCGCACCAGCGAAGCGGTTTGGCATGCACTCAAATTGGACAATGCTACACCCGGCTTTTGTCGCAGACTTTTAACCGATCAATTATTTTTAAGATTATTTTTTCAATAAAATGTCCTAATTGACTTAAATGTTATGTCCTTCCTTCCTTTAACAAAGGTAACCGAAGCGCAGCAAGGGAAACGGTTTGGCATGCACTCAAATTGGACTATGCTATATCCGGCTTTTGTCGCACTTTTAACCGATCAATTATTTTTAAGATTATTTTTTCATAAAATGTCCTAATTGTCTTAATTTGTATGTCCTTCCTTCCTTTAACAAAGGTAGTGCGCCACGCATTAGGTTGGATAATTGAACCCGGTTAGGTTGGTTGAACGCTGGCAGCCGTTTTTTACGTAACTATCACGTAGTCTCCGAGACGAATCACCTCTAGCGACGGAAATTATACTTAGCGGAAATTCAAGTACCGAGTCTTCTTTACCCGAGGTAGCTTAAAATGCTCCCAAGTAGACTACGTTACTACTGCGCTTCAGTTCAGGGACCAGCCTAGTTTTATTACTCACCGGTATCATTCCGAAGTCTATGAGATCTCTTGCTTGTACTTGTCGTAGAGCTACATCCCTTTCTGTATTTTCTTCTTGAGCAGTCTGAGAAGAATGATGAAGCGACGCTTGTTGTGCTACAGCTCGTCTTCCTTGACTTTCTGAAACGGGTGCGCCGAAACCTAGATACTAGAATTACAAATATTGAGATCATTAAAAACAGTGAAATAATTGTGTTACATATTCCCTACTCAGATATGATGCAATTCAGCAATTGATGAACATATTTCCCCCAATACTATGAATATTTTGGCCCGATCTTACTCTGTCGTGATAACGTCGTGGAATAAAAATTAACCGTTCAATGATGAAAAATTACTTACCCCTGACATTTCGTGTGGCTCTGGTTTGTTCGCCAATATATTGTGCCAAAACAAGTCATACCTCCAAAATGTCGTGTTTAATGCTAAATTCACCATGTTTAGTAAAAAATTCTATATACGCACGGCACCTCACCATGATAGTATTTATGGGGAATAAATTCATCCATGTGCTTTATTAGTTTAATGGATTGTGTCAGCGTTTCATAGTAGGTTTCCGTTAAATAGTTTATCTGGGCATGCGATTCGCCGTGTAACTCCGTCTCATCGATCAATTTTCGTATTAATTGATGAACTACGCCGACAATAATTGATGTTTCCTACAGTGTAGATGAAATTTGTGATCATCACCTTCATTATAAAGCGGAAGGAATACAAAAAAGTTGATAACAAATGATTATCAAAGGAAGTAATGACATTTTCTGAAAGAAAAGTATTATAATTCAAAATCATTGGATCATACTGCGAGTATTCTTGAACGGAAACTGAAATTGCTGTTTCTTTGGCAAACATAATTGTACACCTCTCCTGAAATGGCGCTAAGACACAGAATTAGCTCATCCAATGGGTTAAATTTGAAATTGCAGAGGTGATTTTTTACTACCACGTCACGTGTTTATATTGGAATAAGGTTGAATTTCCACTTACATTTTCATTATTTCTACGTTGAACTAATCTCTCCAAGCCATTATAAGCCCCGCTGGCCACAAATAAGATATTTGTGGTATCTACTTGGATGGTTTCACCACGAAGTTTTCTAGGCGAATTCCTTTCAGGAACATTAACTATCGTACCTTCTAACATTTTCAGCATACCTTGTTGGACTCCTTCGCCTGAAATTGAATAAAATATTACTGTCTCCACATTTCAAGTAAAACAGTATTAAATAATAAATGATATCATGATACAAGTAGATTTGAATGAATTATTCAAAGTAATTCGGTAGTCACCTCAAACTATACAACCGTAACCTAAATGCCCAGATGATTAAGGGATAGATTTGTTATATTCTAGAGCTCTTAAATGTATAACTTGTTATCATCAACTGCATAATTTTTCTTTTAACATTCACCAAAATAATTACGGATATCTGTTTGTTACGAAGTTTGGACTTCTAATTTGTTTCTTGAAAGAGGAATTATTATTGATTTTGGCACGTGGTTTTTATAATAATATAATTTTGTATTTGTTATTCTAGATATTTCGATTATTCATCTGTAAACGAATTCTCATTATTCATTATTATAATTTGTGACCTTTGCTGTCTATATCTGAAAAAATTAACCAAGAGGTTTGTGAAGTTTGTACTGTCATCTCAATATGCTCAGAGGTTTGTAGATAAAACCGGTCATAAACTATACAACCGTAACCTAAATGCCCAGATGATTAAGGGATAGATTTGTTATATTCTAAAGCTCTTAAATGTATAACTTGTTATCATCAACTGCATAATTTTTCTTTTAACATTCACCAAAATAATTACGGATATCTGTTTGTTACGAAGTTTGGACTTCTAATTTGTTTCTTGAAAGAGGAATTATTATTGATTTTGGCACGTGGTTTTTATAATAATATAATTTTGTATTTGTTATTCTAGATATTTCGATTATTCATCTGTAAACGAATTCTCATTATTCATTATTATAATTTGTGACCTTTGCTGTCTATATCTGAAAAAATTAACCAAGAGGTTTGTGAAGTTTGTACTGTCATCTCAATATGCTCAGAGGTTTGTAGATAAAACCGGTCATAAACTATACAACCGTAACCTAAATGCCCAGATGATTAAGGGATAGATTTGTTATATTCTAAAGCTCTTAAATGTATAACTTGTTATCATCAACTGCATAATTTTTCTTTTAACATTCACCAAAATAATTACGGATATCTGTTTGTTACGAAGTTTGGACTTCTAATTTGTTTCTTGAAAGAGGAATTATTATTGATTTTGGCACGTGGTTTTTATAATAATATAATTTTGTATTTGTTATTCTAGATATTTCGATTATTCATCTGTAAACGAATTCTCATTATTCATTATTATAATTTGTGACCTTTGCTGTCTATATCTGAAAAAATTAACCAAGAGGTTTGTGAAGTTTGTACTGTCATCTCAATATGCTCAGAGGTTTGTAGATAAAACCGGTCATAAACTATACAACCGTAACCTAAATGCCCAGATGATTAAGGGATAGATTTGTTATATTCTAAAGCTCTTAAATGTATAACTTGTTATCATCAACTGCATAATTTTTCTTTTAACATTCACCAAAATAATTACGGATATCTGTTTGTTACGAAGTTTGGACTTCTAATTTGTTTCTTGAAAGAGGAATTATTATTGATTTTGGCACGTGGTTTTTATAATAATATAATTTTGTATTTGTTATTCTAGATATTTCGATTATTCATCTGTAAACGAATTCTCATTATTCATTATTATAATTTGTGACCTTTGCTGTCTATATCTGAAAAAATTAACCAAGAGGTTTGTGAAGTTTGTACTGTCATCTCAATATGCTCAGAGGTTTGTAGATAAAACCGGTCATAAACTATACAACCGTAACCTAAATGCCCAGATGATTAAGGGATAGATTTGTTATATTCTAAAGCTCTTAAATGTATAACTTGTTATCATCAACTGCATAATTTTTCTTTTAACATTCACCAAAATAATTACGGATATCTGTTTGTTACGAAGTTTGGACTTCTAATTTGTTTCTTGAAAGAGGAATTATTATTGATTTTGGCACGTGGTTTTTATAATAATATAATTTTGTATTTGTTATTCTAGATATTTCGATTATTCATCTGTAAACGAATTCTCATTATTCATTATTATAATTTGTGACCTTTGCTGTCTATATCTGAAAAAATTAACCAAGAGGTTTGTGAAGTTTGTACTGTCATCTCAATATGCTCAGAGGTTTGTAGATAAAACCGGTCATAAACTATACAACCGTAACCTAAATGCCCAGATGATTAAGGGATAGATTTGTTATATTCTAAAGCTCTTAAATGTATAACTTGTTATCATCAACTGCATAATTTTTCTTTTAACATTCACCAAAATAATTACGGATATCTGTTTGTTACGAAGTTTGGACTTCTAATTTGTTTCTTGAAAGAGGAATTATTATTGATTTTGGCACGTGGTTTTTATAATAATATAATTTTGTATTTGTTATTCTAGATATTTCGATTATTCATCTGTAAACGAATTCTCATTATTCATTATTATAATTTGTGACCTTTGCTGTCTATATCTGAAAAAATTAACCAAGAGGTTTGTGAAGTTTGTACTGTCATCTCAATATGCTCAGAGGTTTGTAGATAAAACCGGTCATAAACTATACAACCGTAACCTAAATGCCCAGATGATTAAGGGATAGATTTGTTATATTCTAAAGCTCTTAAATGTATAACTTGTTATCATCAACTGCATAATTTTTCTTTTAACATTCACCAAAATAATTACGGATATCTGTTTGTTACGAAGTTTGGACTTCTAATTTGTTTCTTGAAAGAGGAATTATTATTGATTTTGGCACGTGGTTTTTATAATAATATAATTTTGTATTTGTTATTCTAGATATTTCGATTATTCATCTGTAAACGAATTCTCATTATTCATTATTATAATTTGTGACCTTTGCTGTCTATATCTGAAAAAATTAACCAAGAGGTTTGTGAAGTTTGTACTGTCATCTCAATATGCTCAGAGGTTTGTAGATAAAACCGGTCATAAACTATACAACCGTAACCTAAATGCCCAGATGATTAAGGGATAGATTTGTTATATTCTAAAGCTCTTAAATGTATAACTTGTTATCATCAACTGCATAATTTTTCTTTTAACATTCACCAAAATAATTACGGATATCTGTTTGTTACGAAGTTTGGACTTCTAATTTGTTTCTTGAAAGAGGAATTATTATTGATTTTGGCACGTGGTTTTTATAATAATATAATTTTGTATTTGTTATTCTAGATATTTCGATTATTCATCTGTAAACGAATTCTCATTATTCATTATTATAATTTGTGACCTTTGCTGTCTATATCTGAAAAAATTAACCAAGAGGTTTGTGAAGTTTGTACTGTCATCTCAATATGCTCAGAGGTTTGTAGATAAAACCGGTCATAAACTATACAACCGTAACCTAAATGCCCAGATGATTAAGGGATAGATTTGTTATATTCTAAAGCTCTTAAATGTATAACTTGTTATCATCAACTGCATAATTTTTCTTTTAACATTCACCAAAATAATTACGGATATCTGTTTGTTACGAAGTTTGGACTTCTAATTTGTTTCTTGAAAGAGGAATTATTATTGATTTTGGCACGTGGTTTTTATAATAATATAATTTTGTATTTGTTATTCTAGATATTTCGATTATTCATCTGTAAACGAATTCTCATTATTCATTATTATAATTTGTGACCTTTGCTGTCTATATCTGAAAAAATTAACCAAGAGGTTTGTGAAGTTTGTACTGTCATCTCAATATGCTCAGAGGTTTGTAGATAAAACCGGTCATAAACTATACAACCGTAACCTAAATGCCCAGATGATTAAGGGATAGATTTGTTATATTCTAAAGCTCTTAAATGTATAACTTGTTATCATCAACTGCATAATTTTTCTTTTAACATTCACCAAAATAATTACGGATATCTGTTTGTTACGAAGTTTGGACTTCTAATTTGTTTCTTGAAAGAGGAATTATTATTGATTTTGGCACGTGGTTTTTATAATAATATAATTTTGTATTTGTTATTCTAGATATTTCGATTATTCATCTGTAAACGAATTCTCATTATTCATTATTATAATTTGTGACCTTTGCTGTCTATATCTGAAAAAATTAACCAAGAGGTTTGTGAAGTTTGTACTGTCATCTCAATATGCTCAGAGGTTTGTAGATAAAACCGGTCATAAACTATACAACCGTAACCTAAATGCCCAGATGATTAAGGGATAGATTTGTTATATTCTAAAGCTCTTAAATGTATAACTTGTTATCATCAACTGCATAATTTTTCTTTTAACATTCACCAAAATAATTACGGATATCTGTTTGTTACGAAGTTTGGACTTCTAATTTGTTTCTTGAAAGAGGAATTATTATTGATTTTGGCACGTGGTTTTTATAATAATATAATTTTGTATTTGTTATTCTAGATATTTCGATTATTCATCTGTAAACGAATTCTCATTATTCATTATTATAATTTGTGACCTTTGCTGTCTATATCTGAAAAAATTAACCAAGAGGTTTGTGAAGTTTGTACTGTCATCTCAATATGCTCAGAGGTTTGTAGATAAAACCGGTCATAAACTATACAACCGTAACCTAAATGCCCAGATGATTAAGGGATAGATTTGTTATATTCTAAAGCTCTTAAATGTATAACTTGTTATCATCAACTGCATAATTTTTCTTTTAACATTCACCAAAATAATTACGGATATCTGTTTGTTACGAAGTTTGGACTTCTAATTTATTTCTTGAAAGAGGAATTATTATTGATTTTGGCACGTGGTTTTTATAATAATATAATTTTGTATTTGTTATTCTAGATATTTCGATTATTCATCTGTAAACGAATTCTCATTATTCATTATTATAATTTGTGACCTTTGCTGTCTATATCTGAAAAAATTAACCAAGAGGTTTGTGAAGTTTGTACTGTCATCTCAATATGCTCAGAGGTTTGTAGATAAAACCGGTCATAAACTATACAACCGTAACCTAAATGCCCAGATGATTAAGGGATAGATTTGTTATATTCTAAAGCTCTTAAATGTATAACTTGTTATCATCAACTGCATAATTTTTCTTTTAACATTCACCAAAATAATTACGGATATCTGTTTGTTACGAAGTTTGGACTTCTAATTTGTTTCTTGAAAGAGGAATTATTATTGATTTTGGCACGTGGTTTTTATAATAATATAATTTTGTATTTGTTATTCTAGATATTTCGATTATTCATCTGTAAACGAATTCTCATTATTCATTATTATAATTTGTGACCTTTGCTGTCTATATCTGAAAAAATTAACCAAGAGGTTTGTGAAGTTTGTACTGTCATCTCAATATGCTCAGAGGTTTGTAGATAAAACCGGTCATAAACTATACAACCGTAACCTAAATGCCCAGATGATTAAGGGATAGATTTGTTATATTCTAAAGCTCTTAAATGTATAACTTGTTATCATCAACTGCATAATTTTTCTTTTAACATTCACCAAAATAATTACGGATATCTGTTTGTTACGAAGTTTGGACTTCTAATTTGTTTCTTGAAAGAGGAATTATTATTGATTTTGGCACGTGGTTTTTATAATAATATAATTTTGTATTTGTTATTCTAGATATTTCGATTATTCATCTGTAAACGAATTCTCATTATTCATTATTATAATTTGTGACCTTTGCTGTCTATATCTGAAAAAATTAACCAAGAGGTTTGTGAAGTTTGTACTGTCATCTCAATATGCTCAGAGGTTTGTAGATAAAACCGGTCATAAACTATACAACCGTAACCTAAATGCCCAGATGATTAAGGGATAGATTTGTTATATTCTAAAGCTCTTAAATGTATAACTTGTTATCATCAACTGCATAATTTTTCTTTTAACATTCACCAAAATAATTACGGATATCTGTTTGTTACGAAGTTTGGACTTCTAATTTGTTTCTTGAAAGAGGAATTATTATTGATTTTGGCACGTGGTTTTTATAATAATATAATTTTGTATTTGTTATTCTAGATATTTCGATTATTCATCTGTAAACGAATTCTCATTATTCATTATTATAATTTGTGACCTTTGCTGTCTATATCTGAAAAAATTAACCAAGAGGTTTGTGAAGTTTGTACTGTCATCTCAATATGCTCAGAGGTTTGTAGATAAAACCGGTCATAAACTATACAACCGTAACCTAAATGCCCAGATGATTAAGGGATAGATTTGTTATATTCTAAAGCTCTTAAATGTATAACTTGTTATCATCAACTGCATAATTTTTCTTTTAACATTCACCAAAATAATTACGGATATCTGTTTGTTACGAAGTTTGGACTTCTAATTTGTTTCTTGAAAGAGGAATTATTATTGATTTTGGCACGTGGTTTTTATAATAATATAATTTTGTATTTGTTATTCTAGATATTTCGATTATTCATCTGTAAACGAATTCTCATTATTCATTATTATAATTTGTGACCTTTGCTGTCTATATCTGAAAAAATTAACCAAGAGGTTTGTGAAGTTTGTACTGTCATCTCAATATGCTCAGAGGTTTGTAGATAAAACCGGTCATAAACTATACAACCGTAACCTAAATGCCCAGATGATTAAGGGATAGATTTGTTATATTCTAAAGCTCTTAAATGTATAACTTGTTATCATCAACTGCATAATTTTTCTTTTAACATTCACCAAAATAATTACGGATATCTGTTTGTTACGAAGTTTGGACTTCTAATTTGTTTCTTGAAAGAGGAATTATTATTGATTTTGGCACGTGGTTTTTATAATAATATAATTTTGTATTTGTTATTCTAGATATTTCGATTATTCATCTGTAAACGAATTCTCATTATTCATTATTATAATTTGTGACCTTTGCTGTCTATATCTGAAAAAATTAACCAAGAGGTTTGTGAAGTTTGTACTGTCATCTCAATATGCTCAGAGGTTTGTAGATAAAACCGGTCATAAACTATACAACCGTAACCTAAATGCCCAGATGATTAAGGGATAGATTTGTTATATTCTAAAGCTCTTAAATGTATAACTTGTTATCATCAACTGCATAATTTTTCTTTTAACATTCACCAAAATAATTACGGATATCTGTTTGTTACGAAGTTTGGACTTCTAATTTGTTTCTTGAAAGAGGAATTATTATTGATTTTGGCACGTGGTTTTTATAATAATATAATTTTGTATTTGTTATTCTAGATATTTCGATTATTCATCTGTAAACGAATTCTCATTATTCATTATTATAATTTGTGACCTTTGCTGTCTATATCTGAAAAAATTAACCAAGAGGTTTGTGAAGTTTGTACTGTCATCTCAATATGCTCAGAGGTTTGTAGATAAAACCGGTCATAAACTATACAACCGTAACCTAAATGCCCAGATGATTAAGGGATAGATTTGTTATATTCTAAAGCTCTTAAATGTATAACTTGTTATCATCAACTGCATAATTTTTCTTTTAACATTCACCAAAATAATTACGGATATCTGTTTGTTACGAAGTTTGGACTTCTAATTTGTTTCTTGAAAGAGGAATTATTATTGATTTTGGCACGTGGTTTTTATAATAATATAATTTTGTATTTGTTATTCTAGATATTTCGATTATTCATCTGTAAACGAATTCTCATTATTCATTATTATAATTTGTGACCTTTGCTGTCTATATCTGAAAAAATTAACCAAGAGGTTTGTGAAGTTTGTACTGTCATCTCAATATGCTCAGAGGTTTGTAGATAAAACCGGTCATAAACTATACAACCGTAACCTAAATGCCCAGATGATTAAGGGATAGATTTGTTATATTCTAAAGCTCTTAAATGTATAACTTGTTATCATCAACTGCATAATTTTTCTTTTAACATTCACCAAAATAATTACGGATATCTGTTTGTTACGAAGTTTGGACTTCTAATTTGTTTCTTGAAAGAGGAATTATTATTGATTTTGGCACGTGGTTTTTATAATAATATAATTTTGTATTTGTTATTCTAGATATTTCGATTATTCATCTGTAAACGAATTCTCATTATTCATTATTATAATTTGTGACCTTTGCTGTCTATATCTGAAAAAATTAACCAAGAGGTTTGTGAAGTTTGTACTGTCATCTCAATATGCTCAGAGGTTTGTAGATAAAACCGGTCATAAACTATACAACCGTAACCTAAATGCCCAGATGATTAAGGGATAGATTTGTTATATTCTAAAGCTCTTAAATGTATAACTTGTTATCATCAACTGCATAATTTTTCTTTTAACATTCACCAAAATAATTACGGATATCTGTTTGTTACGAAGTTTGGACTTCTAATTTGTTTCTTGAAAGAGGAATTATTATTGATTTTGGCACGTGGTTTTTATAATAATATAATTTTGTATTTGTTATTCTAGATATTTCGATTATTCATCTGTAAACGAATTCTCATTATTCATTATTATAATTTGTGACCTTTGCTGTCTATATCTGAAAAAATTAACCAAGAGGTTTGTGAAGTTTGTACTGTCATCTCAATATGCTCAGAGGTTTGTAGATAAAACCGGTCATAAACTATACAACCGTAACCTAAATGCCCAGATGATTAAGGGATAGATTTGTTATATTCTAAAGCTCTTAAATGTATAACTTGTTATCATCAACTGCATAATTTTTCTTTTAACATTCACCAAAATAATTACGGATATCTGTTTGTTACGAAGTTTGGACTTCTAATTTGTTTCTTGAAAGAGGAATTATTATTGATTTTGGCACGTGGTTTTTATAATAATATAATTTTGTATTTGTTATTCTAGATATTTCGATTATTCATCTGTAAACGAATTCTCATTATTCATTATTATAATTTGTGACCTTTGCTGTCTATATCTGAAAAAATTAACCAAGAGGTTTGTGAAGTTTGTACTGTCATCTCAATATGCTCAGAGGTTTGTAGATAAAACCGGTCATAAACTATACAACCGTAACCTAAATGCCCAGATGATTAAGGGATAGATTTGTTATATTCTAAAGCTCTTAAATGTATAACTTGTTATCATCAACTGCATAATTTTTCTTTTAACATTCACCAAAATAATTACGGATATCTGTTTGTTACGAAGTTTGGACTTCTAATTTGTTTCTTGAAAGAGGAATTATTATTGATTTTGGCACGTGGTTTTTATAATAATATAATTTTGTATTTGTTATTCTAGATATTTCGATTATTCATCTGTAAACGAATTCTCATTATTCATTATTATAATTTGTGACCTTTGCTGTCTATATCTGAAAAAATTAACCAAGAGGTTTGTGAAGTTTGTACTGTCATCTCAATATGCTCAGAGGTTTGTAGATAAAACCGGTCATAAACTATACAACCGTAACCTAAATGCCCAGATGATTAAGGGATAGATTTGTTATATTCTAAAGCTCTTAAATGTATAACTTGTTATCATCAACTGCATAATTTTTCTTTTAACATTCACCAAAATAATTACGGATATCTGTTTGTTACGAAGTTTGGACTTCTAATTTGGTTCTTGAAAGAGGAATTATTATTGATTTTGGCACGTGGTTTTTATAATAATATAATTTTGTATTTGTTATTCTAGATATTTCGATTATTCATCTGTAAACGAATTCTCATTATTCATTATTATAATTTGTGACCTTTGCTGTCTATATCTGAAAAAATTAACCAAGAGGTTTGTGAAGTTTGTACTGTCATCTCAATATGCTCAGAGGTTTGTAGATAAAACCGGTCATAAACTATACAACCGTAACCTAAATGCCCAGATGATTAAGGGATAGATTTGTTATATTCTAAAGCTCTTAAATGTATAACTTGTTATCATCAACTGCATAATTTTTCTTTTAACATTCACCAAAATAATTACGGATATCTGTTTGTTACGAAGTTTGGACTTCTAATTTGTTTCTTGAAAGAGGAATTATTATTGATTTTGGCACGTGGTTTTTATAATAATATAATTTTGTATTTGTTATTCTAGATATTTCGATTATTCATCTGTAAACGAATTCTCATTATTCATTATTATAATTTGTGACCTTTGCTGTCTATATCTGAAAAAATTAACCAAGAGGTTTGTGAAGTTTGTACTGTCATCTCAATATGCTCAGAGGTTTGTAGATAAAACCGGTCATAAACTATACAACCGTAACCTAAATGCCCAGATGATTAAGGGATAGATTTGTTATATTCTAAAGCTCTTAAATGTATAACTTGTTATCATCAACTGCATAATTTTTCTTTTAACATTCACCAAAATAATTACGGATATCTGTTTGTTACGAAGTTTGGACTTCTAATTTGTTTCTTGAAAGAGGAATTATTATTGATTTTGGCACGTGGTTTTTATAATAATATAATTTTGTATTTGTTATTCTAGATATTTCGATTATTCATCTGTAAACGAATTCTCATTATTCATTATTATAATTTGTGACCTTTGCTGTCTATATCTGAAAAAATTAACCAAGAGGTTTGTGAAGTTTGTACTGTCATCTCAATATGCTCAGAGGTTTGTAGATAAAACCGGTCATAAACTATACAACCGTAACCTAAATGCCCAGATGATTAAGGGATAGATTTGTTATATTCTAAAGCTCTTAAATGTATAACTTGTTATCATCAACTGCATAATTTTTCTTTTAACATTCACCAAAATAATTACGGATATCTGTTTGTTACGAAGTTTGGACTTCTAATTTGTTTCTTGAAAGAGGAATTATTATTGATTTTGGCACGTGGTTTTTATAATAATATAATTTTGTATTTGTTATTCTAGATATTTCGATTATTCATCTGTAAACGAATTCTCATTATTCATTATTATAATTTGTGACCTTTGCTGTCTATATCTGAAAAAATTAACCAAGAGGTTTGTGAAGTTTGTACTGTCATCTCAATATGCTCAGAGGTTTGTAGATAAAACCGGTCATAAACTATACAACCGTAACCTAAATGCCCAGATGATTAAGGGATAGATTTGTTATATTCTAAAGCTCTTAAATGTATAACTTGTTATCATCAACTGCATAATTTTTCTTTTAACATTCACCAAAATAATTACGGATATCTGTTTGTTACGAAGTTTGGACTTCTAATTTGTTTCTTGAAAGAGGAATTATTATTGATTTTGGCACGTGGTTTTTATAATAATATAATTTTGTATTTGTTATTCTAGATATTTCGATTATTCATCTGTAAACGAATTCTCATTATTCATTATTATAATTTGTGACCTTTGCTGTCTATATCTGAAAAAATTAACCAAGAGGTTTGTGAAGTTTGTACTGTCATCTCAATATGCTCAGAGGTTTGTAGATAAAACCGGTCATAAACTATACAACCGTAACCTAAATGCCCAGATGATTAAGGGATAGATTTGTTATATTCTAAAGCTCTTAAATGTATAACTTGTTATCATCAACTGCATAATTTTTCTTTTAACATTCACCAAAATAATTACGGATATCTGTTTGTTACGAAGTTTGGACTTCTAATTTGTTTCTTGAAAGAGGAATTATTATTGATTTTGGCACGTGGTTTTTATAATAATATAATTTTGTATTTGTTATTCTAGATATTTCGATTATTCATCTGTAAACGAATTCTCATTATTCATTATTATAATTTGTGACCTTTGCTGTCTATATCTGAAAAAATTAACCAAGAGGTTTGTGAAGTTTGTACTGTCATCTCAATATGCTCAGAGGTTTGTAGATAAAACCGGTCATAAACTATACAACCGTAACCTAAATGCCCAGATGATTAAGGGATAGATTTGTTATATTCTAAAGCTCTTAAATGTATAACTTGTTATCATCAACTGCATAATTTTTCTTTTAACATTCACCAAAATAATTACGGATATCTGTTTGTTACGAAGTTTGGACTTCTAATTTGTTTCTTGAAAGAGGAATTATTATTGATTTTGGCACGTGGTTTTTATAATAATATAATTTTGTATTTGTTATTCTAGATATTTCGATTATTCATCTGTAAACGAATTCTCATTATTCATTATTATAATTTGTGACCTTTGCTGTCTATATCTGAAAAAATTAACCAAGAGGTTTGTGAAGTTTGTACTGTCATCTCAATATGCTCAGAGGTTTGTAGATAAAACCGGTCATAAACTATACAACCGTAACCTAAATGCCCAGATGATTAAGGGATAGATTTGTTATATTCTAAAGCTCTTAAATGTATAACTTGTTATCATCAACTGCATAATTTTTCTTTTAACATTCACCAAAATAATTACGGATATCTGTTTGTTACGAAGTTTGGACTTCTAATTTGTTTCTTGAAAGAGGAATTATTATTGATTTTGGCACGTGGTTTTTATAATAATATAATTTTGTATTTGTTATTCTAGATATTTCGATTATTCATCTGTAAACGAATTCTCATTATTCATTATTATAATTTGTGACCTTTGCTGTCTATATCTGAAAAAATTAACCAAGAGGTTTGTGAAGTTTGTACTGTCATCTCAATATGCTCAGAGGTTTGTAGATAAAACCGGTCATAAACTATACAACCGTAACCTAAATGCCCAGATGATTAAGGGATAGATTTGTTATATTCTAAAGCTCTTAAATGTATAACTTGTTATCATCAACTGCATAATTTTTCTTTTAACATTCACCAAAATAATTACGGATATCTGTTTGTTACGAAGTTTGGACTTCTAATTTGTTTCTTGAAAGAGGAATTATTATTGATTTTGGCACGTGGTTTTTATAATAATATAATTTTGTATTTGTTATTCTAGATATTTCGATTATTCATCTGTAAACGAATTCTCATTATTCATTATTATAATTTGTGACCTTTGCTGTCTATATCTGAAAAAATTAACCAAGAGGTTTGTGAAGTTTGTACTGTCATCTCAATATGCTCAGAGGTTTGTAGATAAAACCGGTCATAAACTATACAACCGTAACCTAAATGCCCAGATGATTAAGGGATAGATTTGTTATATTCTAAAGCTCTTAAATGTATAACTTGTTATCATCAACTGCATAATTTTTCTTTTAACATTCACCAAAATAATTACGGATATCTGTTTGTTACGAAGTTTGGACTTCTAATTTGTTTCTTGAAAGAGGAATTATTATTGATTTTGGCACGTGGTTTTTATAATAATATAATTTTGTATTTGTTATTCTAGATATTTCGATTATTCATCTGTAAACGAATTCTCATTATTCATTATTATAATTTGTGACCTTTGCTGTCTATATCTGAAAAAATTAACCAAGAGGTTTGTGAAGTTTGTACTGTCATCTCAATATGCTCAGAGGTTTGTAGATAAAACCGGTCATAAACTATACAACCGTAACCTAAATGCCCAGATGATTAAGGGATAGATTTGTTATATTCTAAAGCTCTTAAATGTATAACTTGTTATCATCAACTGCATAATTTTTCTTTTAACATTCACCAAAATAATTACGGATATCTGTTTGTTACGAAGTTTGGACTTCTAATTTGTTTCTTGAAAGAGGAATTATTATTGATTTTGGCACGTGGTTTTTATAATAATATAATTTTGTATTTGTTATTCTAGATATTTCGATTATTCATCTGTAAACGAATTCTCATTATTCATTATTATAATTTGTGACCTTTGCTGTCTATATCTGAAAAAATTAACCAAGAGGTTTGTGAAGTTTGTACTGTCATCTCAATATGCTCAGAGGTTTGTAGATAAAACCGGTCATAAACTATACAACCGTAACCTAAATGCCCAGATGATTAAGGGATAGATTTGTTATATTCTAAAGCTCTTAAATGTATAACTTGTTATCATCAACTGCATAATTTTTCTTTTAACATTCACCAAAATAATTACGGATATCTGTTTGTTACGAAGTTTGGACTTCTAATTTGTTTCTTGAAAGAGGAATTATTATTGATCTTTTGGCACGTGGTTTTTATAATAATATAATTTTGTAATTGTCATTCTAGATATTTCGATTATTCATCTTTAAACGAATTCTCATTATTCATTATTATAATTTGTGACCTTTGCTGTCTATATCTGAAAAAATTAACCAAGAGGTTTGTGAAGTTTGTAATGCTCAGAGGTTTGTAGATAAAACCGGTCATAATTAGAAGACATTCAGGGTATTTTCAACTTATCACTTATATACGGTAAAACATCGCTTGATATACATTATTAAAGACAATTAGTTTGATAGAACCAACGTTGGATAACGAAATTTGTAACAATGACAGTTCAAAATAATTTAAAAACTGGTCTAGAATAGAGACGTGTTTTTTTTTGTTATCTGGCCGAGATAACACTAAATAATAATCAGTTCTACCAGTCATAGGTGTTGAAAATTATTTCCTTATCATTATTTAAACAATTGGAAACAATGTAGTTGAACTCTATTTGAATCAGACCTACTACATTTTTTAAGCATGTACAATAATTACACTCATCCAGGCGACCACTCCTTCAAAGTTATACACAATTAGAGTTAAACACCTAACCGATGTGTTATATTCTTTTAATGTACTTCGAAACTTTTATCATAAGTATTTTCTAGCCATTGAAAAATCATTCCAATTAAGTGTGTAGTATGTAGTTGTTCCGTTTTGCTTTTATTTTTTCATTGGCGTATTTCACGGGTGGTGAGAGGACATTTGTCGACTGGGTGCATCTTACCAAAGACCATTAGCCTGCAGCCAACACGAAAATTTCTTTGATATTCATCAAAAAGGGTTTCCTTAATGATATGCGAATATTTTGAGGGGTTCTTCCGTGGTCAATTTGAAGTAAAAAAGTTCCTATAAACCTGTCCTAAAACGTTCTATTTTCGATATACATAGTGGCAAAGTTATATTTTATTGTAGTTTTATTCAAAAATCTAGAAAATGGTTTGAGACAGATTAATGTGACAGGAATATTTCAACGAGTGTGCAATTCCATGATAAGGATAGCGGAAGCGTGCATATTAGGCGCAGGGGCCATTTTCAGCAACTTTTCTAATAATAGTTAAGTTGTAATGTTATGTTAACGTTGTATGTTGTTAAATTTTGTTGACATATCCCAGGCCAATAAGATTGTTGCAAAATTGTATGTATTCTTCAATAAAATACATTCCATTAATTTTTTGGCAAATACAACGGTTTTAATTTTTTTACTCAAAAACGGCACATCTGGCGAAAAAATCTCAAGAGAGCTTTTTCATACAGAATTGACCAGGCTTTCCAAAACAAATATGACCGAAAAAGCTCAGTGGCGTAGCACTTTTTTGTTAATATTGTTGTAAGGCTAACCCATAACTACGACACTGATTAAATTATAAAACAACTTATTATGTGTAAAAGAGTGTCCCTTAGTCACATTAATCTGTTCCAAGACTAAGCTCAATATCTCCAATCATTTTCTAGATTTTTGAAAAAAATCTTACAAAAAACTTTGCCACCCTGTTTATCGAAAACAAAGCGTTCTAGGACAGGTGTTTATAGGAACTTTTTTACTTAAAATTGACCCAGGAAACACCCCTTAAAATATTCGCATATCATTAAGGAACATCCTCCTGTGATCCCATATTCATCCAGTATGAAATTTTTCGAATTGAAGGATGTATTTTTGATCAATCACAATCGCACGCTAATATAAAGTACCTAAATTCTTATTATTTGATGTTTTTGTTATGCGGCGTATACGAACTTTTCAAGCTTTTTGTTCGGAATGATTTCTAAAAACAATTAGTAGTCGGGTCAAATTAGACGTTAAAAATGTGAAAGCTCGGAATTTTTTCCAAACAGACCAATCAACTTAATTTTTTTTGCAAATCGTTCCTGGACGGATACTGAACGATATTGATCTTTAAGATCTAGTCGCTCGACCATTTTTCACCTGTTAAACCGGAAATTGGCCAATTTTCATGGGAAAATTTATTGTAAAATTTGTAAAATTGGTAAGTATTGCCAAAATTGGCTGAAAAACTCCACTCGGGGGTTTTCGGGGTCGATGATCACGATTCCGAAGTTAGATTTACCATTTTCCACCGCGGTAGCTAGAAATTAGCCAACTTTATGTCCCAATAATGATCAAATTTAAAAATTTCGCAGTTTTTGTTGAAATTGACTAAAACATTTCACTCGGGGGGTTTTCGAGGTCGCTGATCACGATTCCGAAGTTAGATGTACCATTTTCCACCGCGGTAGCTAGAAATTGGCCAATTTTATGTCAGAAAAATGGATAAATTAGATAATTCCGTAATTTTGGTTGAAATTGGCACTGCTATCAAAAGTCAGGGAATTTATCCGTGACTGTAAATCATTTGTTTCATATCCAATATCAAATAACATCCGAGTGAAATTTTCTAGCCATTTTCAACAAAAATTACGAAATTATCTAATTTATTCATTTTTCTGACATAAAATTGGCCAATTTCTAGCTACCGCGGTGGAAAATGGTAAATCTAACTTCGGAATCGTGATCAGCGACCTCGAAAATCCCCGAGTGAAATGTTTTAGTCAATTTCAACAATCTCAAGAGAGCTTTTTCATACAGAATTGACCAGGCTTTCCAAAACAAATATGACCGAAAAAGCTCAGTGGCGTAGCACTTTTTTGTTAATATTGTTGTAAGGCTAACCCATAACTACGACACTGATTAAATTATAAAACAACTTATTATGTGTAAAAGAGTGTCCCTTAGTCACATTAATCTGTTCCAAGACTAAGCTCAATATCTCCAATCATTTTCTAGATTTTTGAAAAAAAATCTTACAAAAAACTTTGCCACCCTGTTTATCGAAAACAAAGCGTTCTAGGACAGGTGTTTATAGGAACTTTTCTACTTAAAATTGACCCAGGAAACACCCCTTAAAATATTCGCATATCATTAAGGAACATCCTCCTGTGATCCCATATTCATCCAGTATGAAATTTTTCGAATTGAAGGATGTATTTTTGATCAATCACAATCGCACGCTAATATAAAGTACATAAATTCTTATTATTTGATGTTTTTGTTATGCGGCGTATACGAACTTTTCAAGCTTTTTGTTCGGAATGATTTCTAAAAACAATTAGTAGTCGGGTCAAATTAGACGTTAAAAATGTGAAAGCTCGGAATTTTTTCCAAACAGACCAATCAACTTAATTTTTTTTGCAAATCGTTCCTGGACGGATACTGAACGATATTGATCTTTAAGATCTACTCGCTCGACCATTTTTCACCTGTTAAACCGGAAATTGGCCAATTTTCATGGGAAAATTTATTGTAAAATTTGTAAAATTGGTAAGTATTGCCAAAATTGGCTGAAAAACTCCACTCGGGGGTTTTCGGGGTCGATGATCACGATTCCGAAGTTAGATTTACCATTTTCCACCGCGGTAGCTAGAAATTGGCCAACTTTATGTCCCAATAATGGTCAAATTTAAAAATTTCGCAGTTTTTGTTGAAATTGACTAAAACATTTCACTCGGGGGGTTTTCGAGGTCGCTGATCACGATTCCGAAGTTAGATGTACCATTTTCCACCGCGGTAGCTAGAAATTGGCCAATTTTATGTCAGAAAAATGGATAAATTAGATAATTTCGTAATTTTGGTTGAAATTGGCACTGCTATCAAAAGTCAGGGAATTTATCCGTGACTGTAAATCATTTGTTTCATATCCAATATCAAATAACATCCGAGTGAAATTTTCTAGCCATTTTCAACAAAAATTACGAAATTATCTAATTTATTCATTTTTCTGACATAAAATTGGCCAATTTCTAGCTACCGCGGTGGAAAATGGTAAATCTAACTTCGGAATCGTGATCAGCGACCTCGAAAATCCCCGAGTGAAATGTTTTAGTCAATTTCAACAAAAACTGCGAAATTATTAAATTTGACCATTTTTGGAACATAAAGTTGGCCAATTTCTATCTACCGCGGTGGAAAATGGCAAATCTAACTTCGGAATCGTGATCAGCGACCTCGAAAACCCCCGAGTGAAATGTTTTAGTCATTTTCAACAAAAACTACGAAATTATTAAATTTGGCTATTTTTCAGACATATAATTGACCAATTTCTAGATTCTGCGGTGGAAAATGGTAAATCTAACTTCGGAATCGTGATCAGCGACCCCGAAAACCCCCGAGTGGGGTTTTCCAGTCAATTTTGGCAATACTTACCAATTTTACAAATTTTACAATAAATTTTCCCATGAAAATTGGCCAATTTCCGGTTTAACAGGTGAAAATTGGTCGAGCGATTAGATATTAAAGTTCCATATCGTTCAGTATCCGTCCAGGAACGATTTGCAAATAAAATTTTGTTGATTGGTCTGTTTGGAAAAAATTCCGAGCTTTTGCTAAATTGACTCGACTATAGATACACGAATTCATAAATTAACTAGATTAAAATCCTTAGCGACATATTATTTTAAAAGACGACAAAACCAATTGTCTCCAGTTTAAAAAAAACTAAATGAATGTCTCGTATTGTACTAAACGGCACTTTGCACTATTCAACGCACGATATTAATAAACTACTATTTTGGCTTCCGATACAACAACAAAAACCAACGTAAGATCTATATTTCTTAAAATACATAAGTAATTTTGAATCGCATTAACTAAAAATTAAAATAACTGTATACCCAAGTATAATAGAATCGTAACATAAAATAAATATTATGAATCATTATGACTATGAGTTGGCTAAAACGCTCTCGAAAAATATTGACGTCAGCCCTCCCATTATGTTATAAACTACCTGTAGAAGAAGGCGTCGGCTCCGCCGCGGCCCATTTTGAATCTCCAACATTCAAGACATGATGAAATTAAACTATTTCATGTGAAAGTTTATTTGTATTGGCAGGGACATCATATGTTATGGATATTAAGTGTCTGTCAAGGTATCAATTATGGTCTGTCATGTAAGCATTACCTGTCTTGTTGAGCAGTTATCTAAATTAAGTCTGAACTGTGATAATAATGGTGCAATAATCTATCTGTCTGTCATGTAAATTGTACGTGATTATATTACCTGCCAAAGATGTCACAATATATCGAATTCCTTTTACCCCGTTTTTAGCAAGTGCCTACGCCATATATTAAAACCTACATGCCATAATTTCGGAGATTTCGTAATGAGTGAGTGAGTAAATCAGTGGTATTTGTCTTTCATGTATTCTATATTGCGAAAATTGTTTATTTTATTATTTAGAAATATCTGAGGTGTCATAACAGATAAGGAGAGATTTGCGAATCATATAGAACGTGGGACAGCATTTCTTGACAATTTCTTATAATACTTTGGAAAGGATGTTAAATATGAGCAAGAATATTGTTGAACCATATCTTTCGGTTTATCATCGATACCTTCAATTCATTTTTAGTATTCCACACTCAAAAACGATCATAAAATATTGCTACGTTCTTTGTAAACAAATAAGTACTTTCCGCAATGAAGATGGGTTCAAATCCTCCATTTTAAACTTTTCTTCACCTGAATACGATGTGATCAACACAAACGCATCAACATTGATATTTACAAATCTTAATATATATTCAGCCAATGTTTGGTTAGGTGATAAGGTACGCAAGCAACACTATTTCACTGTTTGATTCTTTATTTTGTTATTTAATGGGTCATTACTTCCTTCACACCAACAGGTCGCAACAGTCATAGTGGGAAGCTATATCAAAAATGGAAATAAGGCAGCTAGAACGCAGATGACATAACTAGGAGGTCGGTCAGTACGCTGCACGTTTGCCCGAAGGGTTAAGACGGAGTGATTGAGTGAGGCGAAAGGAGTAGAGACTTCGTACACTATGCTCACTCCGTCTTTCGCATAAGCCGATCAAGAGCTCAAGCGGCAGCAGTTTGTCCAGGCTTACGTCACCGTTCGACCGCTATGTAAGCCAACAACGTGCAAAATGCAAATAAGGCTGTAGAACGCAGATAACATAGCTAACAATGCCAATTAAATTAGAAAAAGTGGATATGACAATGTTCCGGATGTCCCGAAAGCAGAAACAAAATGCTATACTACGAAGTGTTCGTCAGAATAAGTATTTCATGATTAGAAAAAAATTTGAATTGGTAAGGTTAATCTGTCTTTGCTTCTCGATTCAAACTCCAATTATACAAAAATATACCATACTGCTAGAAATATGTATAATTTGTTTAGTGGAAATTTGTGCGGCAAGTATGACACTAGCCTTCAGTAAACAATAAATGTTATATGATTTCTATTCTCACATATTATAGAGTACAGATCATTGCAAATACGAGAATATTTCCTTTAAATGTAATAAAATCAATATTCGTTGCAGATATTCGAATAGATATGATAAGTATCATAAAAGTTGATTCAATTTTAGCTTATCCACATGGAGGTGTACGAAAATATAAAAAAAAATTATTAATTAATCAAGCAAAGAATGCGTATTTGCATTTACTCAAGATATTTCTAAAATAATTAAAAAAAAGTTCTAGAACAATAATTCTCTCACCATAGTATTTTTATCGAATTTCAAGCAACTTTTGCCATTCGGTGACGAAATATATTGTTTTTCAACAAAAAACCGTACTTTGAAAGTACACTATATTGAATCGATTCAAACCATTTACAGTACTTCAACAGACTCGGGTTCGATTCCAAGAAACGGAAAATTTGTTTTTGTACTGTTTTAAAAACAGTTGTGTATAAAGATTATGAAATAAATAATTTATTTCATTATGTCAACACAAATGCGAAGAGTATCTTATAGAATGTGAAACAATTATATAAAATGAAAATCGGTAACCAAATCAAATGATTTGCGAAGAGTAACTATGCCACGCACACTATTTATCTATTCTCCATGCAGCAACACATATCTAGTATTGTTCTATTATTTAGCTTAGTTTTTTACTAATTTTACTTTGACATGAATTAAAGCTTTGTTTTTTTCCATATTATTAATTCCCGTCACGTGAGTACTAAACATGAATTACCTTTATATTTTGAATGATTGATTCGTTCAAATTTTGTTCATACATACATTACATAATTATTTAGACATATGAGTATCACGTAAGGTGTAATCTTTAATAAAATGTTGGTTGCAAGAATCTGAAATCAGGCAGTATCGTAATAACAGGCGTATAGCAAGTATCTATTCTATGATTAGAGATCAGATTGTAACATATATCATAATCTATCACTAGATAGCGGCTAAGCCGTTTCTGGTTGGTCGAAAGCAGTGATAGAATATACATTTTGAAGCAGTATGTTAGAATGATATTTTATTGAGAATATGAGCCATTCCAAACTTGTAGAATATACTATTATGAACGAAGTTTGACTCAAGATGTAAACACACATTGGATCCTGCCTTTATAAACTATCGTACACGCGATACATTCCAAACCTCTAAGTGTTCCTATAAGCAGTATAATAGCTGAGACACTTGCATTGTTGAAACATATTTTTGATTGATAACCTGTTGACCGCCGGCTACGTCCGAAAAAACCGCTGACACCCATAGAAACTGTTAAGACGTTGACTCCGCTACCGCGTTGTCATCCTCCACGTTTCAAGACATAAAGGGATAAAAACGGCAAGACGTCAAAAATTATACTGTAGGTTATGGGAAAGTTTATGAATTAACAGCAATATATTATGGGGTGGTCTGTCACGGACATTGTGACGGTCGATGTATGAGCTGTCTGTTATGTGAACGATACCTTATGTCTTGTTATAGGGTTATGAGGTCTGTCAGAAACAACTGTGATAATGATCAATCGACCTAAAGAGCGGTCCGTCATGAAATCTACGTGATTATATGATCTGTCGAAAGCGTAAAAATATCGAATCCGATTTAGCCCTTTTGTGATTGACTTACGAAAAATTCGTTCAAAGAGGGTGCCTACGTCGTATAAAGAACCTAATTGCCAAATTTCAAGTCGGTCGGCTTCAAACTTTCCGAGATTTCGTGATGAGTGGGTCTACTGGTATTTGCCTTTTACGTACAGACTAACTGTGGTCCGCAGAAACAGTTAATTTCCGTCGAAACAGTTACGAGGGTGTGGAAAGACGTCAGATTACTCTGTGTCATTTGCAAGTTTATTCGAGTTGAAAGGAATATCTATGTGATGGAGTGGTCTGACATTGTGTGACTGTCAATGTATCAGCTGTCTGTCATCTTCTGCAGGGAGGCGGATTCCACAATCCCTCATGTCATGATGTCATGTACAACTAACTATTCCTATGAAATCTTCCATATCCATACTCGGGATCACCACCAACAGCACCCTCCCATGGGATGAACATGTGACGTCCATTGCGAAAACCGCTTCATAAAAACTTGGTTTCCTATTCCCTGCCAAGAGCTCCTCATAATCTACAATCTACATGTTTGGAGTTCGGCTCTTAAAAATTCGCTGAAGCTCTTGAATTATATACAGACTAGAGCTATTCGTCTGATTGATGATGTCACACTTACGAATTCATTGACCCCTCTCGAGCATCGTAGGAAGGTGGGCGATTTCTCCGTTTTCTGTAGATATTTCCATGGTCGGTGTTCATCAAAAATCTTGCCTGTTGTTCCACCACGAGAGATTCTAGATGGGCGGACTAGACGAGCTCAAGCTAGTCACCTCTTCATTGTCAAACCTCCCGAACTTCTTCCTTCCAGACTTAATTTTTCGGTTGAAAGGTGAAGTTGTGGAACTCTTTGCCTAGTGAGGTCTTTCCTTATGGCTATAACCTCCAAATCTTCAAGAAAAATTCGAATGCCTATGTCCTCTCCCAACATTCCACCACTGACTCACTTGATGTAAAAATTTAAACGTTACCGGTGATTTAAAGTCAATCTATATATAGATTTAGTGACTCAATGAGTTGTTGCTTTGATTAGCTTTGTGTTGCAGTCGCCAGATATATTTTGTGACCGATTTGGTAGTTTTATAATTCTAGAGTCAGACATTTACCGAAAGAATATATAGTAAAATTATTTCTAATAGAAATCGATAGGTGACATTTACTTAACAATAAAATATCTTCAATTCACTCACCTCCAACGTCTCTCAATTGATGAATGCCGGGGACAGCTCCAATTTTGTCTACTTCATCTAGGAACACTATACCAACTTGTGCTCTATCAACAATGTAACCAGCGTCTTGTAGTAGCTTGCCTATCACACTTTCTATGTCCTCACCAACGTAACCGGCTTGGGTTAAAGTTGTACAATCACAGATAGCAAATGGTACGTCCAGACACTGAGCAATGGTTTGAGCTAGTAAAGTTTTTCCAGAACCTGTTGGTCCTAGTAGGAGGATATTGCTTTTTTCAAGGCGGAGATCGTGATTCTTTCTGTCTAGTATGTCGGAGCCGGTGGGCCTTTGAGTTGTGCTGTGATCACCATGTTGATGAAAATTGAATCCCATGTTGTTGCCATGTCCCAACCCTGTCGTATGGAGAAGATCTGCACAATATATGAAGTAAATCTAACTACACAACTAACTAGCAGAGCATGAAAACAAAATACAAAATTTACTTCAATAGGTTCCCCCAAATACAAGAAATAAAATTTGAATGTTTATGCATATTTGAGCACACAAATGTAGGTATTATGAAATAATAATAACTCCACGTCTGTCGCCTTTCCTATTCAAACAATATTTAACTCTGCTTATAAAAAGATTTTAATGACATGGTTCAATGAAATAAGTTCACAATAAATGGTTCCTGAAATCGTTTGGTTTAAAAGATTTGACACTATCTTAGCAAGTTTAAAAAAGGTACCAAATATTTATCAATGGAAAATCAGGTTACCTTTAGATGAGTTGCTGTTGTGCTCATGCATAAACATAATTGAAATTTGTGTTATGTTTGATTTTCAAAATACAATCACACACTCGCAAACTTATTCGATTGTTATACAAAGAGCATATCTCCATCTATGACTAAAGCACTAGGAGTTTAGACACGGCTATTCAACATTTTCTATCCAATAGCCTATTCTCAAGGCGTGTTTTCTTTTTGAAAACACGTTGTTTGCCCTAGCGTTATTTGGACAACAAATAAAATATTACCAGTGAAATCGAAACAAGATTCTCAAAAAGTTGAGGCCAAACCCTCGAATAGGCGTTTTCAGAGCCGGATCAAGTAGTCTTCGGATCCAAAGGCGGTACAAACTTTCGGGACATATTGATTCTTTTAAGAAGTCGAAAAGAAATAGATATATTTATAATAAACCATTTTTATTACAAAAAAAACATATTTTAGTAGGTAGAAAATGAAAAAAAAAATTAAAGTATAGACAAATATAACTTTAAATAAAATTATTATTACAAAAACCGAACATTTAAAAAAATTTACTTTGCCTTTTTTTTTGCAAAATGGCTTATACCTCATCCAAGTTTATAAATTCTAAGTAATAACTTTCTTGACCCATAGTTGATCGTAAATAATTTTTAATTCGTCTTAGAACTGAAAACGATCTCTCCTCCGTTGGTACATTTGATAGAGGGATAGTCTGGATCAGTCCAGGCATTAGACAAAGGTCTGCGGTGGTGGGATGCGATGACTGTGGTCGGCGCATTCGGTGTAGCCATAGAGGTATTATATAAATGGAGGTGAAAAGTATTATGCCGAAACAACTGAAATCATGATTCAAATAGATGTCCCCCTCTACTCCGGTTTTTACTCATTCATATATCCCCTAGCATGAACGATGTAAATCTAAGGTAAGGCTCTATTTAAGTTTAGTATAATACTTCTATGGTTTACGCGGCTTAACTACTACCCACCTATCCATACCTACATACGAATTATATTATGTGATAGTATTGAACTTTCCTTTATATTCAAACTAGAACATACTTGTAACATGTTTCTAAATCTTAGTTGTGCATTTCCCGTTAATAAATTAAATTAAATAACTATTAAGCTTTGACGATAATGGAGCTAATTAATGTCACCAATCAAAATAAGTAAAATAAACACAGCAACAAAAAATATTTTTGATTTTTTAAATGTTCTTTGTTTTTATTTGCCATTAAATGAAATTTTGTTCGAAAAAGAGCAAGAAACAGTGAGAAAACAGCACATCCTAACCTAAGGTACATTAACCTTGTATATGTTTGTAAATATATTATGTAAATATCTAGGAATATTAAATAAAAGGAATTGTCAAATTATTGCTCTTACGGGTATTATGAAGTGAACAATTACGATTAATAGTTAATAACAAATTAACGAGTGTTTATAAACAAAATTCGTATTATTTTGCGGTTCGCACTCTATATAATATATGGAAAATGTTGAAAAATCATTTTGAGTCCATACTAGTGAATTTATACATATACAATAAAGCGTTTTTTAAACACATTATGTTGTCAATTGGAATAAACTTTCAATGTAATGTATAATGTATAATTTTCACGTCTTTATTTGTTTGTGATGGTTTGCAATATACAGTGGTGATAAAGTAAGGAATACAATTTTTAATTGCGTTATTTAATGTTTTTGAGCAAAACGCTCGGACAGGTAAATTTTATTGTTTAATTAGCCACCTTATGACAAAAATAATATTTATGACGTCAGATGTTTTTGCTTAATGACGTCATCATTGGTTTTTTTCAATGACAACCCGAATTTTTTTAGCTGTTTTTTATAGATGGTTCAATTACTTAAATGAGGGTATAAAAAAATTGGTACCTTAGAAAACTTTTTTTGAGAAAACAACAGACTTACTGTAAGAAATACAAATGTAACTTTAATGGAAGAAAATCTCAATTATAAACCCCAAAAACAAACAAAATTTATCGCAAATGTTCAAATTGCTCTCCGTCAACCATTTGGCACTAACCGATCAGGGTGAATTCTTTGCCGTAGATCGGCTCAATTATTTGGCCTATTGAAATAAACTTTTGATTTTAAATAACCTCACTTCAAGGGAGTCAAGTCTGGGGAACGCGGTGGCCACTCAATTGCTCCTCGACGTCCTATCCACCTTCCAGGAGATGTGGCGTCAAGATATTAACGGACTTTGATTCCAAAGTGAGGAGGCGTTCCATCTTGTTCAAATCAACCTGACGGGGTACATCCGCTTCGTGATCATTTGGAAACATTGCTGTCAGGGCTGACACTAAATCAAACCGTAAAAAGGCCAAATAACGTGCTGCTGTAAAGTTTCCCTGTCAAACGCCGTCCGATTATTCCAATCCATACATTTAATTTCCCTTGGCGTTGACTGTGAGAGTCGTGAGTCTAGTGAGGATTTTCTCTTGACCAATACCTGCAATTGTGATGATGTACTGTCCCATTCAGGCAAAAAGTGGCTTCGTCAGAAAAGAGGATGTTATTTATAAAATTGGGGCCCTCATCGCAGCGTAACATTAGTTCTTCGCAAAACTGCAAGCGGCGGTCTGGATCATCCTCGTTTAATTCGTGAATCAATTGAACTTTGTAACGATGATATATCTTTTCTTGAACAATTTCACGACAAAAGAGTGGTCCACGTTGTTATTTAGGGATACCTGGCTTGTAGAATGGTGAGGATTTTCATCAGCTTCAAGTAACATATCTAATCTGGTTTCTTCGTTTACTCGAGGTCGACCTCTCAGAGGCAAATCATGGACGGATCCCGTTTCAGTAAATTTGGCAACCAATTTACTTACTGTGGATCTTGCAATAGGCAGTCTATCAGGATGTTCTTGGTTGAATATTTCACATGCTTCCTCATGTGTTCTTAGCTTATCACCATATCCAACCATTATTAAAATTTCTATTCTTTCCCGTTCAGTTAAATGTGCCATTTTTTGTTTTGTTAACGGCAAATATAATGTTAATAAAATTGCTGAATGTCTCTTTCACACTCACTAAAATACTCAAGTGATGTCGTCATTGAAAAAACTAATGATGACGTCATTGTGCAAAAACTTATGACGTCATAATTACAATTTTCGTCATAAGGTGGCTAAATAAGAATTAAAATGGACCTGTCCGAGCGTTTTGGTTAAAAGCATTAAATAACGCAACTAGAAAGTTTGTTCCTTTCTTCATCACCACACTGTATTTTCGGTTCCTACGAGCGAGGGAAGCTATTGATCTATGGATTACAGTTCATTTGTTGAACATTCGTTATCGTTTTCCAACTGGAACGCATATTCCTCAACTTTCGACTGCTTTCAGAATGTTGTTCGATTGCACTGGTAACATTCAATTTTTGTCAAAATAGCGCCTTCGCTAAGAGTTCATCAATTTGTTTTGGGAAATGACGTCAACGAATTTCGTTTTCAACGCAGCACCATTTGAGCTTATTGTAAAGGTTATTAATTTTGTAACGATATTGGTTAAAATAATAATGAAGGTTGCTCTTTGCACTAAACTGTTGCTTTATTTTACTTGGGGAACCGTATAAAAATGCGAAAATAAAAAAGCATGCAGTACAAACAGACAATATAGACACGGCTGTATTTACCTCGATGTGTGACACTGTGATGAGGTCCATGATCCATGAGAGTGACATCTTGTCTAGGTACAGTTGAAGGACCCGCCGGACTATTATTGAATATTCTTTTATAATGATTGTAAACTGCTACTGCGAGAACCTGGAAAATAACAAATTTTAAAAGGTGATTCAGGTCGTAATGGGGGCTTGGTAAGATGCCATTGTAAATATAAAAAAACCTAAATCTATCATTGACTGGACAATATACTCTACCAGATTATATGTTAGAAAGGGAATAGTTCATTTCCACGAGTATTTTAGACAATTGACACTTGCGTTTCTAGTAGGAATTTTCCAGGTTATTTCTTCTGTTCTCAATAATTTTTAGTCTGTACCACTTGGTCTAATTTATAATTCATACATGACATAGGTCGCCTAAAGGCAATCTTCCCTCTGTCACCTGCCACCTGTTTCAGGATTGTATTGGCAGTATAACAGAAACAACTGGTAATGACCAATTAAATTTAGGATGATTTAATGATCATGAGTCATTTTAATCCAAAATGTCTTACCTTTTTCGCGTAGTCTTGACCAACAACGTGTTTATTCAAATAATCGTATATTTTCTTAGGGGGTGGTGGTGGTTTCCTGTAGAATCCTGATTTGGCGTCTTGTCCTTCCTTCTTCTTGCTGTCGATTTCACTCAAAACGACGAAAAAATGATGACATTTCTCGCACTTTACGAATCTTGTGGAGCTAACGAATGTTTCTACATGTGTACATGGATCTCCACATTTAGGGCATGAGAGTGTGTTCTTATTTTTCCCTCCACCAGAAGTAGTCGTACCTCGAGGCGGAGGTGTACCCGTATCTTTAGGTGGATCACCAGTATTTACAGATTTATATAAACCACTTCCACTACTAACGCACCTGCTCAACGTTATGGTATTTTGAGTTTTGGTATACACTGCAGACAGTATTCCTGTAATAAAAAACTCATTTAGTGAAAAACAATTTCTTAAAAAACGCAAAATATCAAAACATCTAGTACATATTTATAGAACATGGAGGTACACTGTTTATATTTGGAAATGTACTATTAAAGACGAATAATAGGATGATGTAAGAAAAAATAATAGCAGGTAGGTGTGCTGAAAATACAGAAAATAGGCTTCTTCTCATTGAGCACGGTTTTTTTTTTCTCGAATTAGATACACCCAGGAGCCATAAGGTTGTCATAAAGCTATTATTCGTTTCATTTATTTGATTGTCTTGTTTGTCGCTATTAAGATCATGGCGAGCACATCCTGAATATATTCAGAACAATCCAAACTGGTGTGAAGTAGTCAAATTTTTGGGGGGGTTGTGGCAATATTATAGTTTCATGATCAAATGCAGATTCCCAGATAAATTAAATATGCTTAAGATTTGCATCTGCCAGTCTAGGGTAAAATTAAAAAATTTTAATAATGGGTAATCTTATAAGCTAGCGACATCAAGGAGGTTGAATAAACATCAAATTGGAAATTATTGTTTAAGCATTCATTTTAGGAGTTATTCCAGTTTAAGAGAAACTTTCGCTGAGGAAAAAAAATGTTCATCAAAAAATGATTGAGCTACAAAAATAACCTCATGGTTTCTATTTCAGAAATTAATATAATATAACCCTCTGCTCTAAACTTTCGAGTTTCCTCTCAAATTTCTTAAATCAGTCCATACTCTCCAAGATTTTCCACCTACCTCTCTCTATGATCTTTCATACCGCTCTGGTACCCCTTCGAACAAAACAAATCTCAATTAAACTGATGGAGGTATTTTTGCGAATACTACTGTAAAGGGGTGTAACGTTACTCGCGTTTGTCGTTATTCTTTTATTCTTTTTAATCAAATGGATAAGCTAATTATCACAAAACTCAAAATTTAGGACTTATATTCTTGGTAAATTGAATAACTATTGCATTTTCCCAATTGTATGGAATTTAAATAATTAATTGAAAAGGAAAAAAAATTAAAATTTTTTTTTAGGCACGGTTCTTTTAAAACCAAATTTCACCAGAGTAATATATAAAAATTCTCGGGAAATAGGTCACATTAACACTTTGTTTTAAATATTCGTCTTTACGTACGTTTCGGTCTCACGACCATCATCAGAAGACTCACTATGTCAAAAAAAGGGGGTTTATTAAAACTAATTATAGCACAAGCGTCTATATCGCACAAATTTAATTTCATTCAAAAGAGCCCACGCCGTCGAAACGAACAGAACCACGAATAATCGAAATTGTATCGTCTGTATTAAAGTATAAAAAAAATTTTTGTAGTAAGAATCCGCTATTCAGTAATATTCTTAAAATATACAAGTGCATGTTGGTATTCTCACAACAACTGAGATCGAAGTTATTTGTCGAGCATCTACTTTCGAACCAGATGTGTAAGATGTATGACATACTTAAGAAAGGTTTCAGACCTGTAATGGAAAATTACTACTAAGTATTTATCCTAAAAACATTTTCAACAATTATAAAGACGTATGTAGGAATTTGCAAGAGATTATTTAATCAAATTAGTATAAATATGACTTAGATTTTGTATATCTACCCTATGGTTTACAGAATTGGAATCCCGTTTCATGTGAATCATCTCCAGGATAGATCTTTTATAATAATTGGTTTCCTTAGTTAAGATATCAACATTTTTGTAGTCAAATTGATGGTTATAATCAAAGCAGTGCTTAGCAAGGGCGGTGGAATTTTCTAAGTTGTTATTTCTTGTGCTATATTTATGGCCGTACATTCTTTTTTGTAAATATTGTTTAGAGATTCCAGTATAGGTTCCATCACAATCTAAACAATTCAATTTATATACTGTGTGGGTTTGTTTATCTTTAGGTATTACAGGTTTTAGATTTTCAAACATTTCTTGATTTTCTCTGAGGTCTCCGGAATGTATGGTAAAGTTATAAAATTGTCTGTATTACCTTTTATGTTATTCTTATACGACGAACCATTATAGATTTTGTTTATTCTCTCTTTAATGATAGGATTGAAGAAAGTTTTTAGGTAGCCATTCGTTTCTAGTGTATTACGAACAATTTTTAAATTTTTGGGGCGGTCATCTGCGTGGGACAATTTTATCGCGCGGTCTGTAAGGCTGTTTATGACACTTTTTTTATAACAAGTTGGTGCAACGAAATTGAAGTGAAGATAACGTTGAGACCAAACTTCTTTAGTAAACCAGGAGGTTTTTATTTTTCCATCTGCATCATGCCCAATGTTCATATCTAGGAAATGTATGTTTTTGTTTAATTCTATTTCACAAGTGAATTGAAGTTTACAGTGGAAATTGTTAAATTTATCAATTACATATTGAATTTTATCGTTGGGAACACACATAAGGCAATCATCTACATACCGTTTAAAGAATACAGGCCGAAAATCTAATGAACTCATAACATATTCCTCTAGGCACTCCATAACGAGGTTAGCAAATGTACCTGAAATAGGTGATCCCATTGCTGTGCCGAATATTTGTCCAAAATATTGCTCACCATACTGAAAGTATGTGCATTCTAAACAAAACTTTACAGCATTTATAAATTCCGATTGATCTAGAGGTGTGTGGTTTTTGATCTCTGCCCAACGTTTTTTGATGCTATTCAATGCCAAAACGACAGGTATATTTGTAAATAAAGAAACAACGTCCAAGGAAATCAGTTGATGGTTTGCGGGTACGGATTGATTTTTTATAAATTCATTAAAATGCCATGAGTCTTTCACATAGAATTCATTTTTTCCTATTATATTATTGATAGATTTTGATAGAAATTTTGATAAATTGTAAGTAGGCGCTCCAATATTACTAACAATGGGTCTTAGAGGTATATCATTTTTATGTAGTTTTGGAAGCCCATAGATATAAGGTGCTAGCCCATTATGGCAAATTAATTTATTTTTTAATTATCTTATTTTTTTTTCTTTATTATTTCACCACAGTAGAAAAATCTTTTGTGATTATAAGCTAATCAGAATAATTTCCAACAGTGTTCAGTACCCAAGAAAGATGTAAAGAGACAAGTAATGTGAGAGATTGTATAGATGTAGTTAACTTTTCAGTAAATAAATTTCGCTTTAAGAATCTTTGTTAAGCAGACAAGTTGTGCCTGAAACAATTAGAAAAACCCAGCCAGTCAGTCATGTTAGGTAAGCAAACCTTTGCCCTAGCAATAAATACCGCATGACAAATTGAAATTGAAAATTTTAATAGTCGAAAATCAAGAAATTTTAGGGATTTTGATCGATGTTTCAATTTTTTTGTGTACACAAGAAATATCTATTTTGATTTACGTTTAGCTATTTTGACTGTGTAAGGATGAAATTCGTATCAAGTACCCAAGAAAGATCTGAAGAGACAAGTAATGTGAGAGATTATATAGACGTAGTTAACTTTTGAGTAAATAAATTTCGCATTAATAATCTTTGTTAAACAGATAAGTTGTGCCTGAAACAATTAGGAAGACCCAGCCAGATTTAAGTAAAAGTTTGATTAATATGAGCAAACCAATTCGTACAGCATTCAATAATTCGTGGTATGAAAAATATGATTGCTCCAAGGGAAAGTTAGTTAAACTACATGATAGAAAATCGTATGTTCAAACATGAAAAATTATGTCGTTCTGTAGACAAACCTTCGCCCCAGCAAAAAATACCGCATGACAAATTGAAACTGAAAATTTCAATAGTGTAAATCGAGAAATTTTAGCGAGATTGATCAATGTTTCAATTTTTTTGTGTACACATGAAATATATATAAAACTTATACTTGTCTTTTTGTCATATTTTTTAACATTCATCACTTTTTCCTAGTTCTTCTGCAGTATTTTAATTTATCATAGTTATAATTTATACACTGTAACATATACCCTTTAACAAAATTCAATCTAGAAACATTTTTCCAAAAATTGTTATTTCTATTTAAATTGAGACAGATATTTACCTCCTGCAGAATTAAGTTCACATTGAAGCAAGTACTTATTTGAGAACAAACATTATGTACAATTTGGTAAGGAAATAATTGTTTGTAATACAACAACAAATAATTTCAATCAACAATTTTATTTTCTATTAAAGAATCAAACAATTATACTTGGTACAGATTAGGTATCCTTACAGGGTATCTTGAAATGCATTGTGAATGACGTTCGTCATTGACAACTTAAATAATTTGCAAGAACTTCAACAAAGAATAGTTCAGCAATGTGCAACCTTAACGTCAGAAATGCTGCAAAACGGTTTTCACAGCATGAGGATGCGCGTCAACTTGTGCATCGAACAAAACGGGGGACATTTCCAACAGTTACTGTAATTTAGTTTTTCTTGTTAATAAAACCGTTATTTCATAATTTGTAGTTCATTATTGTTTTACAACTGAAATAAATAGGTATGAAATTTGTAGGTTATTGATGATGTCAGTGTGACAGTGACATAATTATTTGAAACGTGAAGTAAGACACACGTTTTAGATTCCACAACCACCCTTGACTAAGATAATTTTTGATATCCCGGTACATGCTATCATATACATGCCAGTGTATTAGATAATTGTGAATAGCGGAAATAGAGAGATGCCGTAAAAATATCTTCGAATTGAAAGAGTGACTTAATACATTGATGTTATGTAAAACTTTTGTCGATTGAGAATTATTGGCTCACCTTAAATACCGTCAAGTTTAAAACCTGAAATAAAGAAGATCTACAAGATTTATGAAACCTTGAATTTCTTGATTTCGCGTTACTCAAATACATAATATTTCAAGTGATTTATCACGAGTTTCGCCCCGGTTATCGGATGATATACATCCATTTTTCTAATGACATTGAAAATTCAGACAATTAATAGCTTCCAAATGACTAATTTATTGAAAACAACTTGCTGGATATTTCGCTTATTTATTTGGTTTAATTTGTTTGTCGATCCGCTCACAAACTTCATATGTTAGGTAGCTCATTTACTTCCCTCACTATACTTAGGGAGTAAGTATTAAGGAAGTATTGTAATCGGTATACTTTTTTTCCCATTTTTTCGCCGTAATATCCGATTTGAGCCTTTCTGAATCATAAGACTATTTTCGACATGATGTTGGATTGTGTGCACGCGCGCGGGTGTGTGTATTGTTTTCTGGTTATAAATCACAATTTAGCTTGCAGATGTGTGCTAATTTCTCATTTCAAGATTCAAGTGGCATCACAGTTTATTTTATGTGTTCACTCTGTGGCAAATGAAACAGAGTTGCAAAATTTCTATATACCCTAGAGTATAAATTTGAGGTCTTTCATTAGCTGTTTCTAATTCATTTCCAATATTGCTGTTCCTACAATCATACAATTGACTCGCAAAAGTGTCCGAAAGAGAAACATGTTGCTAAAAAAAGTGATGGAAGTCAGTGATCGATTGATGAAGGCTTTTTATTATTTGTAAACAAAACTAAACACAGCTTGATGTACTAGCAGAAAATCCATACTATAGGTATCGGATGATATATACTCCCACTCTTATTTCAAATAATTGAAAGCTTTTAAACGAGCAATTATTGAGAAAAACTATTTTGGTAATCAGATTCCACCTAATCGAATTAATAAAGATTGCATCTCTGTCCGTCTTCAAATTTTATGTGTTTCTCAGTGGTAGTAATTTTATAGAAAGCAACAGTGAATATAGTATTGAGCTTGGAATCCGAATTAAGATCAGTATCGAACAATACAATAGCGAAATAGGAAATATCCTAATCAAAATATAAATAAAATCAACTATTGTGGAACTTTTATAAAACAAAGTCACCCCAGTTCCACTCTCAAAATTATGTATTCTCTAGGCTGGAGAAGTAAGTCAGGTGGTAAAGATTGCTAGATATGTAAAGAGATTATTTGCGGATTATAAATAGCTGTCTGATCATTGAAACTAAGCTGTTAACTCGGTTTCAACATTTCTACTTCTAGGTACATTTTGGATGAAAGAGGAAACAAGTTCCTTTAGATTTAGAATATGAATTCTTAACGGCCTTCCATTTATAGGTTAATGAAATTCACAAAGGAGATTAACACATTAATCCAGTTTGTTCTTACATCAATACATCATGCCAAAAAATTGCTAGAAAATAGGTAGATATTATAGATGCTTTAAAAATTTGTTTGCCAAGCAGTCATATGAATTATCAATGATGAGTCGTTGAACTAAAATCCTAATCAGAAATCATTTGTTGTTAAGATATGTTTATTCTTGTTTTTTTACATTCAAAACCTAGTCGAAGTTTTAAACACATTGTACAGAATAGTGAGCTAGTTTTGAATGATCAAATAGATATTTACCGTCATCGATGGTGTCGTGGTTAGCAATGTGGTCTATTCCTCTGTATACCCAGTTAAATACCCGGGTCACCGCCGAGATATTTTCGATATATATCGTAAATATCTCAGGCAAACGGCAGAATAATATCTGACCGTGCTTTTCTTCACGTTAGAAATCCCTACCTGTGCTTGATAGTCAGAATTGGGAGAGATATTTTCAAGTTGGGGTGACGTTAAATAAACATAATAAAAAAATACTTATTCTAATTTCCCCAATAAATCAATAACTTTGTCAATACATAATCTACCATGTCCCTACCCTAATTGAATACAGATACCACATAATAACTACCATCAAAAGCGACATGGGATTTGAGTATTTGAGTGCGCATATCCAGTCGCGATTGATTTGTTGGTATCCAAAACATAAACAATGCGAGGATGTCATTCTGTCATTGCAGTCATGCTTAAATATCATATTTTTGTACTACTCTATTGTTTCTGAGTTTGATTATTTTCTTTTTCTATTGTGAATATGAATAAACAAGATGGAACTGCATGTAGTTGATGATGCTGGAGCAGAAAAGATGCTGAAAGGTAGTTGAATCTATTTAAAAAAATGTAAATTCTTAATCTCAATATGACGTGAATACATATAAATATGTACATAGAAGTAAACATGATTGTGGAAAACTTAAGATGCTGTTGCAAAATTTTGTTTAATTTCTTGTAATCGTAAGGATTTGCAAGATGGTGTTACACTTTATAATGATGTGCATTATGTTCTTCATTTTAGATTTATATGCATTTAGTTTTAAGTATCTATTTATGTTCCATATAATTTACGTTTAAATAAATATTCCTTATACACGATTTTTGAGTTCTTTCCATATAAAAAATCTCTTAAACAGCTATCACTTATTAATTTTTATTTACTTATTCAATGCATCAACAGGGCAAAGTTCCAAATCAGCATAAATAGGAGTGCCAAAAAAACAATATATATATTGGTACTGTGTAAGGCTTATGAGACCTTGTAAACTAATGCTTCTTGCATTTTATTCATAAAACCACAAGTTTGTTTATAAAAATAGAAACCATTCAGTAATTAGGTAGTTTAAGTAAGGAGAATACCAGAACTGTAAGTAATTCTAGACTTTATGAAACTGATTCCATACGATGTATTTATTTTTCATTTAGTATTTTGGAAACGTCACAAAATATGTGAAATATTTTGATAAAATAATTTTGTTATTTTTATTACTTCCTGACATACATCCTCATATGGAACTCGTAATACCTGAAGAAAAAATAGCAATTTGAGTGCACGTTTTCTAAGCATTATTTATGAAAATCATGAACTAAATACCATATAACATATTTGTATACTTCATTATATTAAACGCGATTCGATCCGATCTTTGAAGTATTAATATTTCAACTACCAATACTCATATTTTGTATCATATGATACGTCATGAGTTATGATTCTTCCAGGGGTCGATCCTTTGTAATCCGGAAATTTAGTATCAATAATGTAGCGCCATCTATCAAAAGCAATATTATTGATATAAAAAAGTACCAATTTCTTTGCAAATGGTTTGGATTAGGTTACAGGTTTCTGCTTTATATGCACTTTTCAACATAACATTAGCATCGCATCAGCCTATCATCTATGATCTTCAACATGGAATTGAAGTAAATAATTTCTTCGAAGAAAGACTTTTAAATGTTTCCAATAGGCAATTATTGATGACAGATGTGTAGACAGAAACGATGACGACTGAAAGTTTCCTAGGCCTTATATATCATTTTTATGGAACATAAATTGAATTCTCTAACACAAGGTGTAATAAAATAGAATTCTTAAACGAGAGGCATGTTTCACAATATTGAAGAGACTACATTGCATCTGTTTTTGAAGAATGTAATATAGAACACTAGACATCTGTAGTCACAGATAATGGTGATAATATTGTAAAATCGCCCTGTTTTGTCCACAAGTTAGATTAAATCCATGTCTTTTTTTATCGGAAAATAAATTGAATTCTCTAACAAGAAGTATAAAATAATAATATTAAACATTAGGCTTATTTCACAATATTTAAGAGACTGCAGTGACGCTGTTTATGAAGATCGAATATAGAACATTCCAAAGTAACAGATAATAGTGATAATATTGTAAAAGCGCCCTGTTTTGCCCACAAGTTAGATTTAGTACAAAAGTATGGTTCATATTTCTTCATAGTGGCTACTAAAATTACAGAAGATGTGGGAAGGATTTAAAATATTCTAGAACAGATAAAAGTCATTGTAACCATTCATTAGTATTAAAAGACCTTGCAAATAAATATTTATATGTTATTGCAACATCAGTTCCCTCTGAAAGTTTATCCTCAAAACTCAGAAATATTATACAAAAAGCCATAACCGCTTATAGGGGGAAAAAAGTATATTAGTCAACGAGCATATTATGGTGGCTATTATTCACGTGGATGAACTTTACGGCACGAGCCGCAGGCGAGTGTCGTAAATCATCCAAGTGAATAATAGCCATAATATGCAAGTAAAATACTATACTTTGTCCACGACCCATAAATAATACTTTGATACTAATAAACTTTGCTGTTGAAACAAGTCGAACCAACAAATTGTTGACGTTTCAAATTAAATTCGATCTGACTTGACGTTTCATAGCACGGTCTATTTTTATCGTATTTGCCTATACGATAGGTGGAGCGGAAAATGTAATAAATGAAAACATGTTTTTATGCTTACAAAGCTTTCTTTTATTCAAGTAATTTTTAGGTGTAAGGTAGGATACACGATACTTATAGTATCAATTATTTTCGTATGATATTAGACGGTATCGATACCCTTCTGTAGGATCCGTATCGAAACAGTATTGAATTCGTAATTTTAGCAAGGAATTCAATATTCACGTGTCTTGAAGCGTTGAACGAATATTTAATAAAGTGTAATAATAATAAAGCAGCTTGAAGTGACTCCTTACAAAGATACAGGGGTGTTGAAATTTCTTTATGAAAAGTTTTAATTTTTCAAATTTAGCACAAACTATGAAACATATATTGGAATTTTTGTAGCGAATATATTTTGTAGAATTCCATGTTTTTATGAACGATTTTTGTAACGTCTTAAGTCATAAAGACTGGTGGTGTTCGGTTGATAAATAAAATATTTAGTAGCTGCACTGAAGGCTGTAATGCGAGTTGTAGTTGCACATAAAGTGCTCACCCCCACTTGTAGGGGTACTGGTTGTGGTACAAAAATAAATTTCCTAGAAACATGGAATTGTATAAGATACATTGGCTACCTAAATTTCAATATAATATGTTCCATAGTTTGATATACACATATTTAAAAAACTAACATCCTGTATCTTTCTGAGGAGTCACTTTAAGAACTTTTCTTGTTAGAATTACGGATTCAATCAATTCATCCAGAATTCTCAGAATAAAGCTGAGAAAACCGTATAATATTGAATGTTGTAGTAATGTGCGCTATTTATGTTCAGAGATAACTCATTCTATATATGTAGAACGATGGATTATATGAATACACTCAAAGAACATTTTTATGCAGAATTTCCTAAGCTACAATTTTCCTCATTACTATTTAACTCGAAAAATTGATAACTTTCCAGATAATTACAAAAAACCTCGGCATAAATTGAGGGTACTTATCAGGATATGCTTAAACATCAAACTGAACTAGTTCATTACTTTTCTTGATGTCGCTGAGCCTATTTGAAGTGTCTTCATAAGCCTGAATCAAATTCAGATGATACGTTACACCGATAGGTAAAGTACTGACAAAACTTTCAAGATTGAATTTTCCGAAAATGGATGATCCAATGTAGGTAAACTAGGTACCGTTGTAAAGAGGTACAGATCTTTCAAATAATAAGGTAGGTATCACTCGACCAACTCGACCCATCTTTTTATTTAGAATTTCGGGGTTGATAATCACCCCGTTAAAGAGTTGAAGCTATACAGTCAGTATATTCTCTAAAAGTTTCCCTCTTCCAAACAACATTACGTGTCCGACATCATATAAAATGAAGTGCTAAAACTTTTACACAGTCAACATTCATGAACCAAGATCACCTTTAAATCAGTTGCTCATGAACATGAACCATGGTATTTGTATAAAATCCGATTTTCAAATTATAATCGTTCAATCGTATTCGATTGTTGTTCAAAGAACAAATATAGCAGCAAGGTCGAAACATCTGTGAACTCTTAGCAAATTTGTTCACATCCTTTTATAAGATTTGTGTTTTACTTGATAAAGATCTGTAACATTGTTTTCCATTCACGGATATATTCTTCTTAATTCATTATCATTCTAGCTTTCAACAAGTAGTTCAAGCAATAGACGACGGCCTAATGTTAAATTTGCAGAAAGTAATACCTGAAAAAAAATATGAGCGTATAGAAAATTAAATTTAAAGGTGAGTTTCTGTTTCATGCAACTCGACCAGAAATGGCAAACAACATCTAAAAAATTGGCAAAGTTGCAAAAAGCGGTTTTTCTTAAATAAGTAAAAAATAATTCCGATCGAAAAAAGTTGAGTAAGAAAGTTGTAGGTATCAAATAGATCTATCGATTTGCTTCCATGACAATTATCGATATCTTTTATACTTTTCGAGTTATATTGAAAAAACCGTTAAAAATCGGGGTATCGAGAAGTCGTTAACTATTACCTCTTCCATACTTGCTAATTCTGTACGTATAGTCCTAGTTTACGAAGATATATTTTTTTTAATTTGGAATATTGTTAATTTTTCGAGATATATCGATTTTTGGAAAAAAAAAGGCGCTCTCATAAATCGGCTAGATCTTCTCAGCGGATGGTCCTAGAGTAACGATTCCAGGCTAATTTTCTTCTTGAAGAGTTGTGCTATAATGTTATTGAAGAAATATAGCGATTTTTCAAATTTTAAGGGTAAAAAAATTACTTATCTGTAAGACGCAATAAACATTTTATAGAAGTGTACGTTATGGATGTGATGTTAATGTTAAATACCTACATTTTCAATAAAAAAATATTAGGATATGTTTTATTGATTCATATTATTAGAAATTGAGTAACAAAGTGGCTTGTGCTTGAAAATCTTCAATATCTCGGCTTGTGGATCACTTACAATCCTTTTGTACTAAATCTGGGGTAGCTCGACGAGATAAACACGAATATTGTATTTATTTTCGCCTTAGAAGCAAAATAGACCCGAAAATATTTTTTTACATCTCTATTTGTCCTCTATTGTACTTTTAAGTCATTTAAATTATTATTTATCACCCTAACAGTATATTCCTTGTAATACCTCAAATGTTTTGCTTAGTGAATCATACTGACGTTATGGTTGCGGATCTCTACAACAATTATTTAATTATTTCAGTAAATAATTTTTTACGATACAAAGTTAAAGAAATGCAACATATTAAGATAAGTTTGAAATTTCATTTATTTACAAAATTATTATAAAATATTCATAAAATCCTTACAATCAAAGTAGCGGTATAAAACAGTCTTATATTAGTTTTCACAAGTGTCGCACAACAAGCATTACGTCAGTATGATTTAAAAAAAACGATATTCCCCAGATTAAGTACAAAATGTTTTTTGTACGTGATCCAAAAGCCGAGATATTGAAGATTTTGCAAGCACAAGCCACTTTGAACGGACGAAATCAGTTTCCCCCAATCCGCCGCACGCTCCGGCAGCCGCGTACGATTGTTACTCAATTTCTAATACTATAAATCAATAAATTTCTTTGAAATGAAAAAATCATTTTTTTTTCGGTAATTAGTGAAAAATGTCAGGAATCGATTCCCGTGAATCGATTCCCGTCAAAGACATTCTCCCAAAATGAAAATTGTAAGACTTATCTGGAAAAAACATGTACAAAAAAGTGCTATTTTTCAAAGTAGTTTTTTTTACGGAAAAATAGCTATATTTCTTTAATACCATTATAGCACAACTCTTCAAGAAGAAAATAAGCCCAGAATCGTTATTCTAGGACGATCCGCTGAGAAGATCTAGCCAATTTATGGGAGCACCTTTTTTCGAAAAATCGATATATTTCGAAAAAATATTGATATTTTGAATTAAAAACAAAAAACACTTTTTAAGCTTGACATGGGCTATATGTACAGCAAATAGCAAGTATGGAAACGTAATAGCTAACGACTCCTCGATACCCCGATTTTTAACGGTTTTTTCAATATAACTCGAAAAGTATGAAAGATATCAATAATTATCATGGAAACAAATCGATAGATCTATTTGATACCTACAACTTTCTCATTCAACTTTTTTCGATTCGAGCTATAGTTTTTCCCTTATTTAAGAAAAATCGCTTTTGGCAACTTTGCCAATTTTTTAGGTTATGTTCGCCATTCCGGATCGAGTTGCATAAAACAGAAACTCACCTTCAAATTTAATTTCCTATAAGCTCGTATTTTTTTTCAAGGTATTAATTTCTGCACGCACTTCTGTCTATTGCTTAGACTAAAGGTCAAAATATGTTCGGGGAAACGGAAAAGGGTATCAGTGCAAGATAATTCCATTGTGATATCATATTTTATTACAAAAGGATAAGCATCTGTCGGGATTTCCAAATTGAAGTGTTATATTTTCAGCATTGTAATATACATAACAGAATATTTTATTGTTATGACTGATGCAATACTGCATTAATTAAATTTTTATTCATCCACCAGCAGTGAACAGTCGCTGAATGATTACAAATTATTGAATAGTGTATTCGACTGTAAACTAGAATACCATAACTAATTTTAGGTCACAGCTCAACAGCATTGACAATTCTTATTTTCAATGTTAATAAAACTAAACTATAAAGTGGTTATGATATAATTTAGGTTCATGGTCACAGAGCTCACATTCATTGCAAGTGGCCAGCTTACCTTGCACACAAGGCTAATTGTTATTTTTATCAATATACAGGTTAGGAGTAGTGGCGCGAATATAAGGACGTACATGGAATTTCGTAATTATACCATGAAAGACGATATTGTTTAAATGAGCAAATATTATGGTATTCCAGGTGAATCAAACCATTGCGTAATGTTTAGATACACTTCTAGCTATAAAACACAAATATGTGAATATTTAAACCGTTCAGTTGATGTAATTATCATAATAGATGTCTTGATAAAACTTTATGAAAAAATTAGTTTTATAGTAAATCTCGAATTGTTTAGTTTCATCTCAATCATTGCGATTCGTAATCATGAAAGCTAAGTACGGAAGTAGTAACTGGAAAAATGACCCACTGACAAGCGCCCAAAAGTCACTTTTTATCGTCATAGTATCTTTTAATGATTAGTGCATCGATGCATCAAAACAGCGTTCATTGAGTGTCTATCTCCAGGTTCAAATATGGCGAGATAATGAGGTTAATAAAGACTGGGGGTGTTCGGTTAATACATAAAATGAGTTGTTTTTTATCTTCATATTATCTTTTAATGATTAAAATTTCTCAATAATTTGTTTGCTTAATACGACTTTGACTAAATTTACAAAAGAAATGTACTACTTGTGATTTGCAGTAATAAAAAGAGGTCTGAAAGATTTGCTACAAAATTTGATGAAAACTGATTAGTATATCGAGAACAGAGATCGATGAAGCTCTATGAGAAGAGCGAATTAGCTGTCTAGAACTATTGGTTTGTGGCTTTACTGATCGGTCTAGACTAGAAAGACTTTATCATTGATAAATTAAATTTTCTGGACTCGCTAAAAATTAATATAAAATGTCCGATATCCTATTGAACGATGTACAAATACTGAATAATCCTCCCTTGTTAAATTTGTATGATTATTTATCATTAAATTCCTCGATGGTTCAAACCCAATCAGATAAAATTCCACGAACCATCATCATCAGATTATCATTATGTATTAGATTAACTCTTTTGTTGTAAGCTAGTACTTTGTAATGAATAATAAACTATAGTTTCGCTAACACCGTTACAATTATTCATTAAACTAGTGAAATCGAACTTTTGATAGTTATTTTATTCAAGTTTAGAATGGATTTTCATCACGTAATGGCTGATTCTATTCAATTTTTGTAATATTTATTTGAGGAATCTACGGTGTTAGTGGAACTATAGATACATTTATTTATTAAATTTGTGAAAATCACACTTTTAATAGTTATTTTATTTATAAGTTTACAATGAATTTTCATCACATAATGGCCGATTCTATTCAATTATCTTAATATTTATTTGAATAAGCTACGGTGTTAGTGAAACTATAGTTACATTTATTAATTAAATTAGTGAAAATCAAACTTTTAATAGTTACTTTATTTAAGTTTAGAATGGATTTTCATCACGTAATGGCTAATTCTATTCAATTTTTGTAATACTTATTTGAATAAGTTATGCTGTTAGTGGAACTATAGTTACATTTATTAATTAAATTAGTGAAAATAAAACTTTTATTAATAGTTATTTTATTTAAGTTTAGAATGAATTTTCATCACGTAATGGCTGATTCTATTCAATTTTTATATATTTATTTGAATAAGCTACGGTGTTAGTGGAACTATACTTACATTTATTTATTAAATTAGTGAAAATAAAACTTTTAATAGTTATTTTATGTAAGTTTAGAATGAATTTTCATCACGTAATGGCTGATTATATTCAATTTTTGTATATTTATTTGAATCAGCTACGGTGTTACTGGAACTATACTTACATTTATTTATTAAATTAGTGAAAATAAAACTTTTAATAGTTATTTTATTTAAGTTTAGATAGAATGGATTTTTATCACGTAATGGCTGATTTTATTCAATTTTAGTAATATTTATTTGAATAAGCTACGGCGTTAGTGGAACTATAGTTACATTTATTTATTAAATTATTGAAACTCAAACTTTTAATAGTTATTATATTCAAGTTTTTGCACTGAATCTAATTCTGTCCTAATTATTGATTACTGTCAGAATTCAAAGTGAAAAATACAATCTTCGTTTCAATTATTCTAATGTTTCAGAAATCGGGTATTGACAACTTTTCAGAATAGTGCTTCACTAGATCATCTAACCTATCAATAATATCAGATCTTTCAAATTTTTGCTCTAATAATTATTTATTTTTATGAATTACATTTTGGCCCGTTTGAAATGAACACCACATAAGACAGGCCAAAGTACACTATGATTCTTCTTTCTTCAAGGTATATATATAATTTGACTGCCATTCTGGAACACTATAATGACTAGGCATAGTTAACGGATATGCTTTCAATATAACCCTATATACTTACGGAAACAAAACAATTCATAGCACAATACACTAGGTTTAAGCAATTTTTTGCGGTAATTATTACTATTATTACACCACACATTTTAATTTTCCAAAACTATTGTCGCTAGACGAGATATTTATCCAAATGCGTAAAATATAGGTAGGTACCATTGAAATTCGCATACTTTGACTTTCAGTATCATATAATTATTATCGGACTACACCGTGTTGCCAGTTTTAGCTTTGTTCCTGGCTAGTATTTAAAGTCTGCTGTAGCTGCGCGTATTAACTATAAAAGAGTTCACATTGTGGATACACTATAACACTATAAATAAGAAACAATCACCCTTATCCACTAAAAATACTATTAAAGTACTGATGACCTTTCAGTTACTTGAGCTATCACCAGAGTAAACTAAATCAGACAAAACAATATGGGCCTGTTTAATTACCATTTGTAATTAGTAGGATATATAAGAGATTACCCTCTGCTGGAGATAAATTTGAATTCATTAAATTGTTTTTTCGCTTATACATTTCCATCCCTTCTAAATTATCCAGACTATGTGATTTCTGTCTTTCAGGAGTGATAGTTTCTTGAGAAATGGCGTGACCTGTATTTAAAATATTTTAGGCTAACATTGATTTTTCACCATTACTTATCTTTATATGGGCAAAATGTTCTTTATATCGAGTTAGAATATTCATTCTAGTTTGACCCACGTAGCATTTTGAACACTACTCACTATCGATTTTGTAAATCCTGGATTTGTCAGAAACTTTATGAAAGATATTGGATACAAATTATGGAATCTATGACTTCCTGAAGACTAAGTGAGACTACTGAATTTTATTGAATTTTTTGAAGGTAGTGGCTCTAATTTGTTAATTGTTTGCGTTCCAATTCCCTTTTTTGTTTAGAAATAATGTTATTGATCAAAGATTTGTCGTAACCATTGTACAACGCTATTAAGTTTCGATAACTTCGTCGTTATAATTTTGCTGGCTCAAAGGGACGTTTAATAATCTATGAACAAGACTATTAAATGGAGGAACAATGTAGGGGGCGGGGCGAGCCTCAATTTTCTCGGTGTGAGGTTGGAAATATACAACAAAAATAGAAATTATAGGAAATTCGTAAGCCATCAAGACTGGTCAGAATTTAGTGTTTTATTTTGAAAGAGATATTTGCCGTATCTGATAATTTGTTCAATCACTGTGATGGCATATTTCAAATGTACATTTGTTGATATAGTTCAAGCAACAGAAAAGGAAAATAATATTATATTTCTAATAAGAACGCACGTAGGTCTGCAAAATACAGAAGGAGGTATGAATAAAAAAAAGCCAATCGTGATAAATACCCACAACACAATTGCCATAATAATTAAATAAATAAATACCTAGTATTCTTCGAATTATTTTAACAGGACAGTCTCATCATGTTGGAGTGCTCTTAACTATAATTCATTGTTTCTAACATTGAAATAGTCTCTATGAAATACTTGATACTTCTAGTAAGATGGTGGACCAACTTTATTGCACGTCTCGCGTGATATTTGATATTGAAGATGAAAAATTTAGAGCGAACTGTATTTAGAACAACGAAATAATACGCAAATTAAAATGTGTAATTTGGAATTTGTGTTTTATTTCGTTACAGCTAATACCCGTAGAAGAAACCGTCGGCTGCACCGCCACGTTCAAAGTTTCAATACTTAATAAAAATACTAAAACAGCTAAAGGCGTGGAAAGACGTAAAATTGTATTCTGTCATGTGAAACTTTATTATACTCTTCGCCGACGAAGTCCGAAGAGCATATTGCTTTACTCAAGCTATTTCTAAAATCGTTCAAAAAGGGCTTAGAGCAAAGATTCCTTCACCATGGTATTTTTCATCAAATTTCAAGCAACTTTGAAAAAATCCGTCTGTCTGTTGGCATGTCGACACGATAAACTAAAAATGGAAGGTCCTATCAAATTCAAATTTTGACAGAATATCGTTTGCTGTTCGGTGACTAACTGTTTTTCAGGAAGAATCATTGAATAAACATACCCTTTACTGAAGGTTGAACATTTAAAAATCGTAGCTCCCAAAGTATATATCGAGTCGATTCAACAACTACAAAGTAGTAAACTTAAATTTACATCATACTTTAACTGTTTAAACAAACGTCGATGAACCAAAGGTATGGTCTAGGCTAGGCTCTAGGGTACTCGGCTCGGCTTCAATTCTCAGCATTTTATTAAAAACATTATTAATTTAAATATTATTTAGTTGGGTAAAGACAATGAAATAAATCATTTATTTCATAATCTTTAAACAAATGCGAAATGTGAAACAATTATATTAAAATCAGTAACCAAATCAAATGATTTGCGAAGAGTAATTGTACGTGATTATATTAGCAGTCACTTAAGTCAAAATTTATCGAATCCCTTTTACCATGTTTGGGATTGAGTTTCGAAAAATCCGTCCGTAGTTGGTGAATACGTCGTATGAGGAACATATCTGCCAAGTTTCTAGTCTGTCCGCTTTATAGTTTCGGAGATTTCGTGATGAGTGACAAAATGGTATTTCCTTTTTATATCAATCTGCATCTGATGTAACGTTAGTCCGTGCAAGAACGTTTTAAAACTTCTAAGATACACGACAAGATTTTGTACGCACGAACGAATCACAAAACAACTTGCCTTATACACTAAAATTATTTCATTTCGGATTTTGAATCATTGATATAATTATAAATCATTTGTAATTCAACCCATTCATGCAGTTTTTCCAAAAAATGTTATAGGTATTTACTGATGATCTATTAATGTACATTAAAGATAAAACTGATTGATTGCTATTAATTTCCTTAGCCATATTTATGTGTAATTGAACAGATCTGCTAATTTTATGTGCATTTTCACTCCATTTCAAATTGTCCTTACATTTTAAATGTGTATAATCATTTTGGGAAAGCATTAATCTGAAACGAGATCTGAAACACCAATTGAAATTAATATTCAATGACAAGCACAGATTGCATCATTCCGAGGTGAAGACAATAAGTGGTTTCATTATTAGACAGCCAAGATGATATCAGTCGAATTTTTTCAATATTTATAGGCAATTTCGCAATGATACCGCAATTAGTAGAGGTAAGCATCTGACCTGGCCGATTAAATTAAACGTAGGAATTTAGACTATTATTATTAGTAATAATACTCAATTAAAACCTTATAATAAATAGTGAGGAAGGAGCTATTGATAAAATCTTTGTGAACCAAAATGGTGGCTGCATATGATATGGATCGGTGTTTCCGCTATCCAGTGGCTTACCCCGTATCAGAGCTTAAGGTTCGCCATAAAATCATTTTCCCAATTTACGTATGTATCCTCGATTTCATCCCAAGGCACTTCATTTGAAAACTTCCTCTAACCATTAATTATTATTAAAAAAAAAAGAATTTAGTATTATAATATAATTTAATGTCCATTAAATGGAACTAACTTATTGTACATTTGCCGCTACCCAGTGGCCAACTCCGTATCAGAGCTTAGGGTCCGCCATAAAATCATAAATGGTAATTCTCGCAATTTACGTATGTACCCTCGATTTCATCTGAAAACTTCATCTAATTATTAATTAATATAAAAAAAAGAATTTAGAATTAGAATCTAATTTAATGTCCATTAAATAGAACTAACTTATAGTACATTTGCCTAGTGGAATTATGGTGAGAAGTTCCTATATAAAATATGAATTCGAGTTTCTACATATATGCGAAACAAATGCTTTTAATTAATTAAATTTTGTGATTCTCTAAAGCTGGAATGGAATTTCAGAGAAGAAAATATCGTTTTGGATCTAAAATGATCCATTATCCTTGTAAATACAATATGTGGTTTTTTTGGTTTTTAGAAGAAACTTGTCCCAATCTAAAGATTTTTTTAAATTGGGCACAAATTGCTACGACATCCGCATCCGGATGTCGTAGCGTTCTCATTCAGCGGATGAACAATAGGGATTCTGTTGATTTTATTATAATTTCTAACCTAAAACAGTCAATGATAATAAGTGAAATATTCCATGCAGCTTAGAGCTAATTACATTTTAAATCAGTCTACTCGTAACAGTTGGTACAGCACTTGGTGTCTATCTAAGTTTTAGCTTTAAAGATTGTAACGGTTTCGCCGTTAGGTGTGTTTTAAAGATTACTGTAATGAACAGATTAGATTTCTTTTCGGTTAGGAAACTTGTCATATTATATCTCAGAGACATCTGTACGTTCAATAACATCGATTACTGAAATTAGTTGCCCCATGCTCGATAGCGCGAGTATCGCGAGGAGGGGTAGATTTCAGAGTCGAAAAGATTCATTGTCGTGAGAACTTCATACTGGGTAAGTCGAGATTCAATAATTCTTTGGTTTTGTAATTAGAATACTGGATGTTCAGTACCTGAATGTGATTATATTTCAGTGGAAGTGTTGCTCGACTTACCGCAGGGTTCCACACAATCAATTTGTATTTAGCATAATTCAGAGATAATCGTTTCCATCACTGCATTAATTGTTGGTAATTTTTGTACGTAGACAATCTAGCGGGACGTAGGCAGATTACCGTGATAATATGTCTTTGTTCCCTTTGTGTTTAACCCCACAATAACACATGGTAGTTTGAGTGATTTATTTTTGAATCGCCATTTTGTAGTTCTGGTACATGAGTATACTGAGTTGTCTTTTGACTTAAACGTGCAGTAAATGTTGTTTGGGATTATCATAAAGTAGGTATTCAATTACTACTTATTGAGTACATAATTAACAGGTCTGCTACGCTCGTGTGGGTTGTAGTATAAATTACAAACATCAATTCTTATATGCAATTCAATTCAAGTAATTCAGATTTATGCTAATTGACAAATTACGAATTATTCACCATTATTCTTTCCAGTTACTTTCTTAGTTTACCAATTTAAATAATAATTGTAATTACTTAATTCTGTCATATTGTTGTTTGACCCAGTATCTCTTCAAGATTTCAAAATTGTTATATATTGTTTTTCTTTACAATTTGGGAGATACCATAATCAGTTGTGGAATCGCATGGTTATTCCGATTGATTGTGTTACTCCTCCCTTGAACTTAGGCCAGGATCTGTTCGTTTTTTGAAATTACAGGGTAAGAACAACTGAGGTGCCTCTCTTCTTTTTCCCGAGACGGTTTTGTGAATTTTCTGGCCGGACCGACTTCCAGATCCATCAAGTTTCAAGGAGGGTAACATTTTTTAGTTTGACCATGTTTTCATTTCACTGATTTTGTTTTCCAACTGAATTAGTGTTGCACTAATTTTCATAGTAGCCTATTTCAAGGGTTCACTTTTAATTTCTTTGTACTAGATAACCTCTTTAAATAATATATTAGATTCAAAGGGCTTAACTAAATTTATATTTCATTTAATTCTTGTATTCAAAATTGTACCTAAAGTATCTGATTTTTATATTTTTACTATTCAAAATTCAAGTTTATTTTATATTATAACGAACACTGTTCAATACAAATTGTACTTCCTTTAAATTATTGTTCAAATTCCGTTTGGAATAAATCAAATTGTTAAGTTGAACTTGTATTATTTTTATGAATTTCCATCAACTATCATCCATCTCGTAGTGCCTGTATTCTTTACTGTGAATTCATTTTTTGTGGTTATTTATTAAGCAGTTGGCGCTCAGGGCAATTCACAAGTCTAGAATCACAGGGCACGTTTCACTACGAGCCCTGAGACTAATTATCTTCAATTGAGCTAGTTGGGCAATTAAAAAAACGACGCTTAGCGTTTACGTTTCAAGATCGATCAAAACATCCTGGATCTGTTGGGAACACAGAAGACTGGATTTCTTCAGGGAATAATCTTCACCCAAGCCTTATTCTGCCATTCATTTTTAGGAATTTTATAAACACTAGACATACCGTTAATCCAGTTGTTTGTAATTTTCAAATTATAGAAAATTACTATAATAAACCTGAATAATATAGCTATTAAAAATTGATTTTCACTAAATTAGTATATATTTAATGCTACTAGTTGTAATATCTGCTTGCAGGAGCTACGGTATCAGCGTAACTAGTTGTGTTAAAGATCGCTAATTTTTAGTTTAATATTATATATTCTTATCATTATCACACTTTCAAACCTTATCGTTCAGTATTTACTCATTCATAGTTATTTGTTATATTGTGTATTTGGAATCCCAAATTCTCCTAATAACAACCCTATTACCTGTTTATTCAATGGGTCTTGTTAATTTGTTTACGGATGTCCATTAGATACAGAACTTCCAAATGTTCTAAAGGAATATATTTATATCTCATTTGCATAACCAGGAAAAATACAAACTGTTGTTACCTGGTATTTACAACATCTGTTTTTATTTGAATTATTGTTTACTAGCACGAAGAATTACTAGAAACCCCTAGTCTGAATTGAGAGGATAACCTGGTCTAGGAATTTGAAACACAGAGCAGTTAGCACCATTGAGATGAAAAATATATTTCTAGACGACGAAATTTTTTGACCCATCCAAGTAATTTGAAGAGATACTCTCTTTCTAATCGACGTTTTCTACTCGCTCGCGATATTCCCCGCCTACTTATGCTCCGTTTTTTGATGACGAACGCGTCATATAGATCTCTATGGTAACGTATTCTGTATAAAATTCTCCAACCATCACGTTTTCTTTCCTCTATTTGTTTATTTTTATTTTCATGACCCAATTTCATCTCAAATATTATTATAAAACTATACTTATATATTGTTTATTATTTACCGATGTTTTTAAATAACGCGCTAAGAAAGTAGGCGGAGCATACAAGAAGGAGAGGTCCGAGAATTAGAAAGAGACAGCCTCTCTTCAAAATTTGGTGGGGTCTTTTTGTAAAGCATTGCGCTTATGGAAGTCAAGAGTTATATTCTTCATCTCTATCGTTAGCATTCAGTCTCAATCTCTCAACTGAAATACATCATTACATCAACATTTCAACATATTTTGATTGTAACCAAACTTGTATAAATTGTAAATATATAGTGTAATTCTATTTACAATGGGTCTATCTATTTCTCTGTATATATCCGAACATCATTACATTAATAACAAGAAGTATACAAATTGATATGGAGATTTACAACCTACAGTGTATATAGTATACTTGGTATTTCCAACATCTGTTTTTATTTAAACTATTGTTTACTATCACTAATAGTTACTAGAAACCCCTACTCTGAATTAAAGGATAACCAGGTCTAGGAGTTAGCATCATGATACAATGAATATAAAGTTAGCATTCAGTATCAATCTCTCAACTGAAATGCATGATTACATCCATTCCAACTTATTTTAACTGTTACCAAACATATATATATATATATATATATATATATATAAACAAGTTTAAAGTTTCTTTGCCTAATTGGCCACTATCGTGTATGTAACTTAAGAGATACAGAATTAAATTTTCTGAATTATGAAGATAACTTAGATAATTTAACATAGGATTATGAAGATGAATAAACGTAAAAGATTGAACCATAGGCGGGATTCGAACCCACATTTCTGGATTTCTAGTCCAGGGTGTTTACCAATTACACCACTTCGGTCCTATTAGATTTTTATATTTTTGTAAATATAAACCTCTGAAAGGATAGTAGATCATTGATGAACACAATGCGATTCGATGCCCTACCATAGATCAACTATTCACGCACATTCATCTAAAGTTCAGTCGTTTTTTGAAGTAAGGATTGTAGGTTAGTACTGCTATGGTTGGCAGTTACTTGACAGTTCTTATTCAAATGACAGCATCCTGGTTCTTATATATTTCAATAGAACTGACTGAGAATTGTTCTGGTTAATTATAAACAAGTTTAAAGTTTCTTTGCCTAATTGGCCACTATCGTGTATGTAACTTAAGAGATACAGAATTAAATTTTCTGAATTATGAAGATAACTTAGATAATTTAACATAGGATTATAAAGATGAATAAACGTAAAAGATTGAACCATAGGTGGGATTCGAACCCACATTTCTGGATTTCTAGTCAATGATCTACTATCCTTTCAGAGGTTTATATTTACAAAAATATAAAAATCTAATAGGACCGAAGTGGTGTAATTGGTAAACACCCTGGACTAGGGTGTTGTTTATAATTAACCAGAACAATTCTCAGTCAGTTCTATTGAAATATATAAGAACCAGGATGCTGTCATTTGAATAAGAACTGTCAAGTAACTGCCAACCATAGCAGTACTAACCTACAATCCTTACTTCAAAAAACGACTGAACTTTAGATGAATGTGCGTGAATAGTTGATCTATGGTAGGGCATCGAATCGCATTGTGTTCATCAATGATCTACTATCCTTTCAGAGGTTTATATTTACAAAAATATAAAAATCTAATAGGACCGAAGTGGTGTAATTGGTAAACACCCTGGACTAGAAATCCAGAAATGTGGGTTCGAATCCCGCCTATGGTTCAATCTTTTACGTTTATTCATCTTTATAATCCTATGTTAAATTATCTAAGTTATCTTCATAATTCAGAAAATTTAATTCTGTATCTCTTAAGTTATATATATATATATATATATATATATATATATATATATATATACATATATTCTGCTTCAGGTTTCCGCGGGCGTTATATGCTGTATTGGGTTGCCGGGATATACTCCGCGTTGTCGTAGATTGGTTTCGATAGAAACAGTTGATATGACGACGTTTCGGCACAATCTCATGTGCCATCTTCAGGTCTTCTCTTCAGGGCTGCTGCTCTGCTTCGAGTTAACTTGAAACAGTTATATATATATATGTTTCTTCTTGGGTTCTCGCGGACGTAATGTGTAGAACTGGATTCTCGGGTATTGATCCGCGTTGTGTGGTTTCGGTCCTCAAAAGGACCAATTGATATATATATATATATATATATATATATATATATATATATATATATATATATATATATATATAAATTGATACGGAGATTTACAACCTGCAGTGTATTATCAATTTGAAACAAGTTGAATTTAATTGTTGTACTCAATTAGTGAAAATCAAACCTAGCTATATTATTTAGGTTTATAATAATTGATTTTCATCACGTAATGGCAGATTGAATTGTGAAAGTAAGCCTGTTGGTGAAGTTTTAATGACATTACATTGACATTGACCAAATAATTATTAAAATAACGAAAACTAATATTTACTGATGGAAAATAATACTTCCTAATGCAGAAAGATTTGTTTTTAGGTGTCTCAGAACATACACATGCTGCACAGCTGACCATATTCACAAATTTAAGTTTTCAAACGCCAAAGCAAAAAATCACGATAAACATAACTTGCTTCGAATGAGTCATACACATGGGGTGTGAGTATCTCCCACTTCTGCTTCACCTACTCATTTACGTTCGTGTAGCTACCGTTTCTTCCTCTCACTATTTATTATAAGACTAAAACTCACCATCCTTGGGATAGGAAACTGTTCAATAATCCTACTTTCATAGTCACTCATCCTAATTTTTTCATCGAAAACTAGCAGCCGTTCAGAAAGCAACAAGGAATAAACAAATTATTATATTGTTCTTAGATCGATTGGACAATATTTGATGCGACCTTTCTTTTGCCACAAAGCTTAAGCTAGGTATTACAATAAGCTTAGGAGTATGAAAATAGAACATTGTTATATATGTTAATTTTAACCAATTTTACTTCTAAACCAGAGGAATCCAACAGGGTAGGAACGCAAATTGAAATTTAGATAGTATGGCTTATTTAAGGAATAACCTTGAAACTAGTGTTAGCAAATTAAGTGTTTAAGACATGTTTGTTCTTTATATTAGCATACAGTTTGTGTTGTAATTAAAGATTATTATTAAGTATATGGGTAGTGAATGATTCTTTGAACCACTAAGCTCCAATATAATTAGAATATTCGCGTTCCTCGATATCGCATATACAATAGTGTGATAAAGGAAGAATTAATGATCAGTCAATTAGAAGTTGCTGGTAAGATCCACAACAAGATTTAATGATCACAGAATGCTGTGGAGATGCCATATTTGAAGCTAAATGCTTCCTAAGATAGAACAAGAAAAAAAAAGAAAACTTAAACCAACCAATTTCTAACCATACCAAAGTTTGCATAGTGAATTACAATCACATTCCGTGTTAGAAGTCAATAGACAAAGTATTGGTTTTCCAGTTTGACCAATACAATACGTCTATTAGTCTCTGACAGCAGTTCCCCTCTTCTCATGAGCTCGGCAGTGATATAACTATCACCTTCGGAAATATTTGGCGAACCTAGATGTTCCAACACCATCTGCCGGAAAGCATATGTCCCCCTGGGAATGCAAATCACAATGTCATGCATTCATAATACAGTTCTCGCGATTCCCTGAATCGACGGGAAAACAGTTGGAAATACTACCGGGTGACGGCCCCGAAACAATGCATAGTGACAACAGCTGTTACGCTCTGCTCATGAGCGCATCAGTGGAATGAGGCAGACATGAAGTTACTGATCAACCATATCCAGCAGTGATATAACTACCACCTTCGGAAATGTATGGCGAATCTAGATGCTCCAACACTATCCGCCGAAAAGCAGATATCCCACTGAAAATGCAATTCACAATGCCAAGCATTGATAATATAGTTCTCGCAATCCAAATAATCTGCGGGGCAATAGTATTCACTGATCAACCATCTCCGGCTGACTTCACACCTGCCTCGTTCCATTGACGACCTCAAGATTATAACCAACGACAATGTTTGTATTATCATGGAAAAAGCAAATCTGCTGTTCACACGAATCAATTCTCAAAAATGTATCCTTTGTTGTACCCCATAAGTATCCTCTCACGACAATGTTTGTCATTCATATTGACAATTGATACTTTTGGTTCTCCAGGTTGAACGGTGACAACACGTCTATTAGTTCCAGCAGCAATGAGCTCGTCATTGGAACCGTCTTCAAAATGTTTGGCAAACCTAGATGTTCCAACACCATGTGCCGGAAACCAGATGTCCCACTGATAATCATATTTACAATGCCACGCATGAAATTAACAGGCATTGTAAATAACATTGCCAGTGGTACATCTGCTATCCGACAGATGGTGTTGGAACATCTAGGTTAACCAAACATTTTCGAAGATGGTAGTTATATCCCTGCCCGAGATGATTGATCAGTGACTTCACATCTGTCTCGCTTCACTAACGAGCTCATGAGAAAAGCGAAACAGCTGTCTGGCACTAATAGACGTGTTGTTGCTGTTCAACCTGGAGAATCAAAACTTTGTCTATTGACTTCTAACACGAGATGTGTGTAATTCACTATGCATTGTTTCGGGGCCATCACCTGGCGGTAGTATTTCCAACGGGTTCCCTGTCAATTCTTTGAATCGCGAGAACTTTATTATCAATGCAATTTATTGTGAATTGCATTCTCAGTGGGACATCTAGGTTCGCCAAACATTTTCGAAGGTGGTAGTTACATCAATGCCGGAAAAGGTTGATCAGTGACTTTACGTTTGGTTCGTTCCACAGACGAGCTCATGAGAAGAGCGAAACAGTTGTCTCCGACTAATAGACGTGTTATCACTGTTCGGTGAATGCAAAGATATAAAATATTTTACTGAGTACCTCCTACTTGAAATAGCTCCAATATGTGATGTGAGTAGCTAGTTCTTTAGAGGTTTAAAGAGCACTGTTTCTACTTCTACATTGCCAAAGAAAATATAAGCAAAAACAGGGGCCATACATTTTGAAATCATCTTTTTCTGGTATATACGTCCATCTCATTAGATACATTACTTCCACATTAACTGGAAGAAATATTCGGTAGAGGAAGTAGACAAGAGAGAAAACCTTGCCAAAAATTCAGAGGAATATTGATTCAAGAAATTTAATGACTATTGTAGTCACGTTTTTTTGAAGAATATGATGAACAAAACACGTCAGACTATGATGAAACAATTACGCATTATTAGGGGTTTGACAATATAATACATTATTGAATATAAAAATACGTGAGGGGCCACACTTTGAAAGAGCGTAACGGGTTGCTCGCATGCCTATATTTACTTGCCGATATAACCCCCATATGTCATGGCGGTCTGGAAGGCAATATTATATAGAAAGTTTACGCATTAAGAGTCTTCACAAGAAGATAGAATAGAGAGTTTGAGGCAAGATACTTATTGAAAATGTAGCCGTAAGAAATTAATTAAACAATATCTGTCAAAAATGGCACGTGAATAATTCTGATTCATTTGAAGCGGTAATAGACACAATGGTGTAACCAAAGGGTGATTAGTTCTATTTTGCACTAGCAAAAGTAATTTTTCTTGATTAGTAATTAGTAAAATTTTCCTCTGGCCTAAATTCTTCCGATAGTACATAGCAGAAATATGTAGATAGGTATAAAAATAAACATTAGAAAATATCTTATTCAACTATATTTGTATCCACACTTGCCTTTATAACAGGAAATTTTCTTACCTGATTCATGATACTATATAACTGAAATTGTTAAGAAAACTAGAGAATATTGTTAGATTCCTAGATTCATCATTGAATATGTGAGTAACCAATTTGATATTTATTGACATATTATATATTAACTTCTCTTTGCCCCTTCATTATAAGATCATTACAAGTTTGGTTCACAATATAGTTCACAATTCAACATGTGCAAAAACAAGAATAATTATCCATATTTTGATAAATTAACAGATTAGTTATTACGCTCGAAATCAAACATTGTCATCTAAAGATGCTTGTCAATTTTTGATATATAAGTGTATTTATAAAACAGAATGCATAGGTTCGAGTCTACTATATGATATTTTTGAGCTCAATATCCTCTTTAAATTATGTTTAGTTCCGTAATATATATGTTTCATCTTCAATACATCAAAGATGTATTGAATTTATTTTATTTTCACATAAATGACAAAGGTTTTCTTCAGTTTCTACATTTTAGACAATTAAACCATATTTCCCAAATAATTCAAAACTATGTACTTTGACTATTAGTTTGAATTTTGCATAGTTAGATTCTGCCAGAGGGTCTAAATAAGAAGATTTTCGTAGTGTTCGCTCTCAAGTTTCTCCTTGATGAATAGTGGGCAACCATCCGATATCAGTTATTAACTATACCACATTCTACTACAATGTGATTTGGTACCTTAAATAGCCGAACAATCACAACTTCTTTCACAGCTGACTTATCAATTATCTGATGATCCAAAACCCCAATTAAGAATTGTAATTAATTTTCATCATTTCATTTAGCTTTGTGTGTTCTTCTTTCAATTTAAATATTCAAGCAATTGCAATTTCCTACTCCTGTATTTATTATATCATATAATATAATGTGTGCACTCATTTTTGCCATAATAATTTGGAGGTATCAGGTTATACATTCCAATTTTTGTTTCCACTGAAAATAGTTATTCAATACTATTAAATTTGAATTGTAAATCATAGCATTGGGAGAATTTCTCAGTTGACATAGAATATACGAAGCATAAAAAATAAAAGATTTTTAATTCTACAATACCAACAAGACACCCTAGGATAGGATCTTAAATCTGTTTTTTGGAACTTGCTCTGGTTTCCCAATCATTAACCAACAGTATTAGTCAGCACTGCATTCTGGGACATATAAAAAAAGAAAACGAAATACTTCATTTCTATCACTTACTCAATGACTGCAGTCAATTTTAATTTGACATGGTTTGAACATAGATTTAAAAAAGTCCTCAAAAAATAATATGGAAATTGAATGCAAATTGTCAAGTGAAGAGAATAAAACCTATTTGTGGAGTACCTATATGTACTATCGGTGGTATGCCATGTCGTTATAAGAGATGAAGATAATGTATGTTGAGGTTGGATTATCTTAAAGTATACAGTTCAATTCTGAGGTCTGAGCGAGCCTACTCTAATTAGGTTCAATTTCAATCAATTAAGTACTTATCAATAAAAATGCACATGTTATGTTTCATGATTCAAACTTACTTGATAACTTCAGGAATAAATATGCACATATACGTAATTAATGAGTACCAATAGAAAAAATATTATTTAGCAATAATTAAGTTCTTGTATTAGTTAATTAATGGACAAGATATGATATCCTTACATGTCATCATTTTACATTATCAAAAGATACAACAATTTAAATGCGTTCGCATATCTATCTATAATCTTGTTGTCCAGATTATGTATTTATGTACACAAAAATAAACGTACAAACTGTCGGTACAAAATAAACAGTGTTCACTTACCAGGAGGCAATTTTAGTGGACAGGAAAGTAAAGCAATTTTACCAGCAGTGGCTAACCTGGACGGTATTCCAGTCATTTTCGACGATTTAGGTACACTTTATTGAGAAGGTCTTTATCTCTGCTAGATATATTTTCGAACTGATTATTTCAGCATGTGCGAACGTTTCTGTAGTGCAGTTAAACCTTGGTGAGATGTCAAGGTTTGAATCTCATGACGCACTAATCAACACAATCTTTTTTCACCTTTTACTTATTAAATTATTAATGATTTCGATGGATGATTGTTTTTCCGATGTTGACGTTATGAACGTGTAGAATAAGAAACGAAAATTTTGAGAAAGATGACTGAAGAAAGGTTATCAATAGACCGCCATAGCTACTTGCAATGTATGAATGTTTACTTCTAATTTGACATTTGACAGCTCTATCTCTTTCTGGCTCTGTCATATTAATTTCAATCTCAATGCTAAGATTAACGTCTATGACTATTTTTGCCTACTGGCGTGACATCACCATAAAATAGAACAATCGGATTCTCCTTTAGAAATCGTCAATTTATAAAATTTTTAAAAATTGTCGTCTTGAAACGCACGAAGAAATTTAGACAACACACATCACTGTCAAATGTTAAGTTAGTACCCTTATGATTATAATAATTATCAAAGAAAATAAAAAGAAATCGATGTTAGAAGCAGTTACTCTATGAAAATTATTATTATGATTAAATGAAAAAACAATTACTGCGTTGTGGTAAAAACATGGTATCATAAGAACAACGCTAATTATTCTTTCATTTAAACAAAATAGAGTTTAAGGCTGCGTTCAGAGTATACTAAATTATATGCAAAACGTTGTCATCTCATTTTGTAATGTTAAGAAAAATGAATCACACAATGTAGACAATTTTTAGGTCAAATTAACGTTGAGATTATGCATAAATTTGTAAAGTAATTTTTAAGAAGAATATGACCTCAATCATTTTATTGTATTCTTCTATATTATTTTAATTAAGATATCGGGAACGCTATAATTCGAGGTAATGATTTCTGTAAAATCTGACTGAAATAAGGAACGGTAGATGACGCAACAAAAGCAAACAGTTCTATATATATATAGAACTCTTTGAACAAAAGTGGTTTCAGTACAGTGACTATAGGAGTCACTGTAGGTTTCAGTACCGTAGAAGGGTACTAAGCAAATACCTAATAAGAACAAGAACCCTTCGCCTGTAAATTCGTCGGCTACTCCACATACCCGAGCGCTCTCTGCTATAGATTTCTAGTTTGTAATGTTCATAGATAACTCTACTACGACCATACATGATTGATGACTAATAACATAATGTTGGGGATGGATTGTCCAATGTCACTGTCGGAAAATTGTGTCATGTAGAAAGAGATGATACCGGTGAAGTAAATTGGTTACTTCATAGTCAGTTTTCACTTCTGTCAGCCGTGCTCGGTGACTGCCCGCCTCTTGCGAGTTGATTTGATTTCATGAAATTCTGGCTTGTTCAAGTAAAGAACTTACTAACAAATTTTGACTGAAAATTTAGTAAGAGCTACTGCTACATACAATGTAGTGTAGGGATATAACTTCTTTAAAAATTGGTCTGGACAATCTGCATTTTCAACATCTGAATGAACATTTTGCCTAAATTTTGAAATAAGGAAAATGACTGGAAAAGGTTTGATCTACAGAAATATTTTGAACACTGGTATACTTTATTTGAATAAATAAGATCACAATTGATAAGGTTTATACAGATCACACAGAAGCAAAATGGAATTTTGCAATTCATAACTGGTTTAGATTACAATTATAATTACTTAGTAAGAAAAGCCTTCATGTAGCACTGAACTTAACTATGCTGCCAATAACAACGACTTCTAAAATAATCTCTGTGATTTAATACATAATGATGCATGTCACCATATTTCCTAGGATTTTACATTTGCCAGAGATGAATATTAAATTTATTTTAGGATTGAACTGGTGTTTTCTTGTTTGAAATTCATTATATTTAAAAATGAACCATACACTGTACTCATTTAAAATGAGTAATAACCATAAAACAAAACAAATTGTTTGATCAGCCATTATATTTTTCAATTAACATAGGTTAGGTTGAGAAGATGAAAATTGTAATGGTCGAGATCAATTCTGGCCAAATTATAATAAGAGTGAGTTGAGAAAACGATTGTACACTATGAGCTTATAATTATATTCCAATTATGTCTTGGTTTCTTCATATTTAACATCAAATGGTAGTAATGGGAATAATGGATATGAAAATCGATTCAGTAGATTATTGAAATATTTCGATATTTCATTTCAATCGAGTGCTTTCAGAAGCTAGTGGTGGTTTTAGTTATTCGACACATGCGCGCAATGACTCGACAATCTCTGTATTAGATAGTGCTTTAAGAAATTAGCAAGTACTACAATTAGTAGTGCTTTTAGTTATTCGTGATTTTTCCACATGCGACTGTATTATATTACTACTTCGATTTAAATTATTCTCTCGGGCGAACACAACAAGACGCAACTAGTCCACCGCTAGTGATATATATGATATATTAGACAACTACTGAAACTGAACCATATTGGTATAAAATAAAACAGATTCACGAATACATCAAAAATTTAAAATACGATTATGAATCATAAAGTATGCTAAATCTAAATAATAAACTTGAAGCTTTGAAGATAGGTGGGAGATGCCAATATCGAGATAACAAGCCATAAATCATTACGCGGCAAAAGACAAAATGTAGACCTGCAATAAAAATTAAGTAAATATTTGTTCCTTCCTTGTGAACGCCAAATGTGAAGCCCACGATATAATATAATGGTAGTGTGTCTCGTATATTAAAAGCGTAGCCCAAGTCTCTGAACTTACAACTCTTGCCGCAGGATCGCTACGATCGGATGTAAGAGGAGCTATATGGCGCACAGTGGGTAAATTCAAGAATTTAGGTGGACAATAGTCGAGTAAAAAATTTTGAATTTCTGAGTGTTAGATGTTATTATTATTATTTGGAAAGTTGCATAATATTAATATTAACTATTTACTGTGTTTACAAATACATGGTAAAATGAGTGAAGGACTCCTGTTTACACAACTGTCTGATTCCTTACAGTTGAATATCTTAAATCGCTATCTGATTATTATGTACAAGTTGTTTCTGCCGTATACAAGTATAGTTTTTCCTTAACAATGAATATTATTGAGATAGATAAGACCATATATTTCCATATTTATATTTGATCTACATTGTAATCTATATGTAAAGTTAATTTAGCAATTTGTAAGAGCTCTCAAAAACTTTTTTTAGAATTTGTTCCACAAATCCTTCTAGGTTTTTAATGTTGAACTGATTATTCTCTATTTTTTGCGTTTTGGGTGATACAAATTTTTTTTTCAAACACTGTGCAGGGCGATTCATTTATTAGTTTCTTTTTCATAAAAAAAAGCATCGTGAATAAAGTTCGGAAATTTTTATTGGGAATCTTAGACAATAGTTTGTTTTACAATTAGATGTGAAAACGATGTCATTCCTATGGCCACTACCACTCTGTATGTATCCGAAATTCGAAATTTTCGATGACTTTTCCCAATAAAAATGAATTCACTTCTTCAATTTCTAAACAAATGTTGTTCTTCAGGTATTGAATTGCAATTTTCTATAGATGAAATTCGACAATTTTGCGAATTCTGGACTTTCGTTCAACTTTTCGTAGTACGTTTGGGTGATTGAAATGAGTTGTTCTGTTGTTAATAGCGCTATCCATGCATACAATTGTTTTACTTTAACTAAATTATCAGCTCATCATCGTTCTCGCCTTTTAGCTCCTTTTACATCCGACCGTAGCGATCCTGCAGCAAGCCGGCAAGAGTTGTAAGTTCACAGACTTGGGCTACGCTTTCGTCATGTATAACAGTATACGAGACGTATTATTATTATATTATACCGTGGTGAAGCCAATAATGAATCATGTGTATTAAAGAAATACTCGAAATAGTGGTAGAAAGTAGGAATTAATGAATATGTTTAGTTATCCAAATTCTGAAGATAGGTAGCAAGGAATGCAAGGCTTACTATTACTAATTTATAACTACTAAATTAGTACATTATTGAAGTATCTTTATAATAATCAATTGTTAAAATATCTCGATTATTCCCATCACTAATCAAATGTATGCATATGAATATTATCATTTCACTATTTTACAAATAAGGAAGGAACAATAATACATGGGATACTGTGTGAACAAGTTCTATAATTTCTATCTAGTAACTCCAAGTGAGATATTTTGATATTGACAAATTTATTAATCTGTTCAAAAGTTGAATATGATCACAAAACTGCCTCATTAACATTAATTGTAGTTCCTTTGTTTTGCTTGTTACATTAATGATATATTTAATGTTTTGATACTAGTAATTTTCTTATCATCTATAGAAGAATTAAATGTTATGAGTAGTATTCTAAGATGAAATACATTTTGCATTTTGGCAGAACAGGATAATGAAGGAAAGGTCAGATGACAATAAATTAAATGCTATCCAATGTTAATAAAATCAGTTCATAGTTTTACCGGAATGTATGGATAGGTACATTTCGACTAAAAAGAAAAATTAAAATATTATCGATTTTCATAAAACCTATCGTCTGAATTGTAAATTGATCTACCAAATTGAAATTATTATTCTTATCAACTGTATCATCACTTCATCTTAGTTTTATTTTATGTAATTCATATTTCATGGTATGTAATATTACACTCATATGCAGCAAGAACCTATAAGGGCACTACTTTCTAAGTATTAACAAAATGACCTGCTTTGCATCTGAAACTTGCTTTGTAAATAAATACTGTAAAATTACTAAAATAAATAAAAATAAAATAAATTATTCTTCCACAATCACTGTAATTCCTGGATAGTCAGAAGTAGTGGAAGCCCATCTTGCTGTTAATCTTTGAAACATTTAGTACATTATATACAGTTTAAACAAATAGTAGGCTTATCTATGAAGCACTTTCTATTCTTTTACAAATTTCGTTAGTATACTCGGAACATTTAGCTTTACCACCAAGATCACCTGTAAGGAATTTTGCTTCTTTAATTGTATCAAAGCAGGCCTTCTCTATTATAGCAGCATGATTATTGAGTCCCATGTACCTTAACATCATAATAGCAGATAACAGTAGGGCGGTCGGATTGGCTTTGTCTTGCCCAGCAATATCTGGGGCAGTTCCATGGACGGATTCGAACAGTGCTCCGTTCAAACCGATATTACCAGAAGGAGTTAATCCTAATCCTCCTACTAGCCCGGCGCACATATCAGACAGGATATCACCATATAGATTAGGCATGACAAGCACGTCGTATTGTGTGGGGTCTTGTACCATGTTAAGGCAAACAGTATCCAAATATTTCTCCTCAAATTTAATGCTCGGAAATTTCGCTGCTGATTCTCGACAACATCTAAGGAACAGCCCATCGGACATTCGCATAATGTTCGCTTTATGTACTGCTGTCACTTTTCTACGATTGTTGTCCTTTGCGTATTGAAAAGCGTATTCGGCCACACGACGAGATGCGTCTTCCGTGATTAGTTTGATACTTTGAACTACGCCATCTACAATTTCGTGCTCTATCCCGGAATATTCACCCTCAGTGTTTTCTCTGATCGTGATAACATCCACATGATCATACAACGTTTTAAATCTGTAAAATATGTCATTTTATCAATTATGAAATGAGAACAAAAACAGAATTTTGCACGGAACAGCTAATAGTCGTAAAAGGAGTCGGCACCGCCCCAAGCTTCAATACTTAATGCATATTTCAAATGAGTACAAACCACTAAAGGCGCGGAAAGACGTAAAATTATACTCTATGTCATGTGAAAGTTTATTTGAATTGACAGGAATATCTGTTATGAACAAATGGTTTGTCACGGACATTATGTGATTGTTATGTATCAACCATACATAATAGTATATTATTCAACGAGCATATTACGGTGGCTATTATTCACGTGGATGAAGTTTACGGCACGAGCCGCAGGCGAGTGTCGTAAATCATCGAAGAGAATAATAGTCATAATATGCAAGTAGAATACTATACTTTGTCCACGACCCATAAATATTACTTTGATACTAATAAACTTTGCTGTTGAAACAAGTCGAACCAACAAATTGTTGACGTTTTAAATTAAATTCGATCGGACTTGACGTTTCATAGCGCGCTCCATTTTTATCGTATTTGTCTAGAAAAATATCTAGCATGTTTGTCATATTGATGATCATTATTCACTAGTGATTAATGGATATCATTTTGCTTGAGGAAACACATGCATTATGCATATTTTATACAATAGTCGTGGACAAAAGTAATTTGTGGTATCAGCTGTCGACATGTGAACGTTACGTGTCTTGGTGAGGGATGATGTGGGATGTGGTGTCCGTTATAGTAAGTCTGAACTGTGATAATGATTCATTAAACTATGGAATTCTCCGACATGTAAATTGTACGTGATTAATAAAGAACCTGTCTGCCAAGTTTCAAGTCGGTCCGCTTTATGGTTTCGGAGATTCAAGATGAATGGTATTTGCCCTGTGTATAAAAATTACTTAGTCTGAATGATTTTATACATATTTGACGCGCTTAAGATGTACATATCCTGATTAGCTTCACTATTTCCTTTATGCTCATGAGAAAAGCAATCTGTTATAGAGTAATGCAATAATACTAAGTTACCTCATGAATAAAATAAACTTTCAGTTCTTTCCAGATTTCCGAAATCGATTTTGAATTGCATACAAAAACAACATTACATAGTTGTTATAACTAGTTACTAATTATTTTCAATTACTTCAAGTTCATGACTGGTGTATACTAAATATGCATAATGATAATGACGCATGTAAGAGACTCTTATTTCCGTGATGGACCTCTTATAACTGATTAGAGAAATTGTTTACAAGACAACAACTATCTAGATTTAAGAAAATTGAGAGTAGACTAACCCATAACTAGTCGTTTTTGTCCGATTTGCAAAAACAAATCAATCAATATGCAATCGTTGATTATGAACAATGATTTTTCGCGAAATAAAGTTGACCTTCAATCAATCAAAGCGGGGGAGGACCAGTCCAGTGCACTTAAACCGCTTGATTGTGTCTATTGAGCACTCCTTGGAACTATATTCAATTCAAAAGTTCTGGGACCTGAAACCTTCCGCAGGATAAGCGCCAGTACAATACTGGAAGAACTCAAAAAAGAAGTAGACAAGAAAAGATCCCATCACTTGGTTTCGACTAAAAGAACTGAGGCAGGCAAAGATACTTCTGGCAATCTATAACCAAGAAAGAGCTAACGACTGCATCAACCTAAGAAATAATAAATTTAGAATGCTACCGTTAATCCTAACAGAGCACTTTAAGAAGCTCAGATTAGTAGAAGCAGATGCAGGTTCTGCGAAGAGAAGGAAGAAACTCCATCTGGATTCTCACAGAATGCACTTGCTTGCAAAACCCAAAGGCACAACACCTCGTACCAAATAGCAGAGGGAAATTCACCTAATGTGAAGCTGACATCCTGAACTTCCTTAAAACAACAGGGTTGGAGGAACTGCTATAGCTTGAACAGCGCAGCAGCAGAAGGGGCACAATAGATCTATTAGGTAGTATTGTGCAAATATGCCCAAGATAATACAGTTCAATACAAAAGGTTTGAGGCATCGCCGAAGGCGAGAATCAAGGATTAGATACAGCTTGGACTGTTTAAAACTTGAAGTAAAGAGCCTATATTTTATTAAGTGAAAATTACCTGAAGCAAATAGTAAAGTTAATTGTATTTTTTGAAAACGCAATGTAACTGAACGTTTCTGGTTCAAGAAGTATTTATGTTGGCATTGGGATACAAAGACTGTTTATTGTACCAGTAATATAGTACAACTGACAATTTGTGAGTATTCTAATTCTTTTCGAACCTAGTTCATCTTCTTAAAACCAGATGACACTAACTACAATCATTGGGTACAAACATATTGTTTTCAATAGCATAAATCTAAGATTTCATGTAAGCATGGTATCGTGAATATCCTTTGTTGTCCATAACTTTTCCCTCAATATATAGACAGCATGTCATAATTCCTGAGTAGAACATCTTAGTGAGTCTATTATAGCTTGTCTCTCACATTCAAAACCAAATGTTGAATCTTGAATCAACTAACATCAAAACCACAAGTAGTGTTAAGGAAGAAGAGCTAAAAGAAAGTGATATACGAAGTCCAGAAACTGAATTATGCTCAAAATATCTGGAATATTTGTAAAATGGACATTTTCAGACCTTAACATTATATTAGTGAATTCTTAATACACCCTTTTTATATGGCATCCATCAAATACATGGATTTTACCACTACAGGGTCATCATTTCTGGAAATGATTAGGATTTTTTCAACTGTGCACTTATTACAAAAGAACATCACAAATTATGTGTAATTTCCATCTTATCAACTAATTATATAAATTTACCCCAATTTGAATACGAGCTTAGAACTTTTTGTTAACATGAATATTTGAATTCGTTCAGGGTCATTAACACAAACTATAATACCTACTTCTACTTACCCTTCTAAGCTTCTACATGGTCTCACATTAGCATATAAATTGAATTCTTTTCGAAGAGCCAAATTCAGTGACCTGTGCCCTTTACCAATAGGAGTCATCAAAGGACCCTTCAGTCCTATTTTATTCTTATTTATAGAGTCAATAGCAGATTGTGGTATTCCAAATATACCATCTGGGCCCTTCAACATCAATAAACAAATTAGAGTTGTTGTATGACACACATTTACAGATACACACCTTGACAGGATTTACATCTACAGTCTCCCACTCAATAGGAACCTTTGCAGTAGCGAATATTTTCTGCACAGCAGCAGAAATTTCGGGGCCAATTCCATCACCAGGTATTAGGGTACTTAATTTAACTTCACTGCTATATAAACGGCTGCCAGCAATTCTGCCAACATTCTGAAACAGAAGAAGTCCATTATGTGTTCCTGACTTACTGGCAGTTAGGTAAATTAGTACCACAGAACAACTATAAAATTAATACATTATAGATTATAGCCCTGAGAATAACTCACATAACCTAAATGGTGCGCTAAGTCAGTTATGTAACACTTACATCAAAAGGTTCAGATTTTGATTTTTCTCCGGTTGTTAATTTGAACATGCAAGCCCTGAATTTGTTATATCTAGAAATTACCTGGAATAATGTGGTACAGGACTCAAAAATTTAAAGGTGATACAAAAATGACATTAAACATATTCGATAATTAGTACATTAATTAAATGAAAAACAAACCTGAAACTGTAAAATAACTTACAAAACTTTTCAGTAATCTGGCTGTCATGATTTCTAATACGTAAAGGCCAAAAATTATCTTCGATCTTCGAATCTTTAACTCTACCAGTGATTCAGTTAACAGCAAGGAAGATCACAGAACAGTAGAACAGTTAACATTATATACACTATAGATCGGTGAGATATGTTCAATCACAGAGGTTAATAGCTCTATGGGTTCAGAGGACAACTATCTATAAATCATAGAAATAGGAGGGCTAGAAGTGTCATAGCCTGACAATTTTGCGTGGAAGACATACTCTTGTCTAATAAAAAGGATAGAGAATGTTTACAAACAACAAGCAGTGGCGTATCAGTTATAGATAAATTAATTGATTTGAATATTTAAGAAAATGTTCACAGTGAATGAAATAACAAAAACATGTATTTTGAAATTAAACAGAATTATTAATAAGTATAATTAACGCAGATAGTAACCAAAACTGTTGATGTCGAGGATAAATAAATTTTAAAGAATACATTTTGCACGTTCCATTGTCCGAAAATATTAAATAATAAAAATTCACTTAGGATCAAATAAACCAAAATTTGGTTTTATAAACTGTTCATTGAGTTAAAAAATATTCTTACAATTTGGTAACTTATTGAACAGTTCCTATTCTCCAGCCACAACTTTCAAGATATTATTCTTAGATGTCTAGAAAATAGCATACCAGCATGAGTTGTTTCTCATCTAATAGAAATAAAGCAATATTTCGATCAGGGTTGGGAATTATACGGTATAAATTATTTCACACTTTACAGGTATTATACTGACATACAAAACGTATGATACCCACGGAAATAAATATCCTTATTGAACAGTATCATGCAATATTATACGGTATTAAACACATTTGCAGCATAATCTTCTATTATAAATATATATTCTTCATCTTCATAAACAAAACATTGCATGGATCAGTATAAAATTTCCTGTAGGGTCTGTAGACCAAGTGAATGATTCCCTATTATAAAATTTGAATGCTAATGAGAAGACTCGATTGAATTTAATATTTCCTTAACCATAGCAAAAATCCAAAAGAATATTATATTTGTAACGGTAATCAGCCCCTAACAAATGCAAAAATCTTGGGAGCCTTGCTAAAAAGTACATACCTATACCTGCATCGTCTCCTCAACTAGAACGCATTTTTCAATTATTATTATTATTATTATTATTATATTATGCTCCTACTGGCGATATTCCGAATTCAATTTTCAAAACTTTATCGACGGTTCTGGCCGAGAGGGTAAAGACCCCTCTAACGTATTTTGCTTCCCGATGATAATTGATTGATGTTCCTTCTTCATGTATTATTAAAATGCATGTATCCTCGGGTGGTGGTATCGCGCTTACTGAATATCTTCTTGTCACCAATCGACCCAGAGCAATATCCGCTATAACACATATTACAAAAGTATTTCATACAAAGTGCTTCAATCAAACATGAATTTATATATTACCTCTGCGGATTTGATATAATATTTTAATATTACAAAGGCACTAGATATGTAAGTATACCATATAGGTATTTACCTCTATGAACTATACTCATTGATTTGTCAAGGTTGCCAGGTGTAGCATAATAAAGGAGGGAACGCATTAGGTGATCGCGGTCCCGTCGCATCGCGAGCTGAGCTGATCGCGGTCTTAACAAAATAAATCGCATTTCGCAATCGCATAGAAACCTGTCTGTTCACGTTCTCCTACTTTTAGTTATGAAAATGAGTTCCATGGAAGAGGTCTTGTTATTGGCTCTTCTGTTTGAAGAGGAAGAAAAGCGCCAAAGAAAAAGGCGCGCAAGATTTTGGATACATCCGATTAACAGAAGCAGACAAGTAGACGGTGAATTTCAAACTTTATTCAAAAAATTGTTACTGGATGAACAGCGATTTTTTCAATACTTTCGTATGTCATCTGCAAAGTATAATGAGCTACTAGATATTATTCACGAAGATATTCAGCTGCAAAATACAAAATTTAGACGCTGCATACCACCTGTAGAAAGATTGGCCGTTTGTCTAAGGTAAGCTAAGAAACTTATTACTTTTTTATTTCAGTTTACTTAAAAAAACTGGTAGACGTTTTCAGTTTGCTTAAAGTAAATAAATATATTAAAATAAAAAATAATGTGTTTACAACTGTTTTATTTATAATGAAGGGACTTATAAAAATAAAAATAAGTAATATTGATTCTAAATTGGATAACGTAAAACTTAATATTGATTGCCTGGTGCTCCATAATTTGAAGGCCCTTGATAATTCAATGTTTCAAGTTGGCTCGACACTAGGTTTGAACTAAGTTCAATCTCATTTATTATTTGGTATATCCTACCTTTAACAAGAGCTTGCTGGTAAGGTGTAAAATTTTTAACAATTTTACCCATACTTATGAAAAAGTGTATTATTGGATCTACTTCTACGTCTTTTTCTGCCGGTTTTTGCTTTTCTAAATAACTTTGAAATACACTTGCTACGGATACATCTTTTTGTTGGTAAGGTTTTGGTCTAGCAATTGTACGCTTTCCTGCTTTAGAAGTGACAGATGGGGTCGAAGACACGTTACTTACTGATGGAGATGGTAACGGAGATGAAAAGAACTCTGATTCCATTTCAGTCGTCATTTCTTCTTCAATGTTTTCCTCCACAACTTCTTCAGAATCTTGCGACTGGTCATCTATATTTGAAATAGTCCTGCAAATAATATAAGTTAATGAGGAAACATAATCTACTCAAATACTCTGCCAATTCATGGACACAAAACTACCCCATATGTTTTAATCCCCAATTCCAATTTCCAAATTTTTACCCACTTTGTGGTAACTAAAAATTATTACTTACTCCTCGTTGATATGTAATCTTAAGAAGCTCATTTGTTCTTCAAATCGCCATTTTTTTGTGTTGGTTGCTGCCTGGCCACTGTGCGTATCATTTCGTTTTTTCAGTGCTCTCCGATACATCGCTCTTAGTGCCGCCCATCTTTTTTTAACATCTTTCACTAAAAAAAACCTTAATATTAACAATTTGTGGCAATTGATACCTTATTTTGTTTTTCTTTTTTCAGGTACTTAGCAACGGGAGATACTTTTAAAACAATAGGAAATAGCTATAAACTGGGATACACAACAGTTAAAGAAATAGTAATTTCCACGTGTGAGGCAATGTGCAAAAAACTTCCCCCATTAGTAATGCCCACACCAAGTAAGGCAACTTGGGAAGAAAGTGAAAGACAATTTAGTACTTTTTGGAATTTTCCCAACTGCATAGGCGCGTTAGATGGTAAACATGTGGTAATTCAAGCTCCAAAAAACAGCGGGTCTCTATATTTTAACTACAAAAAAACTTTTTCTATTGTTTTAATGGCTTTGGTTGGTGCAGAATACAAGTTTATATCTGTGGACATAGGTAGTTATGGAAAAAATAGTGATGGGGGAATTTTCTCACGGTCGGCTTTGGGAAAAGGTCTACAAAACAATACTTTAGATATACCAGATGCTAAGGTTCTTCCAGGTATGCAAAAACCTGTACCACATATAATAGTTGGCGATGAAGCCTTCCCACTAAAACAATATTTGTTACCTCCTTATCCTGGATCTTCCCTTCTTGAAGATCAAAATGACCGAAAAAAAAATTTTAATTATAGGCTCTCAAGAGCACGTAGGGTTTCCGAAAATGCATTTGGAATTCTGGTTCAAAAATTTGGTATCTACCAACGTTGGATCAGATTGAAACCAGAAAATATAAAGGCTGTTGTACTTGCCACCTGCTGCTTGCATAATTTTTGTAAAAGTGATAATATTCAAATATCTGGTAATGCACAGAAACCTAGAGGTTTACGCAATGTTTCAAATATTGGAGGCAACTTTGGTCAGAGCGCAATGAATGTTAGGGAAAAATTTACAACCTATTTTAATTCACCTGAAGGTTCTGTACCTTGGCAAATGGACATTGTGTCCGCCGGTCGTCAAGAAAATGTACTAAATATTATATAAAATGTAGCAAAAGTATTAAATATATAAACATAGCTAGCTTACCTGTTTGTTTCATTTGAACACTAATTTCCAGCCAGCAATTGTCTTTTCTTTGTTGATTGGCATAGTTTTTATCAGCAGGATCATATAATTCCACATATTTTTCAACTAAAATTATTAGCTTTTCGTCCTCCATATCCCACCTCGTGTCAAACACCTGTGTCAACAATTGCAAAACGAATATAAGCAGCGACAGTGTAGTCTCCGAATGTTGCCGATTTAGTTCGGTATACTCGATTCATAGTATTAGCATGGTACGCGATCGTCAAAAAAGCGTGCATTAGACGTTCCCGAGCTCGTCTCGGTTACATCCAACGAGGTCTAGTATAGAGTAGACAAGTAGTGTGTTAAGCATAGGGAACCGCTGGTAACCTGTCGGACATTCTGTCCTTCTCGCACATGTAGTGCGCTCTCACTCGCACGGTCTCCCCTTCTACACCGAATTTTTAACTTTCAGGAAGTTGTTAAAATCAAATAGGCGCGCTTTTTTAAGTTGTGGAGCAGAAGAAGTAATATAGGGATCCGAAATGATAATTAGGTATCTGCTTTACCATTCCAGTATGGCGGACGAGTTGTCAGATTATTTGTTTACGTACATATAAAGCAATGCGGAATGCGTATATCTTGATTTTGTTTCTAATTTAAGTGGTGATCTGTGAGGAGAGTAAATTTAATTTTGATTTCTGGAAAAGTCTTAGGAAATATCGTATAACAAGATTTAGAGTTTATGAAATATAAACTTATGCCTCTAATAAAAAAGCCAGGTGGAATCGAAAAAGTAATACGTACTTCAATCCCCAAGAGTGATAATTATGTTAAGTTATAAAACATAATACAATTTTATTATGTTAAATAAATATATTGGAAATGTGTATAAGTGTGTAACACAATAAAAGAAGTTGTCAGGTCGAGTTCATTTGCACAGGAGAATGTTATCAAACAGGTTTCATTTATTGTTTATTATATTATATTAGTCTTATTTGTATCAAAATTAAGTCTAAAACAAGAAATATAATAATAAATAATAGTAACATTGCTTGCAAATTGATTGTGTATATATATCAGTACCTCTTTACAGCTTTATTAATAGTGGGCTTAGCATCTGACGATAATACATATCTATTACCAGTATTGGTTATATATTTATCTTCAAAATGATCACTACAGACTGTAGAAGACTTCGACTCTTTTTTAAATCTACAAAAAAAAAATAAACAAACACGTAGGTTATGTATAGATTCTATTATATTATACGTATTTTATTATAAAAAAAACTTACTTAAAAAAACTCCTATATGGACTTAGCGGGTTTTTATTTTTCTTACAACATTTGCAAATGCCAACCATTTTTATTAGTATCACAAACAGTATAAGAATATAACAGAACTTTGAAATATAATATAACGTGCGCATACCGCAACGGTAGTAGACCTCGTTGGCATACCGTCATAGTTGAGGAGAATCAAGGGGAAATCGTGCGAGTGAGAGCGCAGAACATGTGTGCGAGCAGGACAGAATGTCCGACAAATTACCCGTGAAAGGCTTAGTTGTCTACTCTATGTATAGACCTCGTTGGTTACATCGCGCTGTCCCGAGATTCTTTCAAAAAGATCAGAGGAGAGCGCGTTGCGAGCGAGCCTAGCCCTAGAACACAGAGTGCAAATGCATACGTTAGAAAACATGTAAAACGTCTTCACTGAGCGCGGTGGAGACTAGCTCAGCTCGCGTTGCGACGGGACCGCGATCACCTAATGCGTTCTCTCCTTAATTGTGCTATTGTAGCACAATTCCAAGCACTGTAGCTGTAGCATCGTGGCATTTTTATAACCTATACTATATAGCATATTTCTTAAATGATAGTATATTTCCCAGACGGTCTATTAGCATTATTTTTAAATAATTTAGACATTAAATGATAACAGACTCGCATATGGGGTTGAATATGTAATTGCAATGGAATGCATTGACATTTGAAATTTTTTTTTTACAAATATTTCAGAATCAAGAGTGTTTATTGTGAACAGATCCAAAGATTAAGGCAGAAACTGCTTGCATCTTGCGTCTATCTTATTTGTCTAGTGCCATTGAATTTAATATTCTATAATATATATTATTAGAAATATTATAATTATCTGATGTTGTCTTGATTTAGTCATTGTGCCGTGTCTATTTTTATGTGGTCTACAACAGTAAAGAAAAAGATTTTTAGCCTTTGATACTATTTATCTATTTCTAAATTTCTTTTCTTTTTTAAATCATGCTATTTTGACAAGGCGAAAATGTTCTACAACAGTGAAAACGTTGACAAAAATGTTCGGGCTCGCTTTGCTTACCATTAGTGTACATGTCACAACTATAGGCTACTATAGGTTCAGATTGTGTATGATACTCATATAGTCTTCCCATCTAGTTTCATTGAACATTTATATAAATCCTGTCATCGTTCAGTGAAACTTCAATTTCAATTATAGTGTATTCGTCAAAGATGTTTTTTTTACAATGTTTCTGTAAAATCAAAAACCTTCTGAATTGGATATTTTGAAGTTTTTGAAGGAATGTTCGCTGCGACTGAAGCTTCGCATAAGTATTTTTTTGCAACTTGGCTTTATGCTGAACTGGGAATATAACAAACCGACATAATTACATAATAGCTTCTTATTAGGCAGGAAAATAGAACAAATTTCTAGTAAATTTTACTGGATGATGGCTGCTTAGTAGCTGAAAGATCCTAAGTAACGTAACAGTATTTTTAGTGGAGTTTACTGTAATGATTGCTGCTTGATAATTAAAAGCTCAGTATATTATCAGTATTTTTAGTAGATAAGATTTGATTGTTTCTCATGTTCTTGCACTCTATTCTGAAAAGAGCTATTGGTCTGATGGTGATGTCATAGTTTACGTGTTCATTGACATCCCCACAATATCGTAGGAAGGTGCGCGATCTCTCCCCTTCATTGTCTAGATCGGGACCTGCCGAAGTTCTTACCCCCAGACTTCATTCTCTATTAAATGGCGAAGTTGTGGATCTCCTTGTCTATTAAGGTTTATCCTGATGCCTATAATCTCCCAACTTTCAAGAAAAATGCCAATGCCAAATCTCCTCTCCCAACGCATTCCACCGCTGGGTAAGGTAACACATGTTCTACTGAACATTATAGGTTTGACTCCCGTGTATTCATAATATGAAAAAATACCTGAAACCCCAGTAAATACTATTTAACAGTAGTGGATGTATCGGGCTGGGCATTAAACTACCAGAAACAATGTTTAGGTTAGGGCAAACCGCCCCATTAAGACCCTCTAACATTACATGGCGATCTAGGCCAGTCCTCTAATATTACAGTTTCATGGTATTCTGCAGTTTAGAATTCGATACATTTCATTATTTTAGTATTTCATACTAGGGTATATCAATCAACAGAAGTGAGTTAGACAATTTTATTATATTTTTAATATATATAAGGAACCAACTTATATTTCACAATTCTGCAATATTTCGCCCAATCATATCCGTACTTCTGGTTGCAGTTAGCATGAATCCTAGTGATTCTATGGAATAGTGACAATATACTCATGAGGTTCGGTAACAGTGGAAGAGCTCCGTCATAAAAGAAGAATACAAAAGCGATTTGAATCAAGATGTCCCCTAGATAGTTCGGATGTCTTACAATTCCCCAGTATCCAGACACTAGAAGCTTGTTACCGTGTTTTGTTGTGATCGACTTCAATTCTGTAAAAAAAAAGGAACCAACTTATATTTCACAATTCCGCAATATTTCACCCAAACATAACAGTACTTCTGGTTGCAGTTAGCATAAATTCTAGTGATGGAATAGTGACATTATTCCCATGAGGTTAACGTCTTTTGTTATGAACATCTCCAATTGTGTAAAATATTGACTTATCTTGTACCTATATTATCCATATTACCGGGATATCAAAAATTATCTTGGTCAAAGGTGGTTGTGGAATCTAAAACGTGTGTCTTACTTTACGTTTGAAATAATTATGTCACTGTCACACTGACATCATCAATAACCTACAAATTTCATACCTATTTATTTCAGTTGTAAAGCAATAATGAACTACAAATTAAAAATTATCATGGTCAAGGGTGGTTGTGGAATGTAAAACGTGTGTCTTACTTTAAATTTTTGAATATGTTTTGTTGTAAATAATTTGCAAGAACTTCAACAAAGAATAGTTCAGCAATGTGAAACCATAACGCCAGAAATGCTGCAAAACGGTTCTCACAGCATGAGGATGCGCGTCAACTTGTGCATCTAACTAAACGGGGGACATTTCCAACAATTACTGTAATTTAGTTTTTCTTGTTACTAAAACCTTTATTTCATAATTTGTACTTCATTATTGTTTTACAACTGAAATAAATAGGTTATTGATGATGTCAGTGTGAGTAGTGTGACAGTGACATAATTATTTCAAACGTAAAGTAAGACACAGGTTTTAGATTCCACAACCACCCTTGACCACCTTTTTCTATAAAAAGTAGTTACAAGTGTGCATCACCCCCAATTTATCTAAAATTGGAATTGTTTTGATTTGTATTACGCAGGGAAAGATGAGAGTAACGTTACGAAAAATTATTCCAAAAATTTCGTAACGATACGGAACTTGAATTTTATGTTTTGATGAAAATGTTCGGTAATTTCAGACGTACACTCCTTCACGTATTCATGAAGCACGAACTTCCATTTTCAGACTTTTTTGGTGATTTCGGACAGTTTCAAATTAGTAATCACGGCAATGTCATAAATTTCGTAGCAAATCATTTACAACATAGAGACGTGCACTCTCATATGCATCCGATAATTAATTTAAACCAATTTTCAAGTCATTTTCTTGAACAATCTTGGATTCCGGATGGATCACGAGCATATGCCGAAGTATCGCCAAGCATTGATGATGACATCCCCAGAGAGGATGAAGCCGTTCCAGCCTGCCAAATAGAAACCAAGATTGCTTAATGGATGTATTGTTATTGAATGAGTTTTCCAAGTTTGTAGTTTTGATTATTTTCGTTCACAATTATATACAATGATTGGAGTAAGTTGTAAATATAATACATATGGTATTCAGTACTTTGTTAGATTTGTTCGAAGAAGCTACGGTGAGGTTGGAATGCCCAATATCTGGTAGGTCGGTGCATTGTCGGTCATTAGATTTAAGATTTATTTATTATAATAAAGCTTATAATGGATTTTCATCATGTAATGGTTGATTCTACAAATTTATTAAAACTAATTGACTTAATTCATTATTGAACTTATATTGTTCATTAATGATGTAATAAAATAATTTAGATTTTATTTATGCAGACACTGAAATGAACTTATGAACATATGCATAAATAACAAATTTTATTGCAATTAATTTTATTATCTATTTGGAAAAGTAACAAGGCTAGTCACATCGTTTGAAAATTATTAGCTAATTGTATAATGATTCCTTGATGATCATCATCATCAGTATAAGACAATGATTCCATATAATGCTAAAAGTTATTTTGTAAATACTTACTTGCAACACTTGGGTCATTGGGCTTCATTCTGAAAAGATTCTTTTGGTTGTTTGATTTTCGAAATATGAAATATCCAATTCCGAAAACACAGCAAGCCGTAAAAAGCACTCCCAAAGATATTTCAACGTTACGATCTACTAGGTATTTCGTTTGAGATATCATCATGAATGGATACAATGCATATCCACAAGCACCCATAAATCCAAATCCCTCCTCATTAAATTCAAATGATGTTAACCATCTCGACTCGAAGATAAGAATATCAGTTATATATATGAAATGAAACATGCATAGGACTCCTAAAGTAAGAGTTGTATTGAAATCATTAGATTCGTTTGTTACAAAGTGATTATAAAGAAATGACATATCGACAAGGATCTGAAACAAAATAAAAATTATTGAGCAAACTTTTATGCTCTTCTTAAACTTGAATCACATTTAAATTTTAATAGAACCCCAGAGAAAATGCCAGTTATGCTTTGAATAATAATATTTCAATAATACCTGCGTAAACAATTGATAAACAAGTCATCAAGGAAGTGAGTTTTTTCGATACGTTACATGACGAATATGAGTTACAATTTGAATTCACGATAATTTAATATTCGTTTCTGCTATATCATCTTCCTAGGTTAGTCATAATGATTTTCAGAAAATTTGAACAAAGTGAAGGAGTAATTATAAATTTGGTGTAAACACTTTAATCACTGGTTGCAGCATTGAATATCTCCAAAGCATTTAACCGAGTCTGGCACCAAGGCCTTCTTAGGAGAACTCCAGTGCAATGACTATCAACGTTTGGTATTCCACAGAGATTTGTATCGGTACCACCTTTGTTTCTGTTCCATATCAACGATCTATTGGAAGTTATATCCTTTCCCGTCAACAGTTTGGTAGATAATGATACACTTCATACCGCTTTCTCATCTAAGACCGTATATCATCCAATGAAATCAGGGGAACAGGTCGATGCAATAAATGAAGATCTGCATGAACTTTGTGATGTGAATCTGATAATTTAGTAGAGGTTAATGTAATCAAAACTCAAACGTCAGTTATCACGAGGAAGGTGAATCCAAACTCCTTAATAATGATAATGTCCGGTACAACTATCTCTATGAAGTCCACAATATTTATGCTCGGTACTACCATCCTCTCATGGGAAGATCATGTGAGATCCAATGCGAAAACTGGTTTTATATTCCATGACATGAGCTACTTCATACCCTACCAGCTACTCATAATCTACAAAGAAAAGATTCGTCTTGTTCTGGAGTACTGTTCACATGTTTGGAGTTAAACTCCCAAATTTACGCTGAAGCTCTTATATTCTAATCAGAAGAGAACAAACAATTCGTCTGTCTCTGGAACATCCTACAACGCAGGGCGATCTCTTCCTTTGCTATAGATATTTTCATTATAGGATATAGGTGCACTCCGTAAATCTCGTCTGTTATTCCACCACGATCTATTCCTGGTAGGCTGACTAGATGATCTGAGGGTAGTCAACCATTCACTGTCAAGCTTGAGACCTGTCGACTTCGTTCCACTATCAAACGTTGAAGTTGTGGAACTCTTTGGCTAGTGAGGTATTTCCTGATGCCTTTCACCTGTGAACTTTCGAGGAAAATTGATCTTATCTCAACATTCCATCGCTGGCTCACACGATGTTCTACGAACATTATAGGTTTTCATCTCGTATAGTCAAAATTAGGAAATAATTACCTTTTTTTGCTCATGTGACATTTGAAAGGTATATCTTCCTGGAAAGATTATCAAAATGAGTACAAAAATGTAGATAACATCATGACTTAGCACATAACGTTCATCAGTTAAGATAAAACTTTTATATTTTTAATTCGACAAAGTATTCAATTTTCAAATTAAATGGTCGATTTTAACTACAAATCCGTACCTTTTCAATTACTTAATCATATAATAATGGGCTCATATCATTATTCATAGACACAAATGTTATTGGTTTCCAAAATATTAAATTATATAGAGAATTATTGAAAACTGAATGTAATAACGGTGATAAATTTTGATGATGAAGTTATCATTATACGAATATCACATATTATAGACGAAGTCGGATGAGTATTTTGCATTTACTCAAATTATTTCTAAAATCGTTGAAAAACGTCTTAGAGCGAAAATTCATCATAGTATTTTTCATCGAATTTTAAGCAACTTCGAAAAAATCTGTATGCCTATCTGACCTGATGTCCGACAAGAAACTTGTCTACACGAGAACTCAAAAACGAAAGGTCCCAACCATCGACATATACATATGACTGCGCGTGGCAATGATAAGCGCGGCTAGTGCAGGCGAGAGAGAGGTAAAACGAAAAGGCCGGCTTGGGACGTAAACATACTAGCTACAGTACGCAGCGGCCAATAGAAACGCGATAGAGCCGGCCTCTTCGTTTTCCCTCTCTCTCGCCTGAACTAGCCGCGCTTATCATTGCCACGCGCATTCCATATCTATATGTCGATAGTCCCAACATATTCAAATTTTAATCGTTTGCTTTCCGGTGATGGACCGTAATGTTTTTCAGAGAATTGTGTAATAAATACACCCTTTTCTGAAGGGTTGCAAATAAAAAGAAAATTTGCTCTCAAAGTAAACATTGAATAGATTCAAAAGTTTCACAGTGAATTTAAGTCAATTTAGAACTGCTTTCACCCAAATTTCAACAAAATCGTTCTATAACAACAACAACAAAGTAACTTTAACTGTTTATAACGGCGATGAATCAAAGTTATGGTCTAGGGGCTACGACACTCGTCTACCACTTAGTGGGCTTCGGTTAGATTCCCAGAAACGGAAAATTTGTTTATGTAATAACATTTTCTTAAAAACTTTGTTAATTTGAATATTATTTAGTTGCGTAAAGATAATGAAATGAATAGTTTATTCCATTAACTTTACACAAATGCAAAAAGTATCTCATAACATGTGAAACAATTATACATGGTGTGATGGAACTACACTGTCAAAATTTAACTTCGCATTTGACACCAAAAAATATTTAAAAAGTTCATGCACACGTATGCCCGCAAATGCTTTTTTATGGAGATACGTTGAAATATGTTAAAAAATATAAAAGTTTTTAAATATCTTCCAAAGTAAAAGAGTTGTTGAAGCGAAATTTCGTACATCGACAGTCACAAAACGTGATGACGTGTTATTTCTTAGGTAACCAGCGACTGAGAAATGGGGGTCTGGTCATATCAAAATGGTAAAAATGATAGTACGAATCTGGGAAAAAATATAATAACATTTTGTACTGAAGAAAAAATTTCTCTTGACGTTTTCTTATATCTAGCAAAGTTCAGTAGCAATATAGACTTTTTTACTCACCAACCTAATAGTACCATTTTAAAAAATAATTGTGACAAAAGCTTGGTGAACTGAAATGAAATGAGAGCACTTGTAGCGAAAAATATTGATTGGAAGGGTGAAATTTACTATTTACTTACTAATAATTTTCTTTATAACACAAAGACGCTAATGCGTTAATATTGTTTTTACCTGTGAAATTTATGAAATTTAGGTAACTTGTATTGTGATTAAAATGAACTATAGTGCCGTTGAGTCAGCATGTATCCATTTTCACTATGAAATGGCACATGGAATGTGCATGTTAGGACTGGCATGATTGGAGACTATCTAATTGGACCATATCTTGTTAAACTTAATATATGGAATAGAAATACAGGCAATAATGAGAATCTGCCACACTTTAGTCTCAATGTCAGACAAATATTGAATGACAGATTTCCGAATGAACGGATCGATAGAGGAGGACCGGTACACTGGCCGGCACTATTAAATATGGAAACAACATATAAAATATTCACATGCTTCAATAAAAAATCATATGGCTCTTTGAAACCATACGGAGTGGTCCTGTCAAATTTCAAACCACCCATGACTCAATGCAAAGAAGATGTAGATCAAGCATTGAAGCTTTAGGAGGTCACTTCGAGCACCTTCTTCAATTTCTTGATTTATAAAAATATTATTAATAATAATTTTTCAAGAGAGGTTTTAGTTCGGTATAAAAATTTCTGGTGAAAATGTTATAAAGTTTTTTTTGCGCAGCCCAATTTAATATGACTGGACTCCATATATCCGCCACTGATTACCTGAAAAACAGCGCGTCATCACGTTTTGAACGCTGTTTATAGCAATATGTTGTGTACAAAATTATTCTTCAATATCTCTATTACTTCGAAAGATATTTAAAAATAATCTTTTTCAACACTATCTTCATCAGGAATATGTATATGAAATTTTTAAAATATTTTCCGATGTAGAACCCGAGGTTAAATTTTGACAGCGTCGTTCTGTTACACCCTATAAAAATCAGTAACAAAATCAAATGATTTGCGATCAGTAACTTTTATCCATTCTACAAGCGGCGAAGCTATTTATTCTGTTATTGCTTTTTTTGTATTGTTGTTTCAGACTTTTCATTCCGCAAGAATGAGTACTATTATTAGTTAGTTATTAGTGACTATAATTAGATCAGCAAATGATACTTACTACTGGAACAACGGTTAGTCGCATGGAGTAATATTTCAAATCAATGTCCATAAACGAAGGATGCAATTCTCTTCCCAGAAAAAATTGAGAGAATGCATCTTTTTGAACAGTTCTTTCATTCAGATTACTGGTCGGAGAATGGAAGCTTCTGTTATATACATAGAATGAAACGAAGCTACCGAATATGATACTTCCTATACACAAATGTAATAAGTGATTGATAATGAGTTCGACAATTCCAAATCCACAGGCTTCAAGGAAGAAAAGCAGGAGGACTTGAATCCATAATGTAGTGAAACCATTCATGACAATTCGCAAATTTCCTCGTTTGTTTCGCATTGTAATTTCTTCACCGAATGGAATATGCATTAATACACCCTGTAGTATAGCGAATATTTGATAGAGTAAAATAGAAGGCAAATTAAAGAAGTTCGATAAATTCGTGAACTTTGTGAACGCTGGTATTTGAAATAAGGAACACTGAGACTCATCGCAGCCTAAATATGGATAAATACCCAGAAATAACGGCAAAAATAGAATAAAGAATAGCGACCCCAATGCTCCACCAAATTCTGGAATCTCTTGGAATCTCGGCACATCTGTACAAATATCATTGATTTTCGGTTTTGTTCTATTATGAGAGTTTTCCATTTTGACGGTCAGTCACTGCAATAAATATTAATAATAAAATACATGAAAAAACCATATCTCTTTAAATTTGATGTACCAAAGTTATACAGTAGTACTTTGAAAGGAATTATTCGCACCCACTTAAATATAATGTAAGCTATTTCTGATTTCTTATTAAGGAATGTATTGAATAATATCATAGAAATAAGTTGCGACATTCATGCTTGGTCATACATCTTAAGTTCTACTATTCGATATCTTCTAGAGTCACAGCCTTTTTTAACCCCCAGCCGCGAAGTGGCACCTGACTGGGATAATATAGCTGTACATAATTTTTTTGATAGAAAGCTCATGTGAACACAGACTTTATTTATTTTCAAGCCTTGTTTTTACAATAAGGTTTAAAAATGGGTTGTCGTTCATAAATTTAATATCTGCAAAGTTTGCGTATTTCATTAGGACAGAGTGAGCGATACCGAACGAAGTCGTTCTTCGATTCAGTAAGGTTATTTGGCAAATGTATGTTCTCGTGTAGAAGCCAAATGGTAAATACAATCCACTTGAAATTTGACACAAGTTAGGTATGTACTCGAAATTTAGTGGCATAAAAATTCAATGTCCTACCTCGAGCCGTTTCTCGACGGCCAAAGAATTATCATTAGAAGTTACACCAATGACAGTTTGCTAATACTAATAATCTATGGATTAACAAAATAAGTATTGCTTCAATGGGTGAGAGAACTAGAAACAATGTTTGAATAACTATTTGTAGTTTCTTAGATAAGCATCATTTGATGACACATCTTTAGTTGGTGTTTCAAATAATCTGGTATTGGGTCATAAGCACAAGGAGAAAGCGTACCGGATACCCTATACCTATAACATAAAAAAAATTACCACGTCGATGGTGAGTAAAATGTTTCTGTTTCATTACGAGTAGATTTATTTGATCGATCAATGTAATATTCTGTTATACAAATCAGTACTTTCTACATTATTGAATGGGCAATCATCTGCTGAAGTTTCAAAATTTTGTGAGCTTGTTTAAAAAATCTTCGCATGTCTAAAGAAAATCACATACTATGTGGGTTAGGTACTGGCTTGTTACAATGTATGAATTTGTATCAAAACAATAAGTTTCCAAGCTGTGACCATCTGCTTAGCTTCTTTCCAAAACATGAAATACATTTCAAATCATCGTACCATTTACATATATTTTTGAGCCACTCACAATTTTTATTTCCAAAAATTCGGAAAGATTGATTTTTTGTGAATAATTAAAATACCTTCAAAACTACCAAGTAAATAGGTAGCATTCAATAATTAACTGTAGGCACAAAACAATAAAGTTAATCAGAAAGGGTTAGAAAATACGAAGAATACATTTGAATTAAAACCACACAATAAATTATTCATTAATTCAGGGTAAATATACGGAAGACTGGTATTGGCAATACAATATAAATAAATATTCCACAAATGAATTTGAAAACTCAAAATTTACAAATTTTTGCGATCTAAAAGAAGAAAAGTATTACTTACCATAAAATATCGTTCATTCAGTTGAAATGCAATATTAATAATGGTATATGCTCTTCAGGCGGCAATGTACCAGACATATGTTAAGAGTGCCAGCGCCATAACGTTAAAAATGACCGAGGTTAAGCGAACTAACAGTTAGAAGATTTATCCCTTCTTCAAAGAAGTTTCCACGTGTAAGTAAAAATTTTTATATTCTCTTTTCCCCATGCGAAAAATCAAAGAAATATAAATATTCGTATTTTATATGTTTTATCTATTTATTCTTGTTGATTTCCAAAAAATACACAATCCGATTACATATATCTTAAGTCCGGTCACTAAAAGAGTCGTTTTCGTTTATTTCCGAGCGCATTCGAGCGTTCAAAGAAATGCCGCGTATTGTGCAGTCATCGTTAAACTAAGTGGAAATATTTCATTTTGATGATTCTTATGTTTGCTATCAATAACAGAGATCGGAAGCCACCTTTCAGTGTTCACACAAAAATGTTCAATAGTCATCAATCATTATCACAGTGGCGGCTCGTGAGTTATGAAAGAAGGTGTGCACAAAAATATCGCTAATTTGGCTTAAAATAGTGTCTTGGATAGTAGACTTCCGCGGACAGCTAATCTTGAAAAACCTTGTCTCCCGGATGGATTCCGCGTCACAATAGCTCGACTTGATGCCGACGTTTCGCCAACCATTACAGGTGGCATCTTCAGGGCAGGCTTGAGGCTTGAACTGATACTGGTTCTACTGGTTTCTGTAGCCGTATTTATTGTAGGAAAAATCCTTCACGCTACATAGTTCACTGCCTTTGTTCCGGTGGTTAACTTCGTTCCGGCACCTGACCCTGCCGTTGTGCGATCATGTGCGAAGTGGAATTTTCGAGGATGGGTTTCCAAATGTTGGGAAGGTAATATCCTGAGTCACGGTTCAGATTATTCGGATGTTTTAGGATTTCTATAGCTTCAAGGATTTTTCGCTGATAGAAGTTTGGGGCTCGGACTAGGATTTTAGTATCTTCAAAAAGGATTTGATGATTTGTGTTAAACTTGTGTTCTGCAAGTTGCAGATGTTGGTTCAGATATGTCGACGATACTTTCGTTATTTGGCAACATGGTAGAGAAAAGCCTGTTCCCTTCCTCAATCATTTAAATTCATTACATCCCAATATCCGTTTCACCATGGAAGTCGAATCGCAAGGTTCACTCCCGTTCCTGGATGTATTGGTTAGTCGACAGACTGACGGTACTTTAGGACATTCTGTGTATCGGAAACCCACCCATACCGATAGATACCTCAATGGTCTTTCCCACCACCACCCTGCCCAAAAGCAATCTGTCATAAACTCCCTGGTCCACAGAGCTGTCAACCTATCTCAGCCTCAATCCTTAAAATCAGAATTAAAACATCTATCATCTGCCTTATTATCAAACAATTTTTCCCATTACAACATTCAAAAAGCCATAAAGAAATACACTTCACCTAAAATTCAAAATCGACCTGAGCCAGAAACCCTCCCACCTGCTTTATCCACGGCCTATCTTCCATATATTCAAAATATAACAGATCGAATTTCCAAAATCCTCAAAAAACAATATTTCTACCCGTTTTTCCACACTTCCAAAATTATCTCAGTTTTACAAACCTATCAAAGATCCCCTTCCTCCTCTCCACTCAGAAGGTGTTTATAGTATTCCCTGTTCTTGCGGTAAAGTCTACATTGGTGAAACAGGTCGTACAGTAGCTACTCGTGTGAAAGAACATGAGCGCTGTACAAGACTTCGTGACACCAGTAGATCTGCACTTGCAGAACACAAGTTTAACACAAATCATCAAATCCTTTTTGAAGATACTAAAATCCTAGTCCGAGCCCCAAACTTCTATCAGCGAAAAATCCTTGAAGCTATAGAAATCCTAAAACATCCGAATAATCTGAACCGTGACTCAGGATATTACCTTCCCAACATTTGGAAACCCATACTCGAAAATTCCACTTCGCACATGATCGCACAACGGCAGGGTCAGGTGCCGGAACGAAGTTAACCACCGGAACAAAGGCAGTGAACTATGTAGCGTGAAGGATTTTTCCTACAATAAATACGGCTACAGAAACCAGTAGAACCAGTTTCAGTTCAAGCCTCAAGCCTGCCCTGAAGATGCCACCTGTAATGGTTGGCGAAACGTCGGCATCAAGTCGAGCTATTGTGACGCGGAATCCATCCGGGAGACAAGATTTTTAAAATAGTGTCACATACTTCCTTTGCAATAACAGCTTTGTTATCACGAGCTGTCGTTTTTTGTCTTTTTCTAGCAGATTCTTCATTATTGCGTTCTTGGTGGTCATTGTCAGTAGAATTTCTAATTCGAATAATTTGCTGTTGAACTTGTACAATTGCCTTTTGCAGTTGAGCAGTGTCAATCCCGCGCGCATTTGAATCTGATTAAATGATATTTCAACAGGTGGTATGATGGAATGAAATATTTTCAACCAGTAGAGAAATTTTGAGCAATTCAATTATTTCAATAAGCCACTTGCTTCACTAATAATAACTGCATTTTGTCCACTTACACGTACCGAATAATAACAACCATTTGCTGATAGTTAGAGGTGTCTGTAATTTCATCGACCTCCAAAGCAATGAAATTTGCAGATTTGATTTCTTTTAATATTTGCTACTTGTGAAATTGCGCTGGGTAACACATGTTCTACTGCATATTATAGGTTTTCCTCTCTTGTATTTGGGCAATTCTAAATTAAAGGAGACGGCAGGGGGGGGGGGTCTGCAGAACTTGCCGGGGCAATTTTTTTCCGTTTCTACATCGTATTTGAACTCGTTTACCGGCATTTAGAGATTAAAATACCTTTTAAAAAGTTTCGTATGAATTTTTCCAATTTTATGGGTTGTTTTCCAACGAAAATGTCAAAAAACTGTTTTTAACCCCAGAAATCGATATTTTATAATGAATAAACGTCCAAGAAGTCACTTCCGATCGGAAATTGGCCTCTGAATTCGAAAATGGTCTCAGTTTCCTTAAATAACGCATAATTTTTTATCCATTGGCTGATTTTCGGCAAAACACCTTTTTTTTTGACGGCGTCATATCGGTTTGAGCAGCCATTTAAACAATTTTTTTTTTAGCGAAATCTGCGTGTTTTACCTCAGCTTTACGATCAAATAAGAATTATTCTGACTAAATAGGTTTTAGAGGTCGAAAAATTGAAAAAACTAAAAAAAAAAGACAAAAAACCGATATTATTGTACACAAATCTGTTGTCAGGTCGCTGACAAGTCTTTTCTTGGAAAATATGACTTCGGAATCAGATTCAGCGGAAAATTTTACTATAAGAAAACAGTTCCCTAACGTCATCCAACAGTTTTTACACCCCAGTATGCCATCAATTTTCCGCCAAAAACCAAGTAAACGTAATTTTCTTCCAGTTTTTGACCTTTTTCGACCTCAAAGTTGCAGAATTTAGAATTGTAAGTAGGATATTTGGAATACTTGGACAATTTCCGATTGAAAACATGCTATAACATTATTTTTTTAAATATTTTGGTGCTTTGGAAAAGCAATTTAAAAAAAAGCTTTTTCGTAGCTGCAAATCTAGAGACTTCGTTTTTTTGTAATGTTTGAAGTTTGTTCCTTAAAACTTTAAATCGACTAAAATCGTGATTAAAATGACTGATTTTGATGTAAAATTTCCCAAGCATTCTGATTCTGACAATTTTTCAATCCCACATGATGACCCAGAGCCACAAAATTACTAAATTACACTAATTTACATTCGGTTTCGTTGTTTTGCCTCCTATTTTTGGCGCTTTGTTCAATTTTGTGGCTCTGGGTCATTATGTGGGATTGAAAAATTGTCAGAATCAGAATGCTTGGGAAATTTTACATCAAAATCAGTCATTCGATCACGATTTTAGTCGATTTAAAGTTTTAAGAAACAAACTTAAAAAATTACAAAAAAACGAAGTCTCTAGATTTGCAGCTACGAAAAAGCTTTTTTTCAAACTGCTTCTCCAACGTACCAAAATATCTAAAAAAATAATGTAATAACATGTTCTCCATCGAAAATTGTCCAAGGTATCCCAATATTCTACTAACGATTCTAAATTCTGCCACTTTGAGGTAGAAAAAGGTCAAAAACTGGAAGAAAACTACGTTTACTTGGTTTTTGGCGGAAAATTAATGGTATACTGGAGTGTAAAAACTGTTGGATGACGTTCGTGAACTGTTTTCTCATCGTAAAATTTCCCGCTGAATCCGATTCCGAGGTTATATGTCCCAAAAAAAGACTTGTCAGTGACCTGACGACAGATTTTTATACAGTAATATCGGTTTTTTGTCGTTTTTTTAGTCTTTTCAATTTTCCGACCTCTAAAACCCCTTTAGTCAGAAGAATTCTTATTTGATCGTAAAGCTGAGGTAAAAAAACGCAGATTTCGCTGAAAATTTTTTTTTCAAAATGGCTGCTCACACCGTTATGACGCCGTAAAAAAAAAGAAGGTATTTTGCGGAAAATCAGCCAATGGATAGGAAATGATGGATTATGGAAGGATACTGACACCATTTTTGGATTCAGCGGCCAATTTTCGATCGGAAATGACTCCTTGGACGTTTATTTACTATAAAATATCGATTTCTGGGGTCAAAAACAGTTTTTTGGCATTTTCGTTGAAAAAAAAACAAAACTTCTTTTTGAAGGGTATTTTAATCTCTAAATGCCGGTAAACGAGTCCAAATACGATGTAGAAACGGAAAAAAATTGCCCCGACAAGATCCGCAGATCCTTCCCCCCCCCCCTTGGCCGTCTCCTTTAATTTAGAATTGCCCATTTATAATATGAAAAATACCTGAAATTCCAGTAAATATCATTTAACAGTAGTGGATGTGTCAGACTGGGCATTGAACTACCAGAAACAATATTTCATGGTATTCTGCCCTTTAGAATTAGGTACATTTCATTATTTTCATTTAGGGTTTATTTCTCTGAATCCAATTCACCTAATTGAACAGATCATGTATTCACTAGATGTCTAGGGTATATAAATCAATAGAAGTGAGTTGTATCTTTAATATATATAAGGAACCAACTTATATTTCACAATTCTACAATATTTCGTCCAATCATATCCGTACTTCTGGTTGCAGTTGGTATGAATTCTAGTGATTCTATGGAATAGTGTCATTATACTCATGAGGTTCGGTAATAATGGAAGAGCTCCGTCATAAAAGAAGAATGCAGAAGCGATTTGAATCAAGATGTCCCCTAGATAGTTCGGATGTCTTACAATTCCCCAGTATCCAGACACTAGAAGCTTGTTACCGTGTTTTGTTGTGATCGTCTTCAATTCTGTAACATACTGAGTTATTTCATACCTAGATTATCCATGTAACCTTCTGTTAAGGTTTCTCATACAGTATATTATTTTGATTTTGTTATAAACCAGCATGTATTTCAGGATATAATGATTACAAGCGTGCATCATCCCCAGTTCATCTAAATTTGGACTTGCTCTGATTAAATTACGCACAGAAAGATAAAAGTAAGAAGACAAAAAATTGTGCGATACGGAACTTGTATTCTATGTATCGTTAAAAATTGTCGGAAGCTTCAGAAGAACAATCAATGAATCACGAATGTTATTTAAATTTATTATATCTTTAACATATACGAGTATAAGGAACCAACTTATATTTCACAATTCCGCAATATTTCACCCAGTCATAACAATACTTCTGGTTGCAGTTAGCATAAATTCTAGTGATTCTATGGAATAGTGACATTATTCCCAAGAGATTAACGTCTTTGGTTGTAAACATCTTCAATTGTGTGAAATACTGACTTATCTTGAACTTAGATTATCTATATTACCTTCAGTTAAGCTTCCTCACACAATATATTTTTTGGATTTTGTTATGAACTAACGTGTTTTTCTCTATAAAATAGTTACAAGTGTGCATCACCCCCAATTTATGTAAAATTGGAATTGTTTTTATTCGTATTTACGCAGGGAAAGATGAAATAACGATACGGAACTTGAATTTTACGTTTTGATGAAAATTTTCGGTAACTTCAGACGTAAACTCCTCCACGTATTCATGACGCACGACTATACCTTCATAAATCGAACTTCGATTTTCAGCCTTTTTTGGTGATTTCGGACAGTCATAAATCACGGCAATGACATAAATTTCGTAGCAAATCATTTACAACATAGAATTTTATAAATTTGAGACATGCACTCTCATAAGCATCCAATAAAGCAATTTTCACGTCATTTTCTTGAACAATCTTGGTTTCCGGATGGATCACGACCATATGCCGAAGTATCGCCAATCATTGAAGATGACATCCCCAGAGAGAATGAAGCCCTTCCAGCTTGCTCAAATAGAAACCAAGATTGTTTAATGGATGTATTGTTATTGAATGAGTTTTTCAAGTTTGTAGTTTTAATTATTTTCGTTCTCAATTATATACAATTATTGGAGTAACTTGTAAATATAATATGTATGCTAGATTAGAGACAATCGTACTTTTAATAGTCATTTTACTTGAGTTTATAATGGATTTTCTATCATGTAATGGCTGATTCTATTCAAATTTATTAAAACCAATTGACATAATTTAGTATTCAACTTATATTGCTCATTAACTGATGTAAAAAAATAAATTGGATTTTGTTTATGCAGAAATTGAAATAAACTCATGAACACATGCATGAATAACACATTTTCTTGAAATTAATCAAGGTTAGTCACATCGTTTGAAAATTATTAGTCAATTGTATAATGATTCCTTGATGTTATAAGAGAATGATTTCATATAATGGTAAAAGTTATTTTGTAAATACATACTTGCAACACTTGGATCATTGGGCTTCATTCTAAAAAGATGCTTTTGGTTGTTTGATTTTCTAAATATGAAATAACCAATTCCGAAAACACAGCAAGCCGTAAAAAGCACTCCGAAAGATATTTTAATGTTACGATCTACCAGGTATTTTGTTTGACATATCATCATGAATGGATACAATGCATATCCACAAGCACTCATAAATCCAAATCCCTCTTCTTTAATTTCAAATGTTGTTAAAAATGTCGACTCGAAGATAAGAATATCAGCTATATATATGAAATGAAACATGCATAGGACTACTAAAGTAAGAGTTGTATTGAAATCATCAGATTCGTTTGTTACGAAGTGATTATAAAGAAATGACATATCGACAAGGATCTGAAACAAAATAACAATTATTGAGCAAATTTTGCAATATATGATATATTCTCGATTATGGTTTTATGCTTTTCTTCAACTTGAATAACATTTCAATTTTAATAAAACCCCAGGTAAATGCCAGTTATGCTTCTAATAATAATATTTTGATAGTACCAGCGTGAACAATTGATTTTTTCGAAACGTTACATGACGAATAAGAAGTTACAATTTGAATTCACGATATTTTAATTTTCATTCCAACTATATCAACAAACAACAAAGTAAAGGAATAATTATAAATTTGGTGTAAACAATTTAATTACTGGTTGTAGCATTGGATATCTCCTAAGCATTTGATCGAGTCTAGCACCAAGACCTTCTTAGGAGACCTCCAGTACAATGACTAATAACGTTTGGTATTCCAAAGAGATTTGTCTTGGTACCAACTTTGTTTCTGTTATATATCAACGATATATTGGAAATTATCTCCTGTTCCGTCAACAGTTTAGTAGATGATGGTACACTTCATACTGCCTTCTCATCTAGGACCGTATAACATCCAATGAATTCAGAGGAACAGAAACAGATCGATGCAATAAATGAAGGTCTGCATGAATTTTGAGATGTGAATCTGATAATCTAGTAGAGATTAATGTAACCGAAACTCAAACGTCAATTATCACCAGGAAGGTGGATCCAAAATTCCTTAATAATGATAATGTCCGGTACAACTATCTCTATGAAGTCCTCAATATTCTTACTTGGTATTACCATCCTCTCATAAGACGATTATGTGAGATCCAATGCAAAAACTGGTTTTATATTCCATGACATGAGCTACTTTATACCCCAGCAGCTACTCATAATCTACAAAGAACAGATTCGACTTGTTTTGGAGTACTGTTCACTTGTTTGGAGTTAAACTCTCAAATTTACGCTGAAGCTCTTAGATTCTAGTGAGAAGAGAAAAATTCGTCTGATTGGTGATACCAAACTTTTTGTCAATTCATTGTCATCTCTGAAACATCCTAGAACGCTGGGCGATCTCTTCCCTTTCTATAGATATTTTCATTATAGGTGCACCACGAGCGATTCCTGGCTGACTAGATGATCTCAGGGTAGTCAACTTTTCACTGTCAAGCTTGAGACCTGCCGACTTCGTTTCATCATCAAACATTGAAGTTGTGGAACTCTTTGGCTAGTGAGGTATTTCCTGATGTCTTTCACCTGTGGACTTCCGAAGAAAATTGCAAAGCCTCACTCTAATCTCAACATTTCGTAGAACATTATAGGTTTTCTTCTCGTGTCGTCAAAATTAGGAAATAATTACGTTTTCTTGCTCATGTGAGATTGGAAAGATATCACTTCCTGGAGAGATTATCAAAATGAGTACAAAAATGCAGATAACATCATGACTCACATACACGTACATCTGTTAGGGTGAAACTTGAATATTTTTATTTTGACACAGTATACAATTTTCAAATTAGATTGTCGATTTTAACTAAAAATCCGTACCGTTTCAATTATTTAATCATATAATAATTGGCACACATCATTCATAGACGCAAATGTTATTGGTTTCCAAAATATTTAATTATAGAGAATTATTGAAAACTGAATGTAATAACGGTGATGCATTTTGAGCTAAGTTATCATTATAGGAATAGTATGTATTATAGACGAAGACCGATGAGTATTTTGTATTTACTCAAGTTACTTATAAAACGAAAGGTTCTAAACCTATTCAAATTTTAATCGTTTGCTTTCCGCGACGGACCCTAATGTTTTTCAGAGAATTGGGTAATAAACACAAAATTTTCTGAAAATTTGGAAATAAAAAAAAATTTTGCTCTCATAGTAAACATTGAATTACTTTTACAATAAATTTGAGTTAATTTAGGACTGCTTTTATCCAAATTTCAACAAAATCGCTCTATAACAACAACAAAAAAGTAACTTTAACTGTTTATAACAAACGGCGATGAACCAAAAATCTAGGGGCCAGGACACTCGACCACCACTCAGTGGGATTGGGTTCTATTCCCAGAAACGGACAATGTTTATGTAATAACATTTTCTTGAAAACTTTGTTAATTTGATTATTATTTAGTTGCGTGAAGATAATGAAATAAATAGTTTATTTCATTATTTTTACACAAATGCAAAAAGTATCTCATAACATGTGAAACAATTATACATGGTGTGACGGAACTACACTGTGAAAATTTAACCTCGCATTTGACATGAAAAAATATTTAAAAAAGTTGATGTACACGTATGCCCGTAAAATGTAAATATCTTCTAAAGCAAAACAGACATTGAAGCGCAATTTTGTACATCGACAACGTGATGACATGCTATTTCTGAGGTAACCAGCGACGGAAAAATGGGGGTCTGGTCATATCAAATTGGTAAAAATGATAGTACGAATCTGGGAAAAAATATAATAACATTTTGTACTGAAGAAAAAACTTCTCTTGACGTTTTCTCATATCTAGCAAAGTTCAGCAGCAATATAGACTTTTACTTACCAACCTAAAAGTACCATATTAAAAAATTATTGTGACAAAAAATTGGTACACTGAAATGAAATAAGAGCACTTGCAGTAATAAATATTGATTAGAAGGTTGAAATTTACTATTTACTTACTAGTAATTTTGTTTACAATACAAAGACGCTAATCCCCAAATGAAATAAAAATATAAATACTACTCGATCGCTCGATGCATTAACACTGTTTTTAGCTGTTAAATTTATACAATTAAGGTAACTTCAACTTGTATTGTGATCAAAATGAATAACTATAGTGCCGTTGAGTTAGCAGGTATCCATTTTTACTATGAAATGGCGCATGGAATTGCTGGAGATGCTAGGCGACTTTATCAAGCACCATTCATTCTACAACGCTATCCATATTCAGGTTTGTTTCGATTCATCACGAGGAATGTCGAAGTTCAAGAACAAATATAACACAATTGCGGAAAATCTTAGGACTAGCACTAGATAAATTGCATTAGATTTGGGTGTTTCGCATATGCCTGTTTGAAGAGTCTTAATTCTTAAAGGAACAACTTCTACATCCTTACCACATTGAGAAGGTTCAGGCCTTGCTTTAGCGAGATTTTCAGCTTCGTTTAATATGTTTTCAGTAGTTTCATGAACAGCTAATAATTCACTAAAGAAGAATCGTTAAATTTTCACAATAATCATATTATTAAATTGTTGAAGAAAACCCACATAGGGTGATTGAAGTTAGAAACCAATACCAGTTTTCACGCAATGTTAGGACTGGCATAATTGCAGAATATCTAATTGAACCATATCTTGTTGGATGATGTTCCACTTAATATATGAAATAGAAATACAGGCAATAATGGGGATCCGGCACACTTCAGTCTTAATGCCAGACAAATATTAAATGACAGATTTCCGAATGAACGGATCGATAGAGGAGGACCGGTACACTGGCCAGCACTATTAAATATGGAAATGACATATAAAATATTCACATGCTTCAATAAAATATTATATGGGCCTTTGACAACATACGGATTAGTCCCAGCATATTTTAAAGAACCCATGGCTCAATGTAAAGAAGATGTAAAGCATGCATTGAAGCTTGTGGAGGTCACTTCGAGCATCTTATTCAACTTCTTGATTATTTAAAATAATAATAATAATAATTTTTCAAGAGAGGCTTTAGTTCAGTATAATAATTTCTCTTGAAAATGTTATTAAATTATTTTTGCTCAGATATAATTTAATATAATAATTTTTATTTGCCACTGGTTACCTGAGAAACAGCATGTCATCACGTTTCACGGCTGTCTATAGCAATATGTCGTGTACAAAATTTCGCTTCAATATCTCTATTACTTTGAAAGATATTCAAAAATGGTATTTTTTAACTTTATCTTCATAAGGAATATGAATATGAACTTTTCAAAACATTTTCCGATGTAGAACCCGAGGTTAAATTTTGACAGCGTAGTTATGTTACATCCTATAAAAATCAGTAACAAAATCGAATGATTTGCGAACAGTAACTTTCATCCATTCTACAAGCAGCAAAGCTAATTTATTCTGTTCTTGCTTTTTTTGTTTTGTTGTTTCATACTCTTCATTCCGCAAGAATGAGTACCATTGTTAGTTAGTTATTAGTGACTATAATTAGATTAGCAAATGATACTTACTACTGGAACAACAGTTAGTCGCATGAAGTAAAATTTCAAATCAATGTCCATAAACGAAGGATGCATTTCCCTTCCGAGAAAAAATTGAGAGATTGCGTCTTTTTGAACAGTTCTTTCGTTCAAATCACTGGTCGGAGAATAGAAGCTTCTGTTATACACATAGGATGAAACGAAGCCAGCGAATATGATACTTCCTATACACAAATGTAATAAGTGATTGATAATGAATTCGACAATTTCAAATTCACAGGCTTCAAGGAAGAAGACCAGAAAGACATAAATCCATAATGTAGTGAATCCATTCATAACAATTTGCGAATTTCCTTGTTTGTTTCGCATTGTAATTTCTTCACCGAATGGAATATGCATTAATACACCCTGTAGTATAGCGAATATTTGATAGAGTAAAATAGAAGGCAAATTAAAGAAGTTCGATAAATTCGTGAATTTTGTGAACGCTGGTATTTGAAATAAGGAACACTGAGACTCATCGCAGCCTAAATATGGATAAATACCCAGAAATAACGGCAAAAATAGAATGAAGAATAGAGACCCCAATGCTCCACCAAATTCTTGAATCGCTTGAAAACTCCGCACATCCGTACAAAGTTCATTGGTTTTTGGTTTTGTTCTATTATGAGAGTTTTCCATTTTGAAGTCCAGTCACTGCAATAAATATTAACATTAAAATACATGAAAAAAACCATATCTCATTAAATTTGATGTACCAAAGTTATACAGTAGTACGTTGAAAGGAATTACTCGCACCCACGTAAATACAATATAAGCTATTTCTGATTTTTTACTAAGGAATGTATTGAATAATATCATAGAAAGATGTTGCGACCTTTATGTTTGGTCATACAACTCAAGTTCTACTATTCGATATCTTCTAGAGTCACAGCCTTTTTTTAACTCCCAGCCGCGGAGTGGCACCTGACTGGGATAATATAGCTGTAAATAATATTTTAGATAGAATGCTCATGTGAACAGAATTTATTTATTTTCAAACCATGTTTTTGAAATAGGGTTTGAAAATGCGTTGTCGTTCACAAATTTAATATCTGCAAAGCTTGCGTATTTCATTCAGTAGGGTTATTTGGAAAATGTATGTTCTCGTGTAGAGGCCAAATGATGAATACAAGCCATTTGAAATTTGACACAAATTCGGTATGTTTATTGAAATTTACTGGCATAAAAATTCAATGTCCTACCTCGAGCCGTTTTCGAGTTATAGAACGGAGCGGTCCGTCGAAATACTCGACGGCCAAAGAATTGTCATTAGGAGCTACACCAACGACAGTTTGCTAATATACATCTATGGATTAACAAATTAGGTATTTTTTCAATGGGTGAGAGAGCTAGAAACAATGTTTAAGTAACTATTTGTAGTTTTGTCTTGGGTAAGCATTATTTGTTGACACATCTTTTAGTTGGTACACTGAGAGAAAAGTCGATGCGAAATATGTACATCGCGCTGTGTATAAACCACTTGTACATTATGTTTGAATATTTGTGAAATATTTTTGAATACTTAGTTTTTATTTAATTATATATTTTTGTGCATGTACTATTGTGCCCTATTTATTCATAACTCATTTTCATATAATTACACAAAAATATATACAATATACGTTACATAATATGTATATACGTGATCTATTCTTTGTTCGATTATATAGAACACAAATAAAGAAGATAACAAATATTTTATGTGTGACTTATCTACAATATTCGCATTATTAATGAATGTGAAATGTAATAACTGTGTACAAACATCATATTATATTATAGCACGTTGGTGATAACATCAATAATTGTAGTCTATTTTTATACAATTGTATATCCCGCCACTGAGAACACAATATTATAATATTCTCACTCAGTGGATGTCTGGTCTGTGTTGCGCGGCAGTCCGCCATTTACGATAACCTCGGCTACTGAGAGTCGTGTCACTGGTCGTGTACGTGTTTTCTTTGATCTTGCCTACGTTCTTATTAAATTTTAGTTTGATGTTTGGAAAATGAACTCAGTAGTTATTGGGTTGTTGGAGATTTGGGGGTTTCAAGAATTGATCCCGAAATTTAAAGGTAAATGTTACAATATATGGGTACATAATTATTGTCATAGCTTTTCAATCGGAATCGATGTTGCAATCAAAATTGTTTCATAATACTTAGGTATCTATAGCATTAGCATTTGTTTCATGATGGAAATTATTACAATAATAATGGATATTATAAGGGTAAATCTTTGATCATTATTATATAGTTATTATCAATTCTTCATCGGTCATTTAATGGTGAGAAGATGTCTATATACTTCTAAATACTATCACAATAATTAATTAGTAAGGTAGTGAATGGTGATTTTTGTTTGCTTATTATAGAGTTATAGATATTTTTAATAAATAGGCGGCACAAGCAAGATGTCCGACTAGGTATTGAATCTTGAAACTGTCTGCTTTAGTGCTTCCTCCAACTGCTTGTGTTATTGATAGATTGATACCACTACAAATGATTTAAACTATAATCGTCTGTGGGTACCAACGAAAAGAGCTTTATGCATCTGACCACCGAAATGAGGTACAATAATCCAATGAGTAAGTCATAACGTAATACTTTCAGTGAAGCTTCGGTTTCCTATTCCTACAACATAATAAGGCTACCGTACAACCGGTTTGGCGATAAACATTGTAAGGTAACGTAACGATACAGAAAAATCGGGCGTTGTGTGTGTCAGTGAACATCATTGTATAGTGAAAAATTAAAAACAAATTCAATGAATAAAATTTATTTACTCACACAAACACTCGGATCAACAACCACATTTTTTGTAACGTCAAATTACGCTCGCTCTTTTACGGTAGCACTTTGTATATAACCGAAGCTTAACAGAATATTACGTTTTCGTAATTGTGGATAAAGCTAAAGAATTAAGTTTGGACTAATTCTATTTTATAGAGCTGATGTTATATATGTTGAGACATTGAAAAATCTTAATGACGAAGACATTAAAGATCTCATACCAATTCTAGGACTTCGGAAAAGATCACCCAAGTTATTGAATACTGGAAACTCACTTTTGCCAAAAGAATGGATGATAAAATGGCTATTGGTCAATGTTATAGAAGTTTTCCATGTTTGAGTCAACCATTGGGTTATTTATTCTTAAATATAATTTGGCTCTTAATAACTATACTTATCTAAACATGTTTATATTATTTTATGGTTAATTTGATAGCTTGTTCAAGCTTTGGATGATTTTTTCAGCTGGTTCAATCAATGAATGTATTTTTATTTCAGCTGGAAAGTGACTTCAATAAAATATATCCTGGGAAGGAAAATGCTTTACTTGGGAAGTGTTTCCAAATGGGACAGAAAATTTATGAAATGCTGATAAACAAAAAAGATTTGTTCCTGCAAGAGTGCCTTAATTTTGTTGAATTAAATTAAAGCATTTGTAAATAATTACTATTTTAATGAGACCTAATCATCAAAATAGTAATTATTTAAAAATGCTTTATTTAGTTTTAAAAAATGTAGACGAACATGTTTATAGTCTTTAAATACAGGAAAATTGTATTTTTTCATTTTATCATTGTCAAATTTTATAAACAACAATAAGATTCACTTGATTTTGTCTGTACTTATTTACGAATTTGATACAATAAAATAGTTATGAATATAGGTGATTATTTATTTCATCCATTAAAAACATAGTTACCTAGAAATTTCTAAGAATATAATAATAACTAAGCGCGCACTAATAACTGTGATTCATTTCTCAAGGTGTTTCGACTTATTCCTTCTGAAGAACATCCGAATGCCGTTGAGTTACCCAGAGATTAACAAGGCGAAACCGCTATCATTGAAAATGAAATTTGGTAATATAATACATTTTTTCTTATTATCTGAAGGCATCAAAAACTAGGATTTAAACACAAAAATATATAATAGAATTAAACAAAATATACAATTTAATGCATATTTCAGTTACAAAATTATACAATTTTGTACTAAAATTGTCTACATAAATGGTACAATTATTTGAGGTCTAAAATAATTGTTCCAGAAGTATGCACAATAGGATGTATGAGTATAACAATTTTGTGTGGTTTTCTGTACAATATATCCATATGGTATATACCATATTGTGGAATTCTCTTACACGAATTGTATAATAAACTAGAACATGACATTTGAAAAATGCTTATCATGGAAGGTATCACTTGGCTATATAGAATGGTAACAGAATACAGCTATTAATGTGCACAAACAACACAATATTTTGAAACAAAATAGAATACAAATTTGACAGTATCAACACAATATTTCAAGTACAAATTTATTAGTTTAGAATACACAAATTGTTCCTGTCTTCATTTTAGGAACAATTTGTATAACAAAATTATAAAATTGTATTGAAATAGTACATTTATTTCTCTCAGTGTAGTTTCAAATAATTTGGTATTAGGTCATAAGCACAAGGAGAAAGCGTACCGATACCCTATATCTATAACATAAAAGACATTACTACATTGATGGTGAGTAAAATGTCTCTGTTTCATTACGAGTAAAATTATTTTATCGATCAATGTAATATTCTGTTATATACATTAGTACTTCCTGGATTTAAATTATTGAATTGGCAATCATCTGCGGAAGTGTCAAAATTCACTAAACTCAAGGATTTGTTCAAAAAATCTACGGTTGTCTGAAGAAAATCACATAATATGTGGGTTTCTAGCTTGTTACAATGTATGAATTTGTACCAAGACAATAAGTTTTCAAGCCGTGACCTCCTGCTTAGTTTCTTTCCAAAAAATAAAACACATTTCAAACAATCGTACCATTTATGTATGTATTTTGAGCCTCTTACAATCATTTCCCAAAATTCAGAAAAATTGATTTTCAGTGAATAATTAAAATAGCCTCAAATCTACCAAGTAAATAACACGTAGGTAGCATTCAATAATTAACTGTAGGCACAAAACAATAAAGTTAATCAGAAAGGGCTAGAAAATACGAAGAACACATTTGAATTGAAACCACCCAATGAATTATTTATTATTACAGGGTAAATAAACGGAAGACTGGTATCGGCAATACAATATAAACAAATATTCCACAAATGAATTTAAAAACTCAAAAATTACAGTTTTTGGGGTCTAAAAGAGGAAAAGTATTACTTACCAGAAATATCGTTCATTCAGTTGAAATGAAATATTAACAATGGTATCCGCTCATCAGGCGGCTAGGTACACGGTAACTATGTTTCGTTTATTTCCGAGGGCATTCGAGCGTCCAAAGGAATGCCGCGTATTGTGCAGTCATCGTTAAACTGAGTTGAAATATTTCTTTTTGACGATTCTATGTTTGATAACAATAGCAGAGATCGGAAACCACTTGTTTCCAAGAGGGCGATAGACTCAGAATAATAGCAACAAACCCAGATTTCAATATCCCGATATCAACAATGACTTCGACTAACTTAGATGTTTGTCTTAGTAGTCCAGTCATTCAAGGAGTGAAAACGCTGATTTTTGGTATTTTTTGGGCATTCCGCAAATTTAGTCAAACTATATGTTTTTTGGGGCGCTGATCACGATGGTGTGGTAAAATTGTAGAAAAAACTTTGCATCTTCTGGGAAAATGTTTCAGACAAAAGTTGTTAAAAAAGTTAATAGGCAAATTTTGGCTCCGGTTAGAAGTTGATCGGAGGTCATGGGCCCTATGTAGGGTCCAATTAGTGTATTTTCTATGGTAACGCAAAATTGAATATATTATCGAGATTTTTTGGTTTTTGAATGTCCTTTTGTGGTAAAAAAGTAGTAAGTCTTCTTTTGTCCTGGTTTTCAGTATCTTCCTCTATCTTGTTTTTGGCGCCGAAATCAGCTATTTTGAAAAATTCGTATTTTGCGATTTACAGACGGAATGGTCAAGTTATCGACTCGAAACTAATATAAAGATTTTAAAGTTCCGCACCTAAAATCCAAAATTCAAGCATTTTGGTTGGAAGACAAAACTTTGGCGCCATTTTTTAATTTTTGTACCAAAGAAATCTTTCACGAAATCCAAATTCTGGGCACTATTACAAGTTCCCATAACGAGTATTTTGAGCTCAAACAGATCAATTTTTTAAAAAGTGCGTTTGGGCCTCTAGTGGGCCCAATTTTGGCCCAATCGACAAAAATCTTGCACGGAATGAAAGATAATCATTCCGACTATTTAGACAAATTCTGACCTATTCTCAATTCAAAGTTAGAGCGAAGTTTGTGTTAAAAAAATAACGCTGAAAATCATACATCAGCATTGAAATTGCATTCGGTAATACACATTTCGCGCGCGCAAGTTGGTGATATTTTAAATATTTAAAGTTTCTTATACTTATGACTTTATTGTAAGATGTATATTCGATAAATTTAACAGTGATGATCGGAATTCAAGTAGACGCGGTCTACAACGGGGCCTACAACTGTACGAGGACCGCTTGTTGTGTACAGCACAGCATCTTGAAGCCAACGTGTTCATTTCAGTTTCATTCTTTACTGCGTATACATTTTTATTTCTAAAAGTAATACGTAAATATATATTGAATGGGAAAAAATAATTATTTACATGTTTCATCATTTTTATATTTTTTGACGATGATGATTGCAATAATTACGCTAGCAGAAAAATTCAGTAGAAATTTAAAAAAAAATGTATAGCATAGAACTACCTTCATATTATGTTTTAGATCCACATCAATTTCAACTGAAATAGCAACATCTATCAAGATTAACAGTTCTTACATAATTTTGTTGGAGTTGCAGCTGCAATAATCCACTGAACTTTTAAATTCGTCGTGCGCAACCTTTTTTCTGTCATCTACAAACGCTCTGGATTTATGAATTTTAAGATTTCTAGCAATAGAAGACTTTCAATGCTTAACAAGATTTGTTTTAGTTTATTTTTTTTTCCGAAGATGCGTTGGAATCTTTACACATCCATTTTTATCTGAAATATATAATACAACAAACACATTTATTTACTCGTATTTTTTAATTTTTTTATTTTTTCATCAAATAACATCACTTTTATGAAATATTGGATATTCACTAACCTTTTGATTTCACAAATAGAAATAATGTTATAAAATATTATGATGCACAAAGTAAGAATGTCCCTCTAAGACTATTTTTTAACATAAATGATGGTATCAGAGAAAAATTCTTTTTCAAAAATTGATATAAATTCTTAAAAAATACAGTTTAACACATAGATAAACATGTAAATAACTATATTTCTTATTCATTATATATTAACGTATTTTTTTAGAAATAAAATGTGTATGCAGCAGAGAATGAAACTGAAATGAACACGTTGGCTTGATGATGCTGTGCTGTACACAACAAGCGATCGTCGTGCGGTGAAAATCAGCTCTATTACTATTATCATTATAGGTCGTGCATATGTGTCGTTGTAGACTGCGTCTACCTGAATTCCGATCATACGTGTTAAATTTATCGAATATACATCTTCCAATAAAGTCAAGAGTATGAGAAATTTCAAATATCAAAAAAATCACCAGCTAGCGCGCGGATTCAATGTTGACGTGTGATTTTCAGCGTTATTTTTTTAAGACAAATTTCGTTCTAACTTTGGATTGGGAGTACGTCTGAATTCGCTATTTTGAACTTGAATGGTCAAAAAGATTATCTTCATCATTCCGTGCAAGGTTTTTGTCGATTGGGTTGAAATCGGACCCACTAGAAGCCCAAACGCATATTCAAAGATATCTCCACTTTTACTCGACCAAAATTAATTTGTTTGGGCTCAAAATACTCGGTATAGAAAGTTTCGATAGGACCTAGAATTTGGACTTTTAACTTAAAAAATTTGGATTTTTTGGTAGGCAAAAAATTAAAAATTGGCTTCCTTCAACCAAAATACTTGAATTTTGGATATCATTGAAATCTTTCGAATAGATTCGGCTTAGAGTCGATAACCTAAGTATTTCGTCTGTAAATCGCGAAATACGATTTTTTTAAAATGGCCGATTTTGGCACCAAAAATAAGGTAGAGCAAAATAAGGAAACCAGAGAAAGTAGGACTAAAAATACTACTTTTTTACCGAAACAGAATATCCAAAAACCAAAAACATTTTCGTGATATACTCAGTTTTGAGTTACCAAAAAAATACACTCATTGGGCCCTATATCGGGCCCACCTTTTCTGACAACTTTGGTTCGAAACATTTTTCCAGAAAATGCATAGTTTTTTCTACAAACGCAAAAACTGAAAAATGACGATTTTAAGGTTAAGAAATGACAGCCGTTCAAAAAGCGGCAGGGTAAATCCAAATTTCAACCATATCAACGTGATCAGCGCCCCAAAAAACATATAGTACGACTAAATATGCGGATTGCCCAAAAAATACCAAAACATTTCCTAGGGTGATTGGACTATAATTATAACGACTACTTTGTAACTTCCTGAGTATCATAGTAGGAACATATCAATAATTATTACAGCTCACAAAATAAGTAATTACATTAAACATCGTTAGCAATTCTAGTTATATGTTATGAATCAATTCTATTTCTGATTTCGAAAACAGTAAGGGAATAGATAGAAATAAAAATCATTTTTTATCCGTAATATGTAGATACCTATATATTTCAGGTTTCAGACCTTTTTAGAAGACTTTTTGGTTGCGTATGGACGTCTTTGTGGAAGAATTTTCCGTAATGTGGCAATTTGGTTTGTGGGAATACTTCAGTAGTCTTGGAAATGTCTTGAGTTGTATCTATGATTACTGGAACGAATAGTTAATATGCCATTTCAGCGTGAGAGACCGTTGTTGCCTTCGTTTTAAATTTGAACGAAGGTGGCAACAGGACTGTGACCCTTTGCACTAAATAGCGGAACAAGACGGGAATGGGAAGTTCATTCTCCTCAAGTAATTTGTAAAGTGGATATCGATGAGTACAACCGATAGACATAGTATTTTCTTGAGCGCGTATTAGAAGCACATCTTAGTATGTCCAACCTGCACATGATGACTTTTCACGTGCGATTTGAGGCAACGGAAGCAAAAACAATTTTTTATGTTTAATAATGAATAAATTATTAGGTATTCAAAAATGTAATATCCTCAGAACAATAAACATACTAGAATTGTTACTGAAATATTGAAAGGATCGTATCTTCATACCAATATATAAAATAGACACCGAACGTCTAAAGCATAACATGAGGTTTGTTTGAAGAAGGTATTCGGCAGGGTGTCGAAAGGGGACGGTTGTTTTCCCTACGCGACATTGGCGTGCATGTTCGGAGGGTTATGCATAATTATTAGTATTATGAGTTCTTTCATATCGTGGATCAATTATAGATGAATATTATTGAATTGTATGGACAAACTATTTTCATGTGTGTATTTACGTAGAATTCAATATTAGCAGTGTATTAAACTATTCACATAGATAACATTTGACTTATAAATCTTACAAAACATCTTTTTACAAGGTTTTTAGGGAAAATAATTCACACAGATGATTAGTTATTAGCAGTGTGATAAGTCATTTATGTTTAAAAGGAAACGAAAAGAATACAGGGAGACGGAATGAGGTACGAGCTGAATAAGAGGAACAAGTTTTAGAGCATTTTGAAGAAAATTAGAAACGCTTCACGGCATGCGAAATTTTACAGTCATAAAGCTTTTGAATAGTAATGGACTGCCACCCTTATCATTATAAGAGAAACAAAGATGAGTTACCTCGAAATTTTCCTCTAAGACTTGCATTTTGTCGATAACCTCAGTTGCTCGCAAAAATTCTTTTTACTGATGAGGTCTTGAGAAATGGAATATTCAACTTCCACAACATGTTGGGACGGTTTCAGCATATTATTTTTTGAATATATGGTATTGTTGGGAATCATTTAATTATCAAGTTGTCAATTATTGAATGAAGTCCTACATTTTGCCGAAAAATCTGGGTGGACAACAGTTTTTAAACTTCCCAGAACTTTTGGAAGATTTGCCTATACAGTTGAGGAACTATCTATGGTACCTGTCCATTTCAGTTTAGCTGTACGGCAGTGGCTTAATCATAATTTCGGAAGCCGTAGTATAGGCAAAAGACAAGACGCAACAATTAGTTGGCCACCGTGGTCTCCTGACCTGAACCCGCTAAATTTTTTCCATGGGAGCTTATGAAAAAAATTGTTTACGGTACAGAAGTCAACTCATCAGAAGATCTACAACAGAGAATTTCAAAATGTTTCAAATGGAATTAAAAATTCGGTTCAAATGCTACGTAGTGTAAATTTCAATTTGGTTCGAAGGTTGCAAGTATGTGAACAGCATTTCGAACAATTTATGTAGTTTTTTCTTCTTCTATTCTTAATAATGAATGTTGTATTTTCTCGTGTTGTAGGCACACACCTGATTCGAGTTATTTCCCGTTCAAGGATGTACGAGGCCTCTCAAATTAATAAGGAGTCCAACGATGAAGATTTTACTATTTAAGGTCTGTAGCGGTGTAAGATATGGTTGGTAAAAAACGCAAAAAAAAAGAAAAAATTTGAAATTTAGAAAAGGTAGATTGTCAAAAATATCTCCTATTATTAATAGAATTAGAAGTGAAAAAGTGTTTTATTCTCCTATTCCGATTGATCAACGTGATACCAACAGATGAACTTTAGTTAACAAAGATATTCTAGAAACTAACTAACTATCTAAATCTATAACTGAGTGTGTTTTGTTTACATGTCTGAGTTGTCTTATTGGCTATTACAATTTTTACACACATTATTATTGGATAAGGAAACTTCGAGGTCATGTACATTTTAAAGGGTGGAATGATTTAGAAACACGTATGAGTAAATACCTAATGAATATTTGCTGCACAGATGTTTATTTTATTGCCCTCATTCAGGTAAGAATCTCTTTCCCAATACTGTCCGCCGACAATCCGAAACCATATGCGCTGAACTGCAATTCACTGTATGTATGATGGATCTCAGACTTTGACCATTGAGATGAAAGTGTGATCGTCGTTTATGATTCGGAATACCGGGCTATTTGCATTAATGAAGGTTTCCTATTGTTCAAAACAAAACATCCCGCCGCCCTTGAACAGACACGTTCAATGAACGAATGTTAACAAAAACTGAATAAATACTAGAAATATCAACATAATAACATAATATATAAATATGTACATGAAAGATAATAAATGAAATAATCAGTAATCTACGAATTAATCTATGGGAAAAGGTGCTTATAAGTTCCCGACAGTGACTGTACAGTCACTACTCGTCTTTTTCGTCTTTACCAGGAAACGCTTCTATGATAAGTCTAAGGTGTCATTGAAAAGGGGGCGTATTATCTTCCTCCAGCAGAACCATGGTACCGATTTTGATTTCGTCTAGTGACCGCAGCTGTCATTTAGATCTCGTGTTTACTTTATTCAGATATTCCTTATACCATCGCTTTCAGAAGTGTTCTTTGATATATTGAATATCTTGCCAATTAGATAGGCAGTTGGGCGGCTCATTCATTAGGTTTAACTCTAGTAAGGTTGTGAATGGATCTCCTATAAGCAAATGGGCAGGGTAAGGACTCGTGGTCGTTAGGATCTTCACACAAAAGTGTAATAGGGCGAGAGTTTGAAATTTCTCAAAGTTCAGTCATATACGTCATCAATTCCTCGTATGCAAATAATTTGTCACCAATTGTTCTATAATAATGATGTTTAAATGATTTTACCGCGGCCTCCAAGTCCCCCAAAGTGTGGTGACCGTGGAGGTATAAAATACCTTGATTTGAAAGAAATTTAAATATCATATCATGATGATTCCCTGATTGAATCAGAATTTTTATTAACGTTTCTAGTTCAGTTTTTGTTCCAACAAAATTTGTAGCGTTGCCTGAATATATGTTTAAAGAACGTCCTCCTCGAGCAAAGAATCTACGCAAACAGGGTATACATGATTTTGTAGCTAAGTCTGTTACTAACTCAATGTGAATAGCCTTAGTTGCGAAACATACGAATATCGATGCATAGATTTTTACCTTTTCACGATTTCTGAATTTCTGTTATTTTATATAAAACGGACCACAATAGTCGACCCCAGTATTCAAAAAAGGACGTGTCTGAGTGACCCTAATGCGGGGAAGATCACCCATGAAATATGAATAATCGATCGGTTTTACACGAAAGCAAGTAACGCATTTCGTTATAATCATTTTGATGGTATTTTTACCGTTGAGGGACCAGTATTTCGATCGCACTGCGTTCAGACTCAATAGTGTTGTTCTCGTATTATAAGCTCAGTAATGTGATGTTTTTCGACAGGATGCTATAATAGGATAACACCGAATTTTTTAAACGTCCGTCTACCCGAATAATTCCATCGCAGTCTTTTGATTTAGCGCGCAGAGTTGGCTGTTTGAATTAATGCAATTATCTTCAGCCAGTCCCATTATATCGTTTTGAAAACATTTCCTTTGAGTTATTCTTAAAGTCAGGATCAATGCCTGATTAATTACGCCGGTCGTTAAATGTCCGTCTAATTTAGTCTTGGTCTTATTAAGATTATTCTAATAGCGCAATACATAGGCTATAACTCGTTTTAATTTGCCCATTGTGGGATATTTCGTTAACAGAGGATTTAGGTTTATTGTGATTGTCAATGTGTGAGTGGGCATTAGCTCGCATAGCGTGATTAATTGCATTGGGCTACTAGGTCATTTTACGGCATGCTTCATTAGCCATTGCGGGCCTGTTCTCCAGTGATAATTTTCTACCAATTCTGCCGGTTTTTAACCCCTTGACAGAATATCGACTATATTGTCTTGTGAGGGAACGTGCCTCCAAGGTATTGTGTTGTAACATCCCTAATCTCTGAGACCCTATTCGCAACAAAGGTCTATGTTGTTGGTTACCTTAGGGAGAGTTGACTGTTCTAATTAATGCAGTCCCATTATATCGTTTTGAAAACATTCCCTTTGGGGTATTTTTAAAGTCACGATTATTGCCTGATTGATTTCGCCGGTCGTTGAATGTTCGTCTGATTTAGTCTTGGTCTTATTAAGATTATTCTAATAGCGTAATACAGATGCTATAACTCGTTTTAATTTACCTATTGAGGGATATTTCGTAAACAGAGGATTTAGGTTTATTGTGGTTGTCAATGTGTGAGTGGGCATAAGCTCACATAACGGGACTAAAATTACATCGGGTTACTAGGCCATTTCGCGGCCTGCTTCATTAGCTATTGCGGGTCTGTTCTCCAGTGATAATTTTCTACAAATTCTGCCGGTAGTAGACCCCGTGACAGAACATCGGCTATATTTTTTGTGAGGGAGCGTGCCTCCAACGCATTGTGTTGTAACATTCCTAATCTCGGAGACCCTATTCGCAATAGAAGTCTATGTTGCTGGCTATCTTAGGGGTACCTCAAGACTGCATAATTGAACCTTCTTTTTAATATACATTAATGATTCACCGTTACAAGTTCCTGAAGGCAGAGTAATCTTATATGCAGATGATACAACCGCATCAAGGGTTAAAACAGACTAAGTTGACTTACACAATTCACTCATGGAGAGTCGAACTGATTTGCTTAACTGGCTTGGACATAATTAAAGCACGGAAAAAATGTAAAAAAACTTGAGTATTTTTGCTCTTTTTGCATTTTTTTTATACTTTTTCCCAAAAAATGCATTTTTCAAAATATTTGAGCATCTTTTGCATTTATTGCCAATTATTTTAAAATCCTATTGAACAGAAAATTTTCATTGTGGAATTTATTAAATCTGTTTGGGTTTGGAACTACCTGCTACCCCAAAATTGAAAGAGCTTGAAGGAGTACGTACCTACTTTATTGAAAGGGTTTTACTATGATGATAATATTATTACTTTATTCTTAGAATGGGAAATACCAACTACCATAAACAATTAACTGTAACTGTAAATATTAGGTAAACCTTTAATTGAGCAGTATCTTCCAACGGAAGCGTTACGATTGGTGAACCTATTGTATATTGTATCCTGATTAAAAGAAAGTACAAGTGTTTGAGTCGAAATGCCTAAAACCACATTTAATACTATGTGGATAAAGTGTCACCGAGAACTTACTTGGGATGGAGACCACCTTTTTTGAACAGTGTGTTCAAAAATTGTAAGCATATGTTACATATTGCTATTGGCTTTGTTTTTGAAGTATGTTTTATCTAAAAGTATAAGTATTCATGTATTCAAGATATAGGTAACATATTATTTTTTAACAAATTAATTGTTTCTATCCTTATTACGTGAAATCTTTCCATAATTAATAAATCAACTACGAGTTTAAAATTGTACAAATAAATACAATATATTAACTCAACCGGTTTCACAAATCACTTTGCATCATCATCAATTCATCAATATTCTGTTTCTCCTGATGATGCAAAGTAATTTGTGAAACCGGTTGAGTTAATTGTATTTATTTGTGGAATTTGAAACTAGTAGTTTATTTATAAATTTTTTATTTTATTCTTTTTACTTATTCGCAGCTTATTTTTTGACAAATCAAATTACTCGATGTGAATTTTCCATATTCTTTGTGCCTACCAAGTAAAGAAACGTTCCTCTAGAAACGTACAGGGTGTCCAATTATTTGGCAGTTAGATGTTTGTTTTTTTTGCTTATATTTGTTTTGTAAAAAGAATGAGTAGTTTTCCGTTCCCATTATAGATCCACGCCGAGAAAAAATTCATTGTGGATCAATACGTCAAATCTGCAAAGCATATTTCCAATATGCAGAAATTATCATCGCAACAAACCTTAAGAGGTTGCCTCCAACAACAGAAACCAAAAAAAGACGACCAAAAAGAGTTCAATGAAGATTTGTGCAAGGCAATGATTCCCAGTAACATACCGTTGAGCAAGTTAAAAAATCTCAACCTGAAGGAATTTTTAAGAAAATATTGTAAACTAAATATTCCTGACGAGTCGACCTTACGTAAAGCAAGTGTCGACTCAATTTATAAACAAACATTAACTTGTATCAAAAACGAAGTCATTTCAAACTATTTTTATATTGTAGTAGACGAAACCACCTGTCTAGCTCATGGCATTAATAGAGTGGCAGAATGTATAAGAGAGCAATTTCCTTTGGTCAAAGACCTAATTAACAATGTAAAAAATGTATTTTTAAAAGCTCCGACACGCGTTCAATTTTACAAAGAAAAATTTCCAAATCTTGCCTCACCTCCACAACCTGTATTAACTCGTTGGGGTACCTGGTTGGATGCAGCTATATTTTATGCTGACAATTATGACGCCATTAAACATGTGATTGACGATCTTGACTCTTCATCTACATCTCTTTTAAACTCAAAAAATCTGTTTAAAAATTCATTAATAAAGAATAGTTTAATATTTATAAAAACCAATTATATGTTTGTATCTACAACTATTAAAAGTTTAGAAAAACTTGTGTTCCATTAACGGAATCAGTAGCTCTAATTAGCCAGTTTGAGTCAAATTGTGAGAAAGTCGCTGGACAAATTGGGACCGTCGTTCTACATAAATTCAATTCTGTGGCTCAAAATATTACAGGCTTTCAAATTTTGAAAAATATTTCGAAAGTTTTTGTGGGTGAAAACGATGTAAATATACCTAACTTAGAATTAAACATCATTTGTAAATATAAATATGCTCCCATTACATCAGTTGATGTTGAACGAAGTTTTTCAATTTTTAAACACATGTTTTCTGACAAGATACAAAGTTTCCTCCTAGAAAACTTTGAAAAACACTCAATTATCAATAGTTCTTATAATAATTGTAAGACATGACTTATGTCTGTTTAAATACCTATATTGTTATTTTGTTTTATTGTTATCTTAGGTATATTAATAATTTTAATAGTATGCATTATTAATAATAAAAAAATCTGATACTTAATAAAAATTTCCATTGTATAATTATTAAATCTCGCCTCCACTCCCTACCATAATAAACTAATGAAATGATAGTATTATTCAACATTATAATAAACATCATTTCTTGAATTTTTTTTAAATTCCTTGCATTTTTTCTAAAATTCTTGCATTTTTTTCTAAAAGCCTTGCATTTTTTGTCAATTTTTGATGCATTTAAATGCGCATATTTTTGGCTTTTTCGGTTGCATTTTTTCCGGTTGAATTTTTTCCGAGCTTTAGACATAATAAATTAGATATTAATAATGAAAAAACTGTGACCTTCTATTTTACCTTAAGGTAAACCTAACCCTAACAATTGTGAATTTATATCATTTCTTGTATTACTAATTAGATAAAGGATTAACTTGGAGAAAATATTGTGATCAAGTTGCTTCATCAATTGTTTAAAGGAACTTACGTGATAAGAAAATTGTATCTGTTAATGTAATGCTCACAACTTATTTTGGTGTTTTACACTCGAAAATCAGTTATGGCATTTTAGTCTGGGGTGACCCAGCAAATATGTCTCGTGTTTTCAAGATTCAGCGTAAAGAAATTAGGGTTATAAAAAACCTGCCTTACCGACAAGACTGTGAGCATGCCTTTAAGGACCTAAAAGTTATGTCTCTCCCTTGCATTTAAATCCAACATTGTCTAATATATGTTAAAACACATATCAACGAATATTCAGCTCGATGTGATGTGCACTGTGTCAACATTAGAGCGAAATATAATTTACACATTAATTATGACCGCATGAAACGTAACTGAAATAGGGTTAATTATTGGGGTCCAAATTCTTTTAATAAACTACCACTACTGATTAGAGAGCTCCCACTGGACAATTTTCCAAGGGTTATTAAAAATTTTCTTACTGAACATTGTTTTTACACTTTTAAGAAATTTTCAGATCTTCTGTTCTGATTTAATAGTTTTTATTCTTCTTTGTTGTATTATAATTTGAATTTGTTTTTCTTTTCTTTCTTTTATCTTGACGAATGTAAGCCAATACTTTGTATTTAGGATGAATAATTTATTATTTCCTATTCTATTCTAATAAATATGACTTACGTATATATATATACATTCTCGGGAATATAGGTCACATTAACACTTATGCTTTATATTTTCTCGTCTTTACGTACGTTTCGGTCTCACGAACATCATCAGAAGACTCATTATATCTAAAACTGGATTACTTAAGACTAATTGTATTACACGAAACGTCCTTATCGCACCAATGTCAATTAAAATGCCCACGTCGCCGAAACGAACACGAATAATCGAAATTATAACACATCAATGTTATAAGTATAATATATCAAGAATCCACTGTCAATCCATTGCAACGTGATCGACGAGTGTGACCATAAATATATTTCATCAATCGTTTTACCAATTCCGCTTAAAACTATTTTTGTTAAGCCAGACAGCAATAGCGACGCGCACAATTCTAATTTTGGCAATGATATCGTGTTCAAAGGAGCTATTCCATTTTTCAAAGATATCAAATTTGTAAAAATTTGTCCTTTATTGTCGGTAGACCTTATGTATACATAAGGCCCGGTATGCCTTTTCACTCGCGTCGCAAAATCTGTGGATTTGGGTACGAATCTCGTCCTTTATTATTGTCTTTCTGTAAAATTTAATTTCATTCAGCCTTGTAAACTGCCCCTTTAGATTGATCCACGATGTGTGAAAATTATGTGGTAATGACTTATCCCAATCAGCATTGTATTACCATAAGTTTTGCATTAACATTTTGGCACAAACAATTAATGGGCCAAGTAGACCTATCGGATCATATAGTCGGATAATATTGGACAACACGCTTCGATTTATAAATTTTGAATCAAGTTCATCAGTGAATTAGTAATTAATTTCATCATTTATACTATTCCATTGGATTCCCAATGCTTTCCGAATTATTGTTAGCTAATAAGTCTACATCAGATAACACATCATACATTGAATCAATTACTTCTGGGTTGTTAGATACTCCTGTCATATAACATAATAATCCCGTTTTGATATTTCACTATCTTTCGGAATTATAATTTTTTTATCGTTTGCTAACTGATTCAATATATGGGTTGCAGAATGAGGTGCTGATGTATTACAGAACGAAACAACCGGTATTACAAAGATTTTTAATTAATCGGTCTCATTCTCACGCCGCAGAACAAGTTGATATTGTGCGTCTCTTTCATCTATGAGAATCTGTTTATACATTTTTTCAATGTCGGATAACATAACAATTTTATGTTTATCAAAACTAGCACTCTGAACGATCTCTGAACTTTAGACACTCGTTTAGAGAGATACCTCTACTTGTTTTTTCCGAAGCATCTCTGCTATTCTAACTTTGGTAGTCGAACTTGACTCCTTCACTACGGGATGATGTGGTAGAAAGCAATGTTCCATTTTAATTTCATATGAACTAACTTCTCTCATGTGCCCTAATGCAATGGCTTCGCTCATACCTTCTGTATATTGTGTATTTAATTCCGGATTTTTAGCGAGTTTTCGCTTTGTCTCTCTACTTGGCTGTGCAATTCTCACAGGTTTTTTTTTTTTTATCAAACGGTAATAGAACTATAAATCGCCCAATGGCTGAATCACGTTTAGTATTTTGTTTAAAGTATTGTTCAACTTGAAATTCTTCCTTTGATAAGAACGTTTTACTTTCTATTTATTCAATTTCCAAAAATTTCGCCATGCTTTTATGCAATGAATTAAAGGTTATCATACAATTACTTTTGCTTATTGATTGTTCATTGGTACTTACTTTACCTGTGATAATCCGACCGAATTTTGTTTATTGTAATCGAGGGTTATGACTTGGTATTACGATTTTAGCCAAGCTCAAGAGATCATAAAATATTTCAACTCCTAACAATGCGTCTATTTCCTTAGGCTCATAAAATTTCGGATCTGCAAGATTTACATTCCGAAGTATGTTTAAAAGGTTTTTATTGATAAATTGATCAGGTAAATAATTATATATCTGTGGTAATACAAGAAATTCAACGTTTTTATGGTAATCAATCATTATATTGTGAGTGTATCTCAGCGTTAATCGAATAATTTATGCGTGTCTCTAATCGATTTAAGCCTTCCACATGTAAATCTACCCTTTTAATGGTAATTTCAAAACATTTTTGTAATGAAATGTGATTGAGAACCACTATCTAACAATACGCGTGCTTGGAACATGTCATCGTTTTTACACTTTATATTTATTGATGCTGTCGACAATAATACTTGGGTCGAGACCAATGCGCTATGTACTTTAATGTTTCCTGAAATAACAGTGGAATTTGTCGATGTTTAGTATCGGGTTTTCTCAAAATGAAGAAGCGTATTATGCTTCCTACCTCATTTTTTACAATCTGAACACTCGCATTCATCATTTCTATGTCCGGTGTGGAAACAATTAAAACATAAATACGCGGATTTTATTTTATCAGTTCGATCTTTAACTCTCATTTTTTTTAAATATGTTGCAACCGAATAATTTAAGCGATCCATTAAAAACGATACATTTTTGAGTTGTTGCGAATGTTAATCAAATGATTTCGGGACTTTGTTGTATATACGAATTATTTGTATTATTATTGTTTAACGCCGTGACCTGCAATACCTGGCATCCTTTTTCTAAGAATGCCATGAACTCATCCATTGTTGTGGGCATTTCAGTACCAGACAGCTAATTTTCCCATTATTTATGCGTGTATTATCTACTTTAGAAGTAATTGTATGAATTAATAACGTATCCCAATTGTGAACGGGTTCCTTCAATGATTTTAACGCTCGTAAATGAGTTCGTATAGCATCTAATAACTTTCTCAATTCCCCTTCAGATTCATCGAAATACTGGCTGATTCCATTAACGTTTTCACATGATTTTGAACGATCACTCTTTTATTGTTAAAGCGATCGCTTACTAATTCCCACGCAATGTCATAATTTTCTGCTGTTGATTCTAACGCGTTAATGACAGACATCGCCTCGTCCTTTAAACATCTTAAGTAGTGAAATTTTTGAATATTGGAAATTCATTGTCGTCTACCATTGATTTGAACTAGTTATAAAAATCTAGCCACTTGTTGTATTTTTCATCGAATGTTGAAAGTTCAACTTTGGGTAAACGAATGCTATTAGTATTCGTGTTCGTGTTTGCTCTTGAAGAAGTTTCAGTTCGAAACATATCTCGTGCACGATTTATTGTTTTGACTTATGAGTTTTTCAAATTCATCGAATTCATCTGAAGTCTCTACAGCTATTGCATCTATACTCACCTGTATCGTTTCAAAATCATTTAAAATACACTCAATTTTTTCTGCTCGTACTTTAATTTTTGTTAATCCGGTTTTATATATTAGTATGGGGTAGTATGCGCAAATCCGGTAGTTCTGATTTTTTGCAGACTTGTTTATGATGTTGGCCTTATGAATAATCCAAGTTTGTGACCTCGAGCGCCGAACGCAACTTTATCAAAAGTCGAAAAAATCGTGTTTTTTTTAAATTTTGGCGATTATAACCCTAAAGGACTAGTTTTTGAAAAAACTTTCATGACACATTTTTAAAGTAGACTAAATTTGCTACAATATGATACTAGAACTGTCTCTGTAGACATCTTTTCCGAACTTCGCAATTTTTTGCAAGTCTGTCGTTCTGACTGAATTTTGACCCTGATTATACTATCAAAGCCGTGTACTTTCATGATGGGATGTTAGAAAAAAAAAATGAGAAGTGTGAACGATGATGTTTAGGCTGAGCTACGGATAATGCAGTAAAGAAGATAGGTACAACAAAAGTTAATAAGTTTATTTGTTAGGAAATTGAGTAATATTCAAAATCAAAAAATGTAAACAATTTAGCCCTCTTGGAAGGTCCCGGTTGAGGTTTGTCCGTATCTGGATCGACGTATTGGGATGGCATATCCCCATCAGAGGATGGTGATGAATCGTCGACGTCTTGTGCCCACAAGTCATCCTCTATTTCGACATCGGACAGATCGTCGCCTTCTGGGATATCTACTGCAACATAAGGTTTATTGTCACAAGATGCCCCGCTGCAGTGCGTGCAGACTAAAAGCATTTCAATCCTGCCTTCCTGCAGCTGCACGCATTCCCACAACCCTTCGTGCAGCCGCAAGAAATCATCCGCAAGAAGTGTTGTGGGGCTGCATCTCTGGTCATCGTTTTGGGGTTGAGGCCTTGTGGCGTGGATATCCACCCACAGGAGAGAGGGTTCAGTGTGACTCTCAACCACGCCTGTACCTGTAAGAAGATTGTACATGAGAATAGAAAAATGATGAATAATATATAACTGATGTAAGGACAAATTTTCACCTGATGGTATGTCCGCAAGGAGTGAAATCGAGCAGTCTCGTGTGGAAGGTAACCTGGCTAGATTGAAGCTGGTTTTCATCGCAGCCCCGACGAATAGTTGATACCGCAGCTCGTCAAGGTTATGGGTGTTGGGGTTGCCTCCGTATGGAGCAATTATGACTCTCTCTCCTGCTGCTGCTATCTCGTCAGGTGTAGAGTTGGTGTCGAGAAAAATAGCAGCTTGCTTTTCAACGTCCGGATTTGTTTCGACTATGGACATCATTTGCTTCTTCTCTAAGCCAAAGAAGCAGGATGTCGAGTCACAACCACTAAAGGCATGGATGAAGAGGGAAAGCTCTGGTTTCAAAGAGGATTTCGAAGAAGCGATGCTGGAATACATGACATATGATGCTTTGCCTCTTCCACATTTATTGTAAAAAATTTCACGTTGGTTTGAGATCGCAGTAAGGATGATCAGCAAGTCAATGTCCTCACCAACGACTACCACTATATCATAGGTAGAAGCAGCAGTTACAGCTGTAGTGATGATGAGACTATCAGCATCTTCCTCTGCTTGGAGTACTTGAATGTTTTGATTTCCCATTCTTGTTGTCAGCAGCTTTATGAAACGAATCTTGTTTTTTTCATTTGACAAGAATTTCTGTTGCGGAACCTGTGCCATGGTTTTCTCATCAACGATTATCCCTCGCGAAGAGTGTAACTTGGCTCTTCGAAGACGCTCACAGCTCTTTGTGTTTATCTGTACAGCATCTATGGGGTAACCATCGGACACTACTTCCACGTTTGAGCCATAGTGATGAGTAATGTACTGTATGTATCTGTCAGCTATCGCACCAAATGATGAGCTTCGAGGCCACACAACTTTGTGAAGTAGATGCCCTCCATCCACTACTACAAACTTCTTTAACACTTGCTTCTCATTTAAGGTTACAGGTTGAAATACTGAATACTCTTTCTCATTCCCTCTTCAGAGAACAATGACATCGGGATTGGTGACAGTTCGTGAGTGAAGAACTCTAGCAATTCTCCAGCCGAATGTTTTAAGACACACAACCTGTGAAACAGTGTTAGAGGATCAACAGTTACCTGCTTATTGCCAACAGTAATAGTTCGTACAGCTGAAGAAAGGGACACCACATTGTTTTTACGTCTGAATTTCACTTCCTGGAAGTTCTGGCCAACCATCTTTAGCATCGATTCTCTCCCAATCTCTAGAGCCATGTGGCTGCTGACACTTGATTCTCCAACCAGGCCACTGCTGATGGACATAATATAATCTGTTTTAAGGAATGGAGGGTGCTGTGCAAACCATCTACAGAGTTTTTCAGTATCTGATTCATCTCTGGTGACACCAGATGGTCTCATGTCAACATGTTATTCAGTTGTTGCAGTGGTAACCTCGCAGTATGTTTCCACTTCATGGCAGATATTATGTAGATACACCATGCCTAATGTCCATCGAGAGAGTACACTGTCAGTCATACCACGTCCTCGGGTGAGCCCTCCATAGATTTTCATGGATTTCATCAGTACTTGCTCAATGGTCATATCTGACCATATACCCGACCAAAATTTGTTAGTGCGCCGGATGGTGAAGTATCCCTTTTTTTGTGAATTTATCGTACTTAAGTAGGTCCATTTTCCATTCCAATTCAAGCATATCTTGCAGATATAATTGTGCACACTTCGCATGAAAGAAATGGCCTGCTGCGTGGAAGAATGGGAGCATCTTCTGGATGGTGTCCAAATGCACAAGCACTGTGCACATATATCTCATTTACACCCTTCAATAAACGCTGATCTTCTATGTTCTTAAGGGAAATACTCGACGCAAGAAGGGTTTTTACACCTCTTTCCTTCACTAGGCGCACTTGACCTTCACTTAAAGTCTCCTTACATATAAAACACAAACTCACGCTGGGACTGGGATCAGACATTCTGTAGATTTTGAGTTCAAACGGCCCTCACGTTATGGGCAGCAGGCCAGTCAACAACTGAAACGAAAAAAAAAACTTAGGGAAGGTGATAAAATTTGAAAGGCTTAATCTCGGAAATTTGGTCTACAGAGACAGTTCTAGTATCATATTGTAGCAAATTTAGTCTACTTTAAAAACGTCCCAGAAAACTTTTTTCAAAAACTAGTCCTTTAGGGTTATAAACGCCAAAATTTGAAAAAACACGATTTTTTCGATTTTTGACAAAGTTGCGTTCGGCGCTCGAGGTCACAAACTTGGATTATTCATAAGGCCAACATCATAAACAAGTCTGCAAAAAATCAGAACTACCGGTTTGTGGTTTCACTGACCGTATTATATTGTCACTGAACGTACATTTCTCACTTAAGAAAAACGAATGTTTGTGGTTTCACTGACCGTGTTCTCATTGAACGTACATTCCTCAATTGAGGAGAACGAATGTTTGTAGTTTCACTGACCGTATTATGTTGTCACTGAACGTACATTTCTCACTTGAGGAGAACGAATGTTTGTGGTTTCACTGACCGTATTATCTTGTCACTGAACAAATATTTCTCACTTGAGAAGAACGAATGTTTGTGGTTCCCCCGACCGTACTATGTTGTCACTGAACGTATATTTCCCACTTGAGAAGAACGAATGATTGTGGCTTCACTAATCGTATTATGTTGTCACTGAACGTACATTCCTCACTTGAGAAGAACGAACGTTTGTGGTTTCACTGACCGTATTATGTTGTCACTGAACGTACATTTCTCACTTGAGAAGAACGAACGTTTGTGGTTTCACTGACCGTATTATGTTGTCACTGAACGTACATTCCTCACTTGAGAAGAACGAATGTTTGTGGTTTCACTGACCTTATTATCTTGTCACTGAACAAATATTTCTCACTTGAGAAGAACAAATGTTTTTGGTTTCACTGACCGTATTATGTTGTCACTTAACGTACATTTCTCACTTGAGAAGAACGAATATTTGTGGTTTCACTGACCGTGTTATGTTGTCACTGAACGTACATTCCTTACTTGAGAAGAACGAATGTTTGTGGTTTTACTGACCGTATTATGTTGTCACTGAACAAATATTTCTCACTTGAGAAGAACGAATATTGTTAGCAATAAACAAGTGTCGGGTTGAATGGAGTGTATATGATTTAAATAATTTTGTTTATTTATTCATTATCCCTACAGTTCTGAGAAAAAACAGTTACAGAGAATTTACTAAACAATTTTAGTCTAAATACAGCAATAGTATCAGCAAAAATGTCAAAATTTATGCAACGATTGTTACATGAAATACAAATTTTTATTAATGGCGAATTTCTGTGTCTGTTAGTCTTACTAGCTGGAATACGAAATGAAGGGAGATTTGAATACGTATATCAGGTATTCTAAATTCAATTTGTGTTGTAATTCCATATCATCAATTTTGTTATTTAATAACTTATGAAGAAACATTATTTGAGAATTATTCCGACGGTTCTCTAAAGTAGTATAGTTACATTTTCTTTTGGCGTTAAGAGACAATGACGGTATCGGAGTCTCATTGCGAAAACTTTCGAGGAAGCTAGACCAAGACCGTCTGTGCGCGATGTAGGATCGCACCCTGCCAGAGGTGACCCTGCTATTCAAGGAACACAGCGAACTTAGACCAGGCAGCCGATAAACATCCCCCAAGCTCAGGTGTTATGATACCGTGTCTTTGGCTGAATGGTCTGAGTTACAGGCTGCAAACAGTTCCTCCGAGAAACCGGACCAAATCTCGGGTGTATTAGGCCTTCCATCTGTATGGGGCTCTGCGGATGGCGACTGCCTATCCCCAATACTTGTGGGAATTCTATGGAACCTGAAACTTTTGAAAATCCAAAAACCCAAGAGGACTCCTCCCAGGGGTCCTCTCACCCCTCTTCTCCTTTTTCCCAACCAGAGAGCTCCTTACAGGAGTCCCCACATCCCCTTGTTCTACCTGAAGGCACCTTACAAGAGTCCCCAGTCCTCCCCTCCTCACAGGGGGGCTCCTTACAGGGCTTTCCTCATCTCTCAATCCCACCTCGGATGACTCCCAACAGGGGAATCCTGTACCGAGACCAAGGAACTGACCACCCTAATGAATAGGGTGTAAGTTAGTCGGCTTAACAAGCGTGGGTTGGAGGAGGCCGCGTCAAAAGCAGGAGGCTGCGGTTTCTGTGGCTCTGCCTCAGGGACAGGTGTCCTCGGGCTTTCGCAAGGGTGTCCCTGCTGTCACTGCACCAAACAAGGACCAGCCGGGTGAATCCGGAGAGACGAGGGTCTTAAAACGCACCCGCTACTTCGGCTTTACTCCGCATGACCCAAAGCGCGTATGCGAACGCCCCAATCCCTCAAGGACTGGGGCTAGTAGCTACGCACAAGTAGCTTCTACCTCGGTGGTGAGGACTCTGCAGGTTGTCGTCTTTAGAGAGGGCGACCTGGAAGAAGGGTTTACTCCACCCGAGATCATGGAGTACAATGACATCGCGGGGGACGTGATCTTCTCCCTTCCAGAGGGGATTGCCCCTCCACATTTTCATTCCACCAGGGTTTGGAACTGGTGTCTGCTAATAACAGCAGAGTGGCTGCTAAAAACAGTGGTCGCCTTGAAACCCTGGGAGGATGCAGTCAGTCTCCGTGCAGTAGAGCCCTCAGCTCTACCTAAACGGAGAAAGGCCATGCTATGGGTACTTGGAAAGAGGCATCTTCCAAACCAGGCCATCCTCAATGGCCTGGAAAAACAGAACCAGGGGCTTCCCTCTTCCAAGTGGGGAGTACTCGAAAGGAAGGAGGAACTCCTGGGTCTGAGAGTTGTCGTGTGACTGGATGAGTGGTCCGTCAACCTTCTCAAGGAGATGGACTTCCAGCCTTACTCAAGGCTATCAGGCCTCAGGTAACCCTTCTGGGTCCTGGACAAAAACAAGGCGGACATGGCTCACCAAACGCCGGTCCGCTGGAGGAGGCGGCAGTCGAAATGGGGCTACCTAGCGAGGTCTCATGAGACTGCTACTCCTCCAAAAATTAAGATTTGTAGATGTTTTGCTGCTACTATGTCAGTAAATTTTCTACAAATCAATCTTCAGCACGGAAAGTGCTCTGTAAAAAGCTCATTGAGTAAAAAATGAATGTGTCGCTGATTCAGGAACCGTGAGCCTACCAAGGTCAAGTCAGGGGCATAACCCAAACCAGGGGTACATTACACATTATTCACTTAATACGTGAATGTGACCCTCATGCCAGGATTTTCTTCCAGAGACGTGGCAGCGGTCAGGTTAAGGCATAAATCTGGGAACTTGGAGGGGGAGATGATAGTTTGTTCTGCATATTTCCCTTATGAGTCCCAACATGTTCCTTCAGTCGAGGTGACGGAATTATGTCTGTACTGTGAGGAGCAGGGGATTCCGCTTCTCCTCGGGTGCGACGTCAATGCCCACCACACAATGTGGAAGAGCAGTGATGTCAATCCAAGGGGGGAGGCTTTGCTGGAGTTCCTTAGCTCCACACAGCTTGAGATCCTCAATAGAAAGCCAATATCAACTTATTTCACGCCTAGAGATTATTGATCTGACTATTTGCTGTAGGGCAACAGGTTGCGAGATGGAAATTGTCCTTATCGGATCATAGACACATTCTATTTGATGTTGAATCTACTACACATGAGGTTCGAAGTTACAGGAATCCTAGGACCACCAACTGGTGCCTCTATAAGGAGGAGCTAGGTGGTAGGCTCCTTATGCTTCCGACCTATCACGGGTTTAACTCCGCCATCATCTCTGCGTATGAAGCCAGCTGTGACCTTAGGCAGAGGGACACCAAAAAAGTGTAGGAACACCGGAAAACGTTAAGAGAACTCTTTATTAAAGCTAAGACATCTCAAGCAGTCGTGGATTGGTAAAGCTACATAGCGGCTCAAAGAGACTATGAAAAAGCGTTGAGAACGTCAAAACGAGATACTTGGGGACCTTTTTGCGGGGATATCAACAGGCTAACCCTTGCAGCAAGACTCTGTAAAGTTCTCTCAAAAAGCAACAGAGCCAGAATTGAATCAGTGATTCTTCCGAGAGATGAGTACACCCCGACTCCGGAGGAGACATTGAGACACCTAGTGCCGTTTCATTTTCCTGACTCTGGAGACAGAGATCTGACTACCGAGAGAAACGATGGACAGAGTGATCATCATAACGATGAATTTCGTCTGTCCTCCGACATAGTCAGTTATGACAAGGTGAAGTGGGGCATATCCGGGTTCGCACCGTATAAATCCCCAGGCGAAAATGGAATCTTCCCGACTCTCCTAGAAGAGGGTCAGGGAATTATAATCAAGCTATTGGTGAAAATCTTCCGATTTTGCATAGCCACTGGCTTTATTCCAAAGCTATGGCGGGAAGTGAAAATCGTGTTTATTCCGAAGGCGGGTAAAACTGATTATACCGAAGCTGAGACATTCCGCCCTATCAGTCTAACCTCATTCCTATTGAAGGCAATGGAGAGACTGATTGACAGATACATGAGAGATGGCTCACTAAAGGCCCGTCGTCAACACGCCTACCAGGCTGTCCTCTCGACTGAAATGGCCTTGAATCATCTAGTCACAAGAATCGATGGTGCCATCGCCCACGAGGAACACGTCCTGGGGGTTTTTATGGACATCAAAGGGGCATTTGATAACACGTCCGTCGAGTCTATCTGCTCAGCCGCTGAGAAGTATGGAGTCAGTCCAACGTTGATCGGGTGGATTGAAACCATGCTATCTACGCGTGCGATAAAGGTGCAACAGAAAGGATGCATTGTACAAAGCACCGCTACAAAAGGCTGTCCACAGGGAGGTGTCCTATCTTCGCTTCTGTGGTCGATGGACTCTTGGAGGAACTGGAAGAGGCTGGGTTTTATGTCCAAGCCCATGCCTTTGGGCAGTACTTGAGGATGCTGTGCGAGCTGCAAAATACGCTGCTTAGCATGGTTGACGGCTGGTGGCGCACGGAGAGGCTGAGTGTAATTTCTCACAAAACGGAAGTTGTTCTGTTCACAAGAAAACGCAAGCTGAGCACACTACAAAAGATTATTTTCTCTGAAAGGGTCCTGAATTTCAAAGGGTCGGTGAAGTTTCTGGGAGTAATCTTAGACTCTAAATTGACCTGGCGCTAACACCTCGAATATCGAGTGAGGAAGGCCTCTGCGTCCTTTTGGGCGTGCAGAAGAGCTTTCAGCAGCATATGGAGATTACAGGTGAATATTCTTTATTGAATCTATACTGCTGTGATTAGGCCCATGGTTACTTACGCGGCAGTACTGTGGTGATCAGGGACAAGGACTGATATTTCCCACTTCCCAGCACCCCTTGACCGTCTGCAGTGGCTTGCATTCGTGAGAATACTGAGCGGCATGAGGTCGACTCCGACGAGAGCCCTTGAAGCTCTCGCTGGATTACCACCTCTACACTCATACATAAATACTGAGGCCATGAGAACGGCTTATAAGTTAAAAGACCTGTGCCACTGGACCAAAACGCACCACTCTCGTGGACACGAGAAGCAAGATAGCATGATCCGTGCTATATGTCTCACTTCTCCCAAAATCCTCATCCTGGATAGAGCAGATTGGAACAATGATACCCTTACACTACTACCACCAGACGGGTTCGTATGGTTCACAGATGGGTCCAAGGTAGGCCAGGCTTCCGGGGGAGAGTGTACCTAAAAAAGCCAAGGATCACTATCTCAGGCGCTTACTGCACGGTTTTTCAGGCGGAGGTCTACGCAATACTAACTTGTGCCATGGAGAACCTGCGAAGAAACTATGTAAATATGCGCATATATATTTGCACAGACCCAGATGAGTAAGCTCAACTGAACTAGCTAGGAGAAACAAAGTTCAACTCATCTGAGTCCCTGGACACAGCGAAGTTGTAGGGAACGAAATGGCCGATTCTCTGGCCAAGCGAAGGTCGTCTAGTGCCCCTATCGGCCCGGAGCCAATGGTCGCTTTATCAAATTGCGTAGGGGGTCTTGCCCTTCTGGGCCAACTGGATAAAGAGCGTTCTAAACTGTGGCGAGAATCACCACGCATGAGCCAGGCCAAGCTCTTCATCAAAGAGCTTGTGCCTAGGCTCTCAAAGAAACTCCTTTCTCTGAACAGAAGGAACATCAGAGAGATGACTGGAATCCTAACCGATCACTGTCATCTTAAAACAAACATCTCCACAGTATGGGCATCACAGATGACCCAATATGTAGGGAATGTAGAGAGGTGGAAGAAAATTCCTCTCACATCCTATTGGACTACCCAGCATTAGCATCCCTCAAGCACCGACACTTCGGAGAATCAAAATTGCTGCCAGAAGAACTTATGTAAGCCAGCACTGGCAATATTCTGAGTTTCTGGCGGGCCACAAACCTGCTAGAATAGAATAGGCTTCTGACCACGAAGTGCACAATGGCCCCAACGAAGTGGCCTAAGTGCATCAAAGGAGTAGAGAGTTATAGAGTATTTTAATAGCGCTGATATTGGTAAATGGAATACTGCAACGTATTGTAAATCCGAAAAGGATAAGGCTTCTCCAATAAGTTTATTTATATGAAGATCAAAATTAAGTTTCTTGCCAAATAGCACACCCAAATAGTCTATATTATCCACCTCTTTTAAATTGATGTTCCCAATTTGGTAAGTAAAAGTCACTTCATTTGAACTTGCTCAGTATATTAAAAACTGACATTTTTCAATGTTGAGATGTTAACAGTTCGTTACCAACCATTTAAAGATTTTGTTAACATCACAGTCATTTAAATTATTAATACTCCTGAAAATTTCAATGTCATCAGCAAATATCATTATTTTGGAATATTTAACAATATCTACGTCATTAATGAATATCCAAAATATGACCTAAGTTATTTACCTCAGGAAGACCAGAGGGCGCATCATAGCACTCAGGCTTAAAGTTATTATGCACAAAATAATGTTGCCTGTCAGATATATGAGACCTTATTGAAGCTATGATATCATTAGAAACATCAAATTGCAAGAGTTTATCTAATATCAGTTTACGATCCACTCTATCGAACGCTTCGGAAAAGTCAGTATAAACTTCATGAACCTTACGGAACTGTTCCAATGATTCAGACACTTACTGAGGAAAATGTATTAGGTTGCTTATAGTGGACCTCCTGCTCATAAATCCATTTTGTAATGGTGTAATTTTTTTTTGCACACAGTGGTAAATTTTGCTATTTAGTATAGTTTCAAAGATCTTAGATAAATTGGATAATATAATTATAGGTCTATAGTTGATGACATCTGATCGATCACCCTTTTTGTGTTCAGGACAAATTTTACACCCTTTCCAAACATCAGGAAATGTGCTCGTTTGCATACAAAGATTGAATAATTTAACTAAAGGTTCAATAAATAATTGTCCAAAATCTCCAACGAAGAACACAGGTATTTTATCAAAACCAATTGAACTTGAATTTTTCATTCTATTTATTGACATAAAATGATATCATTTTCCGTGATAAAAGCACCCTTGTGTAAAAATTTTCACTTATAATATCCCATGTGCAAAATTTGCGGAAATTAATCTGTCCACTCGGGTTATTCGGTAAGAGAATTTCACACCGAAGAAAAATTTGTTTAAAATAATTTCAATGTGATATTATTTGACATTTTGTCATGAAAATATGCGACATTACGACGGAATGCCATAATTTTGTTATGTTATGTATTGTATCACTTTCAAACTCATTTGTTGAACGTCACTATAATTTTTATTCTCTACCCTAAAAGGAAAAAATATCAGCTGAAATTTTTTCGTTGACATGGCAACAAGTCAAAATAAAAGTATTTCATTGGTCGAAAATTGTCGGTGTGAAATTCTCATAAATATGTTTAGCGTCTCCAGAGTTTCCGACACTTTTAAATGAATTAGCAAAATGATCAGCAAATGTTTCGACTATGGACTCACTATCCGATATATCTCTGTTATTGTATTCCATATGTGAGGGGGTATACGTGAGCAACCTTCTAGTGTAGAAACATAAGACCAAGATGCAGTGGGATTTTGAATTAAATCAAGTTCTACTCTTTTATATATTTCCTGTGACTTTCCCGTATATATTTTTTTGAGTTTGATCTAAGATTCATGTAGTATACACGACTCTGATTAATACCGGACTTTCGATATATTTCTCTATTACGTTCTTTTGCTTTCAGATCAGAAATTATTTCAAGAGTAAACCATGGTGGATACTTTCTCTTTTTGACTTTAGCTTTTGGAATGTATTTATTAAATAATCAATATATTAATTTATGAAAACTATATACATATTCATTGACATCATTATAAGTACACAGCACATTCCAGTTCGCGTCACACATTGAGTTTCCAAGCCTAAAATTGTACCCATAAGATTTATTTTTATTACCTTCAAGTTGTGAAATATTCAAATCACACTAAATACACAAAGGCGGAAGATTAGTATCAATTTTGGACAAAACATCCAGCGCAGTAATAACCTTACACTCAACATCCGAATAGACAACATGAAGCAAATTACCAAATACATTTATAACAGTATTCAATTGATTTAATTCCGAAAATGCTATGAAGTTGTGAAATAATTCACTAGTTGTGCCTAGTATTCGGTTGACTTGAGTTACTCTGGTTAAATTTAAATTTAAGTGCAATTTTTTTTAACATATATTGTAGGCACATCCTCTGTGACACTTTGATCACAGTTTTATACATATAACCATGCAGTTATGGAAGGCGCAGCAACAAATTTGTTATCAATGCTAACCGACTTTCCAATAACTATCTTTTTATCGTATCGTTCACTGTTTAGTGTTTTAATAGATTTTCTAGTTTGATATAACTTAAAATCTTTCTCTTCATCGATTGATCAATTTTCACTGTGTTGTTCAGCATTGTTTCTACTATCAGATGAGACATCCTGTATATTTATTCTATTTATCTGGCCGGACCTTTTTATATTTATTGTACTTTCATCAGCATTTAAATTAACATATTTGTTCAGGACTTTTGCATGTTCCGTAAGATGGGTGTGTAGGTTTTCCTTTGATTTGATTGTATTCTGCGAGTGTAATGCTGTTCTCTCAGCATATCATATTTTAGAATTATCTATTGACTTAATACTAGATTTTCCCACTGGTTTTTCCAAGATTACATATATGTCATTGAGAATTTTTCTTTCTAATTTTTCAGTTACTAATTTCATTTCTGATTTAGTTAATTTTTCACTGAGTAAAACTTTAGTTAGTTTCATTTCATCAACAAAAAGTTTCAAATAATTATAAGATTCTTTCAGGAATGTATTATTTATAATTTATTGTGGCGATATAATTACCTTATCAGCATACAATTTTCTACCTTACCCGACATCTGCAGCCACATAAGTTGTGTTTATTTCATTAACATTGATTTGAGAATTAGTCTTTGGGAGTAGTTTTGCTTGTACTTTTACTAGCACTAGTACTTTTTGTTTTTTTAATGCTTATAATAGAGAAGAAAATTTGGGACTTTACCTTGTGTAAGTAATAACCGAATTGTCTTATAACTTAGTGAGTTAGTAAATAAATTTACCTTTCGTTTTTGTATTGTGTTTCAAATGGGCGTAAAACATTTTTCTGGAACCTAGTAGAATCGTAACAATATATATTTCACCTGCAGATGTCTCAGAAATTCTCATTTTAAAATTCAAATGACGCCATCGATGTGACGTCACAGTTCATTCTATGTGTTTACTATGTGGAATTGGTTCCTCTGAGGTATCATGAAAGTAGGGTTATATAGTGTATGAGAGGAAAATTTGCTCAACTTGAACCAAGGCTGCTAAGCCATACCAAAACTTTGGTACATATGTACAAGGGCAAGGAAAATCAATCAATTACAAAATAGTATATTTCATTCGAAGTCCGGAAATAAGGATTTTTTAGTGCGCCTTTGACAATTTCGCTTCGCCTCACTCGGAAATTATGCAAGTTACATTGGAAGAACGCCATCCTCCGTGCCTTTTCAGAGTGAGTAAATCACCGCCGCTTTCCACCAATATAGTTGCTAAAGAACGCCTTAGTCCATTCCCGTTATATTCTCTGGGATTTTGTAGTTTAAGGTATTCTGCAATAATTTTCGGAATACCACTGATGGTATAGCATCCAACGTGTTGAGCTTAACACCTGCCGTTTCGATATGCAACAAATAATATTCTGCTGTTCATATTTTTAGATCGTAGAGTTGCATATTTACGATAAAGTGTGCATCCTTCATTGGTAATGGTGTAACTTCTTGATGTATAAATTTTTCCATCTCGTAAAAATACGACAAGAGAGGGCTCATCATTCACCACATCGTCTAAATTTAATCATCTCTTCGACACGCACCAAAGATCTCAAGCACTAAAATTGCTTTTGCTAGTAAATATTGTTCATCTGGAGCTTCATATAAAAATTTACCTGTTACTTGTTCTGCTATTAAGACTTTGGATTCACTCGGTATATATCCTACAGCTTGACGCTTCAAGAAAGCAATAGTTTTTGGATATTTGTTGATGTCAGCATTCTCATTTATTGCCACATAACTCTTTAGCATTGTTAATCGACTCCAAAATGTGGAAGATTTCATAGACTCAGTTTTTTCGACAAAGTAAACACTTACAGTTTTGATTTTGTTCAGATTTCCTCATTCAGTAAAAGTTGTTATTCGTGTTCATATCTTGACCTGGATTTTATTGGTAATAATTCGAGCTCACTTGTGCCGCTTGCTCTAGGATATTATCGGTAATCTTACATTATTATTAATACAGATGAAAATAATGTGTTTTCAATGAAGTATAATAAATACAAACTTTCAAATTATATAGTATTCTCGAAAATATATCAAAACTTAAAAACAAGCCCCGGAAAAATTCAAACAATTAACCTGGGATAAGGTTGCCTTCTGTAGTTTCGAGTCTACGCTATAGGAAGTAAAATAATATGAGGGCGAGGTCTTACCAGCTGAGCTAAAATAGCCGATGCTGTAGTAACATTGAATATTTATGTGAAATTGGTCCCTCCTTTCAAGTCACGATTTATGACTTGTGGCATATTTTATGTAGGGATGCATAACGGTTTAATTTCCAGACTATACTAGCCGAAAGTTACCGAGTTTTACCAAAATCACAATATTGGAGAATGATCTGAATATTCAGTTCAACCAAAAGTATTCATATTTTGCCTAGTTACTAGTGGAAAAACTTTAATAAATATAAACAATGACTTACACATTAAATAGTGGGTTGTAACATATAAGAAATAACTGAGACTGCCAACTTATGGCTAAATTATAGTGGGTTGTAACATATAAGAAATAACTAAGACTGCCAACTTATGGCTAAATTATAAAAACACATAAAATAAGTGAAAATATTGCTGTCTGGAAAAATGGTATTATCAAAATTGAAACGGGTGCTGCTGCCCGTATAATAGTTACCAGAACAAATGGGTGAATAGCAACCATCGCTTTATTTATTTATTTATTTATTTATTTATTTAATTACACTAGCTCAATGAGAGGAATCCCTTGGAGAGCTTACGAGTACATATAATATAATTACAGAGTAGGAATTGAAATTAATTAATATACACAGCTTTACAAGTATCATTAGGGTTACATCAAAATATGCCAACAGTTCAACCGATCATCTCATAGAATCTACACATTCGGGAAATTTGTTCTGCAGAGTGGTAGATAAAATGTTTGGGTGGAACGAATGCGAGCAAATGTAACAGCCTTGATTAAATCACAGAAAAGTCAACCAGGTTATGAATGACCTTATACATAGGAATAAAATATTATGAATTTCTCTACATTTATATAACTATAGGCAAAAGAATCTATCCAATAGAACTTGGTGGGAAAATCAAATAGATGGATAATTACCATCAGCTTTGAAGGCTAAATATCGTAAGAAACGCCGATTCACGTGTTCTATTTTGTTTATATAAATTTAATAATGGGGGTTCCACACAATTGAAGCATATTCGAGCTTAGAACGAACAAATTTATAATATTGTTATTAAATCACTATTGTTGAATAGGCGGCAATTCCTGATGATAAAGTTCAGCATTCTGTAGGTGCTAGAAACAATTGATTCAATGTCAGACGCAAATGACAATTTCACGTCAAATAAAACTCTCAAGTCTCTGAAGCTATAGGTACGAGGAAGAGCTGTCTCAACAAGTTTGTAATTGTAAATAATACGCATAATTTTCTTGGTGAAAGTCATTACAGTGCACTTACTAATACGAAGCTTCAGATAATTTATTACACACCAAGTACTGAGTGCATCCAAGTCAAGCTGCAGTGAGAAAAACATAAAGAACACTTTACTGCCGAGTAAAGTTTTAAATAGTTTGCGTGAAGAAGAAAATAACAGACAAATGAAGAAGAATGTCATTGATAAATAAATTGAATAGGAGTGCTCCAAGTACTGATCTTTGAGATACACCTGAAAATACGCAAAAACTAAGGAAGGCGACCTGTTAGAAACTTTCTGATTTCACGAAGAATCTTAATAACAACATAGATAAATAGCACTTTTAAAATAATCACTTGCAACTCACAGCAAAGGTGCAAATAGGTGTTTTGGTTAATACATGACAACAAAGAAAGGCGATCTGTTAGAAATTTTTCGCATAGACAAAAAAATCTTAATACCTGCGTAGCATCCTTAAAATTTTTACTTACGTTTCACAGCAAAGAGGTGAATAGCCACCCTCGTTTTATAAAATACGCGTTACCTGAGACAGGCGATCTGTTGGAAACTTTCTGTTTTTACGAAAAATATTAATATTTTTATTAATAACAGATGAGTAGCACCCCTATAGTAATTACGTGCCACCGACAGCGAAAGGGGTGAATAGCGATCTATAAGTTGAAACCCTCGAACAGGATGTTTTATATCCAGAATCCATCATTATATCATAATATTTTGAATAGAAAATAACATGTCCTGCATATTATTGACGTAAGTATAAGTTGAGTTATACAGGATATGAGAGACTTTCTCAGTTTTCATGTAATTACTAAAATGTTGGTACCTTAGCATTTGCAGATAGTTGCATGTGATTATTTTAGGAGTGTTACTCATGTATGTTGCTATTAAGATTTTTCGTGGAAGCAGAAAGTTTATATCAAGTTGCTTTCCTAAGTTAAAGCGTATTCACTAAAACGAGGGTAGCTATTGGCTGCTTTTGTGCAAGTAATTATTCTGAGAGTGTTACTCATATACGTTGGTATTAACATTTTTCGTGAAAGCAGAATGTTTTTAACATTCCTAAATCAAATTGCCCTACACCAAGCTCTCAAGTTACTCAAATCAAATCCTGATTCACTATAGTGAAAGATGATACAGGAAAATCCACTGTTGTCATGAATCGTTCAGATTATGAAAACAAAATCCTGCAACATCTCCAAACTAATTCCTATAAACTCCTACCATAAGATCCCACCCCTCTATATAACGATCAATTTCACAAATTATCCGCCATTCGTCCCTTCCTGATCCAGATGAGAAATTCCAATAAATCCCCCTCTATAAAATTTGCCTAAAATTCATAAGCTCTCCGCTCCCTTGAGACCAATTGTCAGCACTATCGCATCCCGTACTTGTAAAACTCTCTTGATATCTGTCATCTATTCTCAAACCTCTTGTAGGTATTTCCAACAATTTTATCCTAAATTCCTTTCATTTCGTTGAAAAACTCCAAACGCTAAAAGTTGACCCAGGCGATTTGCTCGTCAGCTTCGATGTCGAATCACTCTTTACCAATATTCCCATTCCAGACGCCCTTTCCATAATCCCTTAACTGTTACCTGCCGAAAACATCCCAATGTACTTACTGCCGGTAATTGATTTTTGTCTATCTGCACATATTTTCTGTACGATGGCACATTTTACCAGCAGTGCTGAGGGAGCTGTCATGGGTTCCCCACTTTCTCCGGTCATAGCTAATATCTTTATGGAAACTTTTGAGCAAGATGCCATTGACTCATCTGTTCTCAAGCCGAAATGTTTATTCAAATATGTCGACGACACTTTTGTCATTTGGCAACATTGTCGTGGAAATCTTGTTCCCTCCCTCAATCATTTAAATTCGATACATCCCAATATCATTTTCACCATGAAAGTTGAATCGGAAGGTTCATTCCCGTTCCTAGATGTGTTATAGTCGACAGACTGACGGTGATTTGAGACATTCTGTGTATCGAAAACCCACTTAAACCAATAGATACCTCAAACGCCTTTCCCATCACCAGCCTGCCCAGAAGCAATCTGTCATAAACTCCTTGGTCCATAGAGCTATCAACTTATCCCTACCCATTCCTTAACATCGGGATTGAAACATCTTTCATCTGTCTTATAATCAAATAATTTCTTCAAAAAGTCATACAATCCACCCGAAATTCCAAATCAACCTGAGTCACCCCCTGCCTATTCAGCTACTGCCTATTTTTCACATATTGAATATATAACACATCGAATTTTCAAAATCTTCGAAAAACATAATATTTCTACTCGGTTTTCCACACTCTCAAACCTATCAAAAATTGTATTTCTCTTCTCCATGTAGAAGGTGTTTATAGTATTACCTTTTCTTGTGGTAAATTCTACATTGAAACAGATCGTACAGTAGCTACTCGTGTGAAAGAACATGAGCACCGTACAAGGCTTCGGAACACAAGTTTGACAATAATCATCAAATCCTTCTCGAAAATACTAAAATCCTAGCCCTAGCCCCAAACTTCAGCGAAAAATTGTTGAAGCGATAGAAATCCTGAAACATCCGAATAATCTAAACCGTAACTCAGGATATTACCTTCCCAGCATTTGGAAATCCATCCTTGAAAATTACAGTTCGCACATGATCACACAATGACAGGATCATGTGCCGGAACAGAGTTAACCACCGGAATAAAGACAGTGAACTATAAAGCGTAAAGGTTTTATCTTACAATAAATACTGCTACAGAAGCTAGAAAAATCAGTTTTAGTTCAAGCCTCAAGCCTGCCATGAAGATGACACTTGTAGTGGTTGGCGAAACTTCTGAGTAAATTTGTGCTATTGTGACGCGGAATCCATCCGGAAGCCAAGAATGATCTATGTTGGTAATAAGATTTTTTGTCAACGCAGAAAATTCATATTAGGTCGCCTTTCTTAGTTATCGCGTATTTACTGAAGCGAGGGGTGGATACCCCCTTCCTTTTGGTTGCAAGTGATTATTTTGGGAGTGCTACTCATCTATGTTGGTAATAAGATTCTTCGTAATTCTCAACAGGTCGCATTTCTTAGCTATCACGTATTTATTAAATCAAGGTTTGCTATTTACACCTTTGTTGTGGGTTCTGAAAACTATCATACGGGTGATACTGATTTTATCTGATGATACGACTCCGACAGCATAATGTTTTGTTTATCCTTCAGTTGCAGTTACTTCATATTTGGTACAACACTCTCTGTAATGTGGTGTGAGCCATAGTTTATTTGTTTGTATGTTTTTTTCACTTTACTAACTAAGCGAAAGCCATAGTAATTTCGCTGAATCAAGAATCGGTTACTTTCCGTTAGTACGGTCTGGAGGAAAATACAAACCGTTATGCATCTCACATAAAATATACCGCAGGTCATAAGCCGTGGCTGAAAAAGTGTGGACAACACAAATTACTTATTCTAGCTTAAAAATATTTGTTGTAATGAATCGCATTCAGAAGATTACTAAATGATGCTAGTTTTACAGGCAAGTTATAAAGAGATAGAAAATAATAATGATATAAATATAAGTGTGCTTATGAAAATAATCATTCCAGAATATTGACATTTTAACAGGATGAACAAACATATCGAAAGCTGCAGAAATAGAATTCACTTATATCATTAATTTGTGAACATTATACATGTATTAAATATATTTTATTTATTTATACTTCATTCTTGAAGAAAAAAAGATATAATGAACTGAGAATGAGAAGAAACTGTTTACACAAACTGGATGTTGATGTTGATAACATCTCGTACGCTCATCTTGCGCCTGGCATCACAGTTGAATTTCTCTTAGTATTAGCTGATTCGTTGAATGCGTTAGTCGTTGATGTGTCGTTCCGTTCTGGGTTTACATTACGTACTTACTCACTCATTCATCTTTTGACTTAATAGCATCACAACCAAGTCGCCAAACGTGAGATTTTAAAAATGGAAATGGAAGATACTGAAACTGTATGTTGAATTTATTTATTCACTTATTAACATTAAAATATTCATGGATGAGAAATTAGACTAGGAATTTCTTTTAATTTTAAATACCACAGTATCGATGATAACTAAAATTACTAAACAAGATCCAATATATTAAATTATTAACTATCAACTAATTTCAAAAAAGAAACATGATAACATTTTGAAATGAATAAAGCAAATTATAATAATGCATTATCAAACAAATACGTAATTGTTGAAATAAACCATGATGCTCTCAAAGTAGCAGGATGGCTGCTTTCATTCTATGTTAGTGTTGATTCTGTTGATACCTACTAGGTTCATGAAACTTAAAACAAACTCGAAGCAGTATCGGAAAGGATCTGTTATTAGTAAATAATTAGAAAAATTTGGAAGGAATTCATGATATAAATGAGAAAATGGTCTGGATAGTTGATTTATCTTTGATTTTTTTCAATGAACCTCCCTATCGGGTATTAAATATTACAATGGTTATTATAAGGTGAGTTAAATATTGTCAATATACGTTCCAATTATTGATGTCATAAACAAATATTTGCATCTTTCTTAAACCTGATACATAATGAGGATGATATAACGGTCAACTTGATATTGAATAACGTATTTTTCTTTTGTATATTTTTCGACATTGATAACCTGGGCACACAACAACAATGGATAACGGAATCTATTTATATCATGAGAAGCGACCAATACATAATGCGTTAATAGATTATAATGAAGATAACATCAATTTTCCACTCTACAGAATATTCGTAGATCTTGATGAATGGTGGCTACCATATATAACGTCTCGTTGATTGATCATACCCGATCTCTATGGATTTGGAGTTTAATTGCTATGAATTCATTTCAAAATATATGTAGAATTTATACAATACCACAAGATTGGGTCCAATAGTGTATCCCGAAACTACCAGCCAATATATATAAGTGAGAATAAAACTTTTATTTTCCAAAATATTCAATATGGGTAATAATAATTTATCATTAACATCACAGTTACACTTAACCCTTATTACAAGATTAATCATTCCAGTTTATATCTAGATCAGAGGCAAGGTAGTGTATTGTTATAGGCCGGAATCTACGGAATATATTATTAATGATTTACATGTATCACAAGTGAAGCTCTCAATTTCCCGGAGTACCTATAAGACGTAAGAATAATAAATTATGGAAATAATTAGATCCATAATGGCGGATGCGTCAGACAATATTAGATTGGGTTTTAATGATTCCAGTTTATATCTATATCGGAGGCAAGATATTATATTGTCATGGTCCGGAAGCAATGGAATATATTATTGATGATTTACCTGAATCACAAGTGAGGTTCTCAATTACCCGAATAGGTATACATAAGACACCAGGAATAATAGATCATGGAAAGAATTAAATCCATAATGGCGGATGCGCCAGATAATATTAAATTGAATTTCAATCATTCCAGTTTATATCTATATCGATGACAAGATATTATATTGTTATGGTCCGGAGGCAATGGAACATATTATTGATGATTTACCTGTATCACAAGTGAGGTTCTCAATTTCCCGAATAGGTATATATAAGACACCAGGAATAATAAATTATGGAAAGAATTAGATCCATAATGGCGGATGCGCCAGACAATATTAGATCGCATTTTAATCATTTTAGTTTATATCTATATCGGAGGCAAGATATTATATTGTTATGTTCCGGGAGCAATGGAATACATTATTTATGATTTACCTGTATCACAAGTGAGGTTCTCAATTTCCCGAATATGTATACATAAGATATCAGGAATAATTAATTATGGAGAGAATTAGATTCATAATGGCGGATGCGCCAGACAATAATAGATTGCATTTTAATCATTCCAGTTTATATCTATATCGGAGGCAAGATATTATATTGTTATGTTCCGGGAGCAATGGAATATATTATTTATGATTTACCTGTATCACAAGTCCCAATTTCCCGGAAAGGTATACATAAGATATCAGAAATAATCAATCATGGAAATAATTGGATTCACAATGGCGGATGCGCCAGACAATATTAGTTTCCAGTTTATATCTATATCGGAGGCAAGATAGTATATTGTTATAGTACAGAAGCTACGGGACATATGCGAGATGATTTACTTTTATCACAAGTGAGGTTCTTAATTTCCCGAATAGGTACACATGACATCAGATATAATGAATCGGAAAAAGAATTAGATCTATAATGGCGGATGCGCCAGGCAATCATAAATTGCATCAGAATTAGAGGTAAGCTGGTATATAAATGAATTATTCTACACTAAGAATGATAAGTATTGATTTATTTTGATGCTAAAATTATTAAACAATTCTAGACAGCTATATATACGTGAATTTCGACCACAGTTTATTCTCCCAAAAGACACTACGAATAAACAGTTATTATGTGATCTCCTAACAGATGTATCAGTATAATATAACGAAGAGACAGGGTGGCGTGAATCAAATTATTAACTATTTTATAAAGTAGCATAAAATCGGCCAAAATTCTTGATCCAATAACAAGGAGGATTTCAAATTGCTGCTGCGAAATTGAGTAGTTAGTATCAACAATTTGCATATTATTTTTGCAACAGAGAGCCTCGAGGGCTTGTGCCCCGGGTGTGCTTAATTATTACTGACTAAAACCCCTTCCCCGTAAGGTTGGTTCTCCTTCAGAGGGGTCCTCACCGCACTGCGGTTATGAGTGTCTCATCATCTCCTCACATATTACTACCACCTCATCAGTCCCTTGTGTTCTATGAAATTAAGTAATCTGATGTAGGAGACTTCTTATTCTCTTGGAAGTTTTATCGTCTCCAACGTATGTCCGAGTACCACTGACATAGCACATGCATATGTTTGTTGCATGGGGAGTATCCGGCCAGGAATGCAACAAGGTTCCTTATTTCTCGTCTGGTGAATGTCAGGAGATTTTTCACTCGTTGCTACTGGAGGTTCTCCTTAAGTCGCATATGGGGTAGTTCCATCCAATAGGCACGGTGCTCTGCCTCGAATAATTTTTGGATTACAGATTTTGCTGTGGCGTGAAAAATGCATTTTCGCGAGTGCGATGACAGTTTTGGTTCCTTTCCATACGAGTGTATCTCTATGGTTCTTTACTAGTCTCGTTAGCTAAGTGTGACTCCAGTGCCTTAAACACGGCTAGGTTGCTCGCTATGATTATGTTTTGTCTATTCTCATAGGCTCCCTCCTCACAATTTGAGCACATGTTGCAATTGCTAATATTTTCGCTTGAAATTCGGTCGCGAGTGTCCTTTGTCTCGACTATTCCAGTATACTTTTTTTCGGTCCTGGTGCCTTCGGTAAACCATACGGAATCCCCTGGTATCATATGAGGAATGCTTTGGCCTTTTTGGTCGGCCTTTCCTTGTCCAAAGTATCAAAGAAATACGCTTCTCGTATGGCATCTGCCTGAACGGAGAGGTGCAGTGGCTCCAACCCTAACAGCCTTCTCATCACAGCCGTTGGGGTAGTCGACATTGCAACCGTTATTCCTGAGCACGCCAGCCTCTGTACTCTGTTTGGGGAATGCTGGGATACGTTTGTTTATGTTTTTGGCCACCACACGATTGCGACATATGTTACAATGTGTCTCACTATGGTGATGTCTCCAGGTTGTTCAGACTGCTTTCCTTTAGATGTTTCCCAGAGTTCAGCCTTTTATCTAGACCGTATCCGTCATCTGTAAGCATTCTCGGTACAAAACTAAGTATTGTATGTTTCCAATGTTCTTTCCCCTCGTGAAGGGAAGAATGGTTATTTCGAGGGATTCATTTGAGTCCTTCCTTGTTGTTCCATTTTTACACGGTGTTCAGCGCTTGCAGAGATGCTATTGTGCTCCCGAACTTCTCTTGTACTATAATACTGATGTCATCCTCACATCTGATTACGCAGAATCTTTCCCTCTCAAGGACTGATAGAAGTTCGTCCACCAAAAGACTTCACAGCAGAGGTGACAGTACACCTCCCAGAGGACATTCTTCAGCGACCCTCACGTCCTTCTCAACCTCAATGATAGTTTATATGACTGTCCTGTATCGGAAAATATTGTGGATTCATCTATACAGCAGACTCTCCATCACTCGCTCTAACGTTACTCGGGCAATTGATCCTCCTATGTCCAGACAGCTCGCTAGTGCATTTTTTCTGCAGTCCATCGATTTCTCTGCTCTCTGTATTGGCTCGTGTACCGCCATTTTGCAGGATTTCTCGAATTGGTAGGCATACTGGTCACGATGTGGGGGTTTCTCATGAGAGTTCCATCCCTGACATGCCTGTCGATCAATTTCTCTAGAGTTCTCAGGAGAAATGATGTTAGACTGATCGGACGGATTTTGGCTGAGCCCTGGCCTTGATATAAAGATCACCTTTGCCGCTCTCCACTCTTCCGGAATGTAGCATTTCGCACAAGATGAGTGCCAGTATATTGATTGTCTGCTGTAGTGAAGCGGGTAGTATCCCATCGGTTCCTGGCAAAACATGTGGTTAAAACTAATTCTTTGCCCGTTTGATTTTGATTTGATTTGTTAATGATACTCGCAGACAGAGCCCAGTTTCCCTTCGGCGCTCTTTTCTAAGCTACGAGGTCTCCCGTTATCGTAGAACTCAAAATATAAACTTATTGTAGAGTGTAGCTGAATTTGAAGCATATCAGTGGAATGTTTTTCTTTGACTATACGGGAGTAAAACCTATAATGTTCGAAAAACATCCCGTACGCCAGCAGTGGGATGTTTGGAGAGAAGATAGGCATTAGAATTTTTCTCGAAGGTTTGGAGTTTATAGGCATAGGGAAAGGCCACTAGACAAAGAGTTCCACAACTTCGCCGTTCGATAGAAAAATGAAATCTGGAATCTGGAATCTCTCGTGGTGGAACAATAGACAAAATTCCTGCTGAACGCGGACTATGGAATAGAAAATTATAACTATTAGCAAGTTTTTTTTCTCCGTTTTTTGGTATGTCGATGAGAGAACTAAGTGAATGACCAGGCATATTGTAGCTCTGATCCATTAATATTAAGGTTAACAATAAGGGATTTCCTCATTCTGCAGTAATGTGCTATATGTCAAGTTATGAACATCGGAAAATTTTGAAAGGTGATAAATATAGAAATAATGCGAAACATCGGAAAACGTTTATGTTCTGGATACATGCTACATTGATTCTACAATAACAAATTAACAAAGCGATCGCTTGTTCCATAGCCCACATACTATAAATTAAAAGTTTGTCGGCATGTTCATTCCCATGGGAACAAACAAGTTATCTGTAAGTTTTAATTGTTGTATGAACAACTCGTGACCTGATGTAACTATTTCATTCAAAATGTACGGAAGTTTAATAATCCCCGCCGGGCGTATTTGGAATACGAACAAATCAAGAAAAAATCCGGTGCACATTCCGGTGCCGGAGAGCACTTGGTTCGCCCAATCACAAATGAAAGGTATTCACCAAGAAATAATGTGATCAAAGCGCAGGAAAATCAGTGTTCGTACATAAAATTGATAAAAATAGACACTTAACATTTCGTGACACTTGGTTCGTCCAATCACAAATGAAACGCATTCACGAAGAATATACATATAGACAAAGTAGTAACAGGAATGAGCGCGCTCGACCGACATTTCGCACAACAGACAAAGGCGCTGCCTTTCCAAACTTTGACACAACCTTTTCTGATCTTTTATCCTAAAGTATCAACTTCGAGCAGTTGCTACTTCTCTAAACTTCTCCTTTTTTGAGAAAATTATTAAATCTCAGATTCATGGACATCGTGGAGATCACCAAGGATTCTTGCTTTATACCTTTGTACCCCGTTTTGCATTTCGCCACAATGCACGGTTTCGTGATTTTCTTCTGAAAACGCCGGTATTCCTTGTGTTCACAAGTCAACAATGACAGTTGCCAGAGAACACGCTCGTATACGTGCCAGAGATCATTCCTCGACTCAGACGCCACCATTTTGGTACTATGCGACAGTTGACGCTTAGCGGACTCACTTCTCACAAAGGAAACAGCCTCGAGTTCCCAGACCTGTATATACGATCATGTTCTATATATATATTACAGTCTTATGCCTCCCGATACAGTACAGGAGGGTGATTTCGACAGTCGCCATAATGAAACTGACCCAAGCAATAACCTTAAATGTCCGCACACATACACTGACATTTTGAAGTGCAGCCTATGTACTAGAATGTTTATGGCTCACATTCACTTTCCTATTAAAAATCTAACAAATGTTAAAACGTTGGAAGAAACTGCTGAAAACATAGAAGGGCGACATTATTGAACCTCAGTACACTAATATCAGCTTAATTTGTTTTCCATGCTTCTAACAAAGCCATTTTATCAATCATCATTAACTTTGAATATAGGAATCCTTCGCGTAGAGTCGGGCTGTGGGGTTACGAACATTATGTAGTATGAACTATGGACGTGTTAGACGTGTTCCAATTTACTTCGGCATCGTAACAATCTCAGCAGTTTCTTCTAGTTCGATATTATTCCATGATGTAACTGGAAAGTGATTAAGAATTATTCAAACCACCTACGTTAGGTACAATTTTTATATACTTATTAGAATATTATCATATACATTCATCATATTTAGATAAAAAAATCCTACCAGTTGTAACTTCAGAACAAGGAGAACAGAACCCGAATGGTTAGGGCAACACCAGCTTTGATAAAGTTAAATTTTCCGTATCTAATAGTTCTACTCATTTATGGTTGATGTTTTTTAATGGAATATGAATAAATAGGTACTGATTGTATGAAGGAGATAAAACAAGTGTTTGGACGATGTTCATACTTTCAATTCGTTATAAGTCGAATATAATATTCAATTAGAAGGTCGAAAACGAAGAAATAAGAAGTATTGTGCGCGCTGAAAAGCATAAAATAAAGAGCTACTGAATCACAATGTTATCCAAATCAAGCGTGGAAAGCGTTAACCCTGAACCTCCCGTCAACTGATCGTTTATTAGAACATCACTCACTTAGAATGTCAGGTTTAGTTGTCTCTTGTACCATATATTAATTAATTGTTCAAATTTGAATCAATAGGGGTTGAAGAATTGAATTTAGATGGACAGAAATAATGGGAACACTTCCATTTTTGTTTTTCACCACAGATTCTCCTTGATTTAAATCAAGTGCAATAATGGAAAACGTTATCGATATTTGGAACAATTTTCTTCCAAAATGAATGTATATCATCTTGTATTCATTCGTTCACGTAACAGTAACGTGTCAAAATGAAGTTGCGGTTCTACTACAAAAGCATTAGATAACTTATTAGATGTAAGAGAGAGAAACATAGGGTATACAATGATCATGACTGAAGGATCTAAAAACGGGACACTCTCTCTCTCTCTCTCTCTCTCTCTCTCTCTCTCTCTCTCTCTCTCTCTCTCTCTCTCTTTCTCTCTCTCTCTCTTTCTCTCTCTCTTTCTACCAAATCGCGACATAACTTTTAATGTACAATTTCGAATTTTTTTCTTCTACATTAGTCAAATTTAAATAATAAAAAATTATTATTTTATTTATTATGAATCAAAAAATCGAATTTTATTGATGTGATTGTTTGTATGGATGGGTTCAATCTTCAGTACCGTGATCGTGATTGAGGGTGAGTTAAAATTACTCAAGCGCTCATCCCTTTATTACTTTGGATGTTTGTTCATATGTGTATTACATTTTATGTATTACTATAAATATTATAATATTTTGACATATCGGACTACGTATTGTCAACCTCATTTTCACGATACCACAGAATTTAATGTAATTTTATTACAAGGTAACAATGGTTGACCTATAGATTTAAGGATTATTTCTATGACGAGGATTTTGATGATGTCATTTAAAAATGTCAAAATATTGCTTTCGGACACTTTTGTAGGGTGAATGTATGTGATATATTCCTAACCAGGAATACACTGTTGTCATAAAAATACTGAAAGCACTAAATATTTCATTTTGAAAACTGAAATGGATTCCGAAATAACCACTTGTAAGGGTGCTTCCGCACCCAAAAAGTATACAGTTCCTATTTCACCACTATAAACCAGCTTGCTTACCACTAATAGAAACGGCGCAATAGTCTCTACAGTGGTTTACTCACGCAAGCACATACGTACACACGCACATACGTACACACGCACATACGTACGCACGTACATACGTATTAAGGACGAATGCACATTCGTACGCATGCTCTTACGCATACACAGATATCATCTCAAAAATAGTTTAGATGGATTCGGAAATGCTAAAAACGGATTTTGCGCTAAAATTCGGAAATTTTGTTTATACCGATTATAATACTTCCCGTATATTACGTATAGTGAGGGATGTAAAAGTAGGTGATATTACAGAGGAGCGACGCATTTTTAGTATTTGATTTAATGAAAGATATGAATTATATTTCTTACTTTTGGGTCCTACCATGATCGATACTTTTCCAAAGTTACTACAATATTTTACACAAAAAGTCAATCATTCCGCATATACAGTAATTTCAATCCAATTCAGCTTGATATTAACTAATATACTACCTACATAAAATTCTTTCATAGTCGTCTATATTTACGAGTTCGTCTTCAGTATTTTTGCAATGCATCCTTGGAATTCCAGCAATTTTGATCAAATTAAGTTTAAGATTTCGGCTACTAATGAAATATAAACTTCTCAGTATGTTATCTTGGACACGATTACGTTGGTTATTTTCCTCCACTCTATGTGATGGTTGGAATATAATAGAGAGAAAATGTTGGAACAACATTTCTCATCATTCCATCCAAATACAAATGAGTTGAATGGAATATAGAAGAGAAACTTTCCTTTCGGCGTTTCGGATTAAAACATAAAATATCTTAGAGCAGTGTTCTTTCCACCTTTTTCTCTCTTTATATTTTAACTACACGAGGGGAAACCAATAATAATCGAGGGACATCGTGTGAGCCAAAGGTAGATTCTTAGGAGAGAAGATAGGCCTTGGAATGTCTCTATGTCTAGTGAGGTCTTTCCTGTTGCCTATATATAGGAAAAGACCCAATTTTTCACAATTTTGATGTTCGATTGAAAAAAGAAGTTTGTTAGAGAGAAGTTCGACTGGTCCCAACAACGAAGAGATAACCAGCTTGAGCTCATCTAATCTGCCTACCTAAAATCTCTCGTGGTGCAACAAAAACTATATTCCTGATGAATTGATGAAGAAATAAGAGTAAACTGGATACGACGAACTCATCACGTAAGTAGATAAGCTAGAAGCGTTCCAGATTCAGTCCATCCACTTCACCAGGAGTCCATCAGCCTCTTCAGCATGGAGCTCTTTGTGCCAAAATTTTGGAGGTAGTTCTCTGAAGCAGTTGTCACAGTTGTTTCGTCGCCTCACTAAAATTTCATCCCCTAAAAGCACGATGAAGAAGGACTCCATTACGTAAGGCGTGTCTGCGATTCGATGCCCTACCAGGATGCTGTCATTTGAATAAGAACTGTCAAGTAACTGCCAACCATAGCAGTACTAACCTACAATCCTTACTTCAAAAAACGACTGAACTTTAGATGAATGTGCGTGAATAGTTGATCTATGGTAGGGCATCGAATCGCATTGTGTTCATCAATGATCTACTATCCTTTCAGAGGTTTATATTTACAAAAATATAAAAATCTAATAGGACCGAAGTGGTGTAATTGGTAAACACCCTGGACTGGAAATCCAGAAATGTGGGTTCGAATCCCGCCTATGGTTCAATCTTTTACGTTTATTCATCTTTATAATCCTATGTTAAATTATCTAAGTTATCTTCATAATTCAGAAAATTTAATTCTATATCTCTTAAGTTATATATATATATATATATATATATATATATATATATATATATATATATATATATATATATATATATATATCTATCTATCTATATATATATATATATATTTTTTTTTCTTCTTAGGTTCTCGCGGACGTAATGTGTAGAACTGGATTCTCGGGTATTGATCCGCGTTGTGTGGTTTCGGTCCTCAAAAGGACCAATTTCACGACGTTTCGGCAAAGTCGCATTTGCCATCTTCAGGTGATTCGACCGTAGAGTCTGGAAAATCTAGGCGTATATATATATATATATATATATATATATATATACAGCTTTTTTTGGGTGCGCTCTTGACATTTAATCGGTACTACTTACGGAAAATACATCCCATGATACATTTGTTCAATTCGCTGTTTGAGATAACCAATAGGTTGCATTATTTTGTATTCGTCTAACTTTTCGGTATTGTCTCGGAAAAATCTTTTGAATCAATTTTCAGTAGGTAACTCAGATCGTTTCCAAAAATTTGATTCATGTCTACCGGCTCTGCATCGTTTCGTAACATTTTATATCGATTTATCAAAATTTCGGCTGGTTATCATTGTAGATTTATTTGAGTCTTTTCTATGCCTCACTATTACTATTGTATCATTTATTTAAAATCTAATTTTTGACGATAGAGTTTTGACAAAAACAAAATCACTGTGCTAACATTCAAAATAGTATATCGTTTGTATAATTTGATTCTGAGGAAAAAAAAGGATTTAATTAGCAAAGTAAGTTAATCAAAAATAGAGAGGATTTTTAAATTTTAATACCTTCAAGGTTGTTTATCGGTGATGATGATGATATAGTTGATTGTGCATTATTGAATAAGCAATGGTAATAATTGTTAAAAGTAATTTTGGTCGAATTACCGCGTTGGTAATACCTTTCAATTTTTTCACGGACTCTTCACCGGAACATATCATTTGAGAATTTTTGTCTTCTCTCTTATACATTTTCCTTATGGATTATATATATCGTACCAAAATCTTTATGAATTTCATATATTCAATAATTTTATAGTGGTCTGAATAGAGAACATTTAGCCCTATAATCCACCGGGAGATACTGTTCGATATTGATTTAGAAAAGAAAAGAACATCTTCTCTATTTTTGATTGACTTACTTTACTATTTGAATCATTTTTTCCTCAGAGTCGAATTTCACAGTATTCAAATGATACTGTTTTGAATGTAAGCAGAGGTTCTGTTTTTGTCAAAAATCTATCTGCCTTTATTATAATCGAAAATGTATTCTTTCAGGAGGTCATGGATGAAGAGGCCGTGAAAAAATTAAAGTTATTACCAACGTCATTCGATTTTTAACCAAATAGAGAAATACTTTGCTAATTAAATAATTTTTTCCTCAGAATAGAACCATCATGATATTCAAAAGTGATTTCGTTTTCGGTTTTATTTTTGTCATAAATGCATCGTCAAATATGACTTTTTCAATAGATTTTATAATATTAAGGTTCAGGCAAAGAAAAAACAAATGTACAATAACTAGCCGAAATTACAGGAAATAAATTCAAAATGTTAAGTAACAACGTAGAGCAGTTAGACAAACATTTAATTATTGAAACCGATCGAATAATGAAAAATTGATTTAAAAGAATATTTCGGAAACGATACAGTTAGATGAAAATAAAATAATACAACCTATTGGTTGTTTAAAAAGCTGAAGTTGCACGATCTTACAACAAGGAATTGAACGAATTCATGATGGAATGTAACGAACGTTAATTCTAAATCCCCGTCAGTAGTACAGATTTTTTGTCAAGAGTACACCCAAAATAAAAATAAGATATTTTGTATATTTAGATAGGTCGTTGATTATTCAAGTAGTTATTATTTTCCCTTATTTCACATCAACTATCAGTATGAGAGGCAGCTTTATCGATTAAATAAACTTAAGAAAGAATTCGAAGAAAAAATTTACAACTCTGGCCAAATGCCGAAAAACGATAAAAAGAATGGGATCGATAGATATCGACAAATTAAACAACATATCATATTCAAATCTATTCTATTTGATCTGACAAATTGTTACCTAGAAATAAACATGTTTTCAATGATACCTACATTATTTTGAAAACACTTAAATATTATAGTGAAATGGAGAGGCTCCGGTGATGAATATTCTTATTATGTTTAGGATATTAATATGTGTTTGAGAAAATTTCATCTAAGTTTGTAAAAAATGCCAACTAAATCCACTCTTACATTCTTTGCATAGCAACAAGCCAATTTCTATTGCGTAACTAAATCTATTTTTGAATTCATACGGGAATTCACGATTTGAGTCAAGTCGCTTAAATGGATGAAGGAATGGTTGAATGTTCCTAGTACAACACCCAGAATTTATCCCCTTCCGAAAAAACATTAGGCAAAATAATTGTTTTAATTAGGGAAAATGTCAGCTTACTGATTGGGCTCTATTAATTGTTACAATTAATCATTTGTAAATACTTGATTACAGTTATGTGTACACATTAACCCATTTTCACTCACTTCTAAAATATTTACTGTGTAATGTAGTCACTTCAGTTAAAGCATTCATGATTTGGGTTTGTATTTATTGAAGTGTTTAGCAAACTTCATGGTCCTGAGAATACAATTTAGGTACCTATTGTATGTAACATTTCAATTTCAAACAGGAGAGCTTCATTTCCTGCATGCATAGCCAAAAGCTGTTCTGCCGTCCGTATATGATTTTCTAGCATTTCTTGACTCAGATACTTTTACTATTTTGAATGAATAATTATATGACGATTCGAGTATAAAAATTGGAATGAGATTGTAGCCAAAAATTGAATAGACAGTAGTGTGAAACTTGATGTGATTAAAAAGGAGTTTTATAAACTTGTAATGTTAATAATGCACATTCTTTCTACCAGACTTCTTTTTCAATCGAACGGCGAAGTTGTGGAGCTCTTTGCCTAGTAAGATTTTTCTCTAGCCTATAACATCCAAACCTTCAGGAAAAATTCGAATGCTCATCTTCTCTCCGCTTGTCCACACGATGTCCTTTCTACATTATAGGTTTTTCTGTAGTGAGGTATTGAAAAAAAAATTCGGAACATTCGGTGACAAAATATATTTTTGTAGATAAAAATGTTCCAGTTTAGGAATAACCAAGAGATAATATTTCATGGATCTGGGAAATTATTGGTTAAATGATGAATGCAAATGTAATTAAGAAAAATTGAACATCAATTCTTAAAATACAAATAAACATGAGACCTTAACGAAGTCAGTTCACAACCAAATTATTGAAATTATAACAGAATTGAAATCAGGATGTGGTTCTTATAGCTCCACAATTTGGAGGAGTTTTCAATTTGCTTAATATATCTTCGTTAGACACCACACTCATATCATCAATATGTGGAAAATAAAAGTAGTTAACAGATTATTTCTTCTCAAAAATTTTATGGTTCTTTCGAAATTTTTGAAATTTGTCCAACAAAATATATCAATTTAGTTTCAACCTCAAATTTCACTAAGATCCTCATTATTGAAATTCTCTGTGTCAACTCTTTCAATACTATCAAACTCGTCACTCAAATCTTCATGGAAGTTGTCATTAGGGATATTTCATCAATATTTCTGGACGATGAAACATAATCGTTTTCCATCTTCAACTTCTTCTTATGTTATATGTTTTCCCTTAACTCTAACTTATTTTAAAAAACATATTTACAAGCCTTTCTTTTTATTTTCTCTTTCTCGTTCAATTTCTTCAAATATATCTTTTCTGGAGAATAGATATCCATTTTTGATATATCAGGAATTTCTTTTATTCCTTTTCTTATTATTATATATTATTTTTGGAAAGGGCCTTACAGTTTCTGGTGTAATTTTTACATGTTTCTTATAACCACTGCAGAATGGTGTAGCTGGTAATATTCGTATATCACTTAAAATATTTGATGAATTTAATATTTTTCGTTTCTTCCTCTAAGTTTCCATCATTTTCATCCTCTGCAGTTTCTTTAGGCTAAAGTGTTGATCCGTTACAAAGCTGGGGAAAAAATCAGCATCACTAAAAGCTAACTTGTTCAATGGCCAAATTCCAGGTTTCTAAAGCTATTATAATATTTTCACATGTGAATGTCACTGAATGCGCTTGATGAGTTAGTTTGGAAATAAGTTTCACCATATCATTCAGTTCAAACATTTTCAAAGGACTCGAAAAAGCCGACATCTAATGGCTGCATTATCTACGTCATATGTAGAGCTAAGCCTTATAAATAAATCAATTTTCTTTGTACTGTTAATATATAATATCTGACTCGTGTTGTCAACTAATAATAGAATAGGATCGTCAGGGAAGCAGCGAGTACGCTTTACTATATGCTTTCGGAAATAATCTGCATTCATTCAGCCAGATTTGTTTCCCAATGCTAAACTTGAAACATCAGCCACAATCTGTCACATTTCTTGCAATAGGGAACATATAAACAGGAAGCAGACTTTGTACACGAGCCCTAATGATTCTCACAAAGGTCACCAACTGTCCTCTTTCACTTGATGCAGTTTGTGATACTTGTTTGTTCACTGTGGTGGGGACATTTTCCACAGGCTTCATCACAGTGTTGACTAGCGTCTCATGGAGATTAAATATTCTTTCTGGCGAAAATTGAAAAAGTTCCAGTACTTTTTGAAGGTTTTGAAAAAACTGATCCATCTTAAACTTGTTAAACGCTGTGCTTCTTATCAAGCTGGTGCTTTCCGGTTTCGTCAAAGAAAGCGCCTGGTAACGTTTCATAAATCCCATCCGTCTTTTGCTTGCTTTTCCTGGTGCCACTCTGGAGGAATATGAGAATTCATATGCTAACATATGTAAGACCATAATTTAAGTCAGTACACCTTTCAATGTATGCTTCTAACTCAGAAAATAATGTAAATACTTGCCTATTCGTGTATTTGTTTCAATATTTCGGTGAATCTTCATCACTCTCATTGTCGGATTAGTCCAAATTTTGTAAATTATGCAACAGATAATCTCCTTTGATTTTCTTTTGTTATATCGTTGCTACTCGACTTTGTAATGTTGATCTTTTTATTACGTGAGCCCTGGCCTCTGTTTTAGAGTAAAAGGTAATTGCTTTTTCATGCTATTTCCAACTATTTGGTTTCTTTTCGTTTTTAAAATTCGTTATCGGGGTATATCTGAGCCACGGTCGTATACACAGGTCTGGAAACTCGAGGTTGTTTCCTATGTGAGCCGTGAGTCCCTTATGCGTCGAATTTCGCGTAGTACCAAAAGACGCCACGTAGGGGAATCATAAAAGGCGTCACGTAAGAGTATCATCTTGATCTCCATAAAGAGTATTCTGTGACAAGTGTCAGTTGACCTGTAAACACAATTTTATACGAAAGTTTTAAAGTTCAGATCTCGATGGCGCTTCCGGCTCCGGGATTTTCACGTGGCCTATCGAAATTAGAAGGTTCGAATTGTATAAAAACACAATTGCATGAACGGAAGACGTCCTATGTAATTAGCTACGAACGTAATCATTAAGACATATGCCTCGAGGAGCTCGCTACGCGTCAGTTAGAGTTTATACTTTTTACGTCGATCTTGTTAATTCGGGGCCGTTTTATGCCCCGTGCGGCCGGAGTCAGTTGTAATGAAGTGTTCTCGGGTAAAGGCCGCTAGCTTTTACTCGCTTTGAGTATATTTTAGTAGCTAGAAAATTCCCTTTGGTACATCGCACGTTAGACGCTAGTAGCTGACAGCTGAGAATACCTCAAACTGTTTCAATTGAATTTTCCTATTTAATCGACATTTTGGGCCCGAGACTATGCTATTTAGTTGGCCCCGTTCATAAACTAACGACATGGAGCGAAAACCGCATGCGAAAAGTCCTCGTTAAGACGTTCTATGTTCCGAAGATTCACACTTTTCCAACTCGCGAGCTACGCGCTCCTCACGTGAACGTCATTCGATTTATCGAAAATTAACCAAATCAAAACAGTTTTCGACCCAGTTTGGGGCGTTCACGACCTTTCAAAAGGTTCAAAGTTAACATTTCGACAATTTTAAGCTATGCTTAAACGGTGCATTAGTAACACTGCTTGCGATTCCGGAAAGAAATCGTTTTACCCCCTCTTGATCCAAGTGCCAGCTGGTGGCTGAGCGAGGGACTACGAGTTTCTCGACGCGTAAGCGACTCAAGTCAACCATAGAGTTTCCAGACCTGTGTATACGACCGTGATCTGACCAACAACAAATCTAAGATGCATTTAAACAAGGGTATGCATTCGGCTATGTCCGAATGTACACCGGTTACACGTGGACGAATGCTCCCTAGTCTACCAAAAGAATGTAAATTTATCTAGAAAAAACAATCACATTTATAGGTTAGAATAGTGATTGTTTACAAATAGTAAAATATTTGAAGATCTTATGCACAAGAAACTAGATTTGAAAAGGAATATTTTAAACAAAATTTGTTCAAAATGATAACAGTCAGCAGAAAATATTCAAGATCATGAGCCAGAAATCTTTAAATAGATGAAAATTCAGGAGTTATCATTGATGAGTACATCTGATAACCTTGATTTTCTTTGTACACGTTTCAATTTGTATTGCTCGACTTTTTTTTCTGCTCCTTTACTGGCATGTTTGCTGCGCTTTTTCTAATCCTTTCGTGCAAATACTTTTCCTGCAATATAATTATTGAATAAGTTCATTAGGAAAGACTGTATCATCTAAATAATATCAAACACTATTTATTCACAACGATAAATATTAAATCTAACAAATAATTTGAAGCAACTATTCAAAATTGATCTATGTTAAAGATCACAAAGAAAAGTATGATCGATTGATCACGTGACTTCCCTCACATTTGTTAGCAAAATAGCTTCCGGACACTCCTGAGGGTCAAACGTAAATGATTTTAGGAATAGAAGATATATTGGAAAAAATTTGGAAACCGTGAATGAAAGAGATGAAAGACGTTAAACTATACTCTATGTTACATTGACAGTTATAATGACACTTGACTTAGAATAAAGACAACATAAATAGATAGTCACTTGAATCTTAAAATGAGAATTTTGAACACTTCGGCAGGTTAAATATATTCCTGTGATATATACTTATAACCATTTGACTGAAGATGAATGTCAGAAATACTACTCGAACCGGGGATACCGTAACCAAAAATAGTGAGATCCTATTTTCATGTCAAACATAGTCTACACAGATTCAGAAATGCTTGAAACGGATATATCCGCGAAAATTCGGAAAAAATGTTTTGACCCGATTACAATACTTCTCTTACACTTTAATAATACTACGTATAGTTAGGGAATTATACATACAATCTTACTTGCTTTTTGGGATTCCAGATAGTTTCGATTAATTGAAATGCACTCTGAATTTGTTTTTGATCAAAAACAAATGGGTAATTCCAGAGACAATTAGATCAGAGTTTGTATTGTCGCTATACTATTTATATCAGCAGATTAGGGAAGACGGATCCAGTATGGCTGTAGAGAATACCTACATAATCTAGTCATCTACTTCAGGTTCCATTTTCGGAAATCAGTGCCGTTTTCGTTTAGTTCCGTGAAATCCTATGTGTCAGGGGAAGAAAATATGGTTGCATGTAGCTATGAGGCACGTGTGCAGACACACCCGACACAGCTATGTGTTTTACCATCAGTGCTTCTTCAGTGTCCGTGCTGTGATTGTATGGATGTCAGTTACGATATTTTCTCAGTTTTGACTACAGTGATTAAACATATTTGGCTTGTTAATGTTCAAATTTCAGCTCTCATATATACGGTAAAGTTCTTAGATTATATTCAGAAGAGAGCAATTCGCCTGTTTGGTGATGTCACAGTCACGAATTCATTGACAACGACATAGAAAGGTGGGCGATCTCTCCCTTTTCTATAGATACTTCCATTGTCGAGACCTGCCGAATTTCTATCTACCAGACATACTTTTCTTATCGAACGGTGAAGTTGTGGAACTCTTTGCCTAGTGAAGTCTTTCCTGAAGTCCATAAGCTTTCAAAAGTTCCAATGCCCACCTCCCCTAGCACTCCACCCTTGGATCACATGATACTCTATGAACACTACAGGTTCTTCTCTGGATTAAAGGAAAAAATTACGTTAACGTATTAGCTTGTGAGAAATAAATATTGAACAACTTTCGGATAATTTGAGATATTCAAAAAAATTATTTCATTTATTCAGTTTTCCTTCAAAACTCACGTCTAGAGCTTTGGGGACTTGCCCACAAAATGAGCGACCTTTGCAAAACTAGTGATTTCTCGCTAGAAGGGTATACGGATATGTGTAGATAGTAGTGATGAGTTAATTTTAATCAAAAATTAGTCTGTAATCCGATTATTGAAATAAGCTTTATTATTCTATTAAGAGATTCAACAACTCGAATTCTCGGTTCGTAAATCGGTAGTTGGATATTACCAGAGTAGGTGATAATAAATACGAAGATCTTGACTTCTACGGACAACTAAACTTGAGTTTAGGATAGATTCCGCGTTACAGCGACAGAGCTCATGACGATATTCCGCCAATCATTACAGGTGGCATCTTCAGGTTAGAGTTGAGGCTTGACCTGATAGTCCCCTGGCAGATTGAACCTATAGTGGTTGATGTAACGTGGGAATCGAGTCGAACTAATGTGACGCGGAATTCATCCGGAAGCAAAGATAAATACGAAGCGAAATCAGGATTGAGATTATTTTTGTTTCAAAATGCTCGAATGTGTTGAGCAGTGGGGATACAAACGGACATTTTTACTAAATGAATTCAAAGGGATGTCAATTACACATATGAAAACACAAAACAATATCGTCGGGAAGGATATTCGACTCAAATCTACAAATGCACATCGTGCAACCATCCGATAATAAATAATTCGATTTTTAATCCAATCACCAAAATCACTCATAACATGATTATTGAAACAATTCGATTATGAACATCACTGGTAAATAGCCGTCACTGATATACCCCTAATACTGAACTGACTTGACCCTCGTGTCGATACGGCACTGAAGTGTGGGAATGAAGCTTAACCTTCGCTTAGAAATATTTATATTCATATAATTATGTATATTTTAGCTTTTCAATTGTTCCTATTAATAACGATTCTTGACTCGGGTATAAATTATACATAAATTCTCCGGAAATAAGTCACACTAACAAATATGTTCATTATTTTCGTTTTGACGTACTTCTCGGTCTCACAACCATGATCAGCAGACGTATCAATATCTAAAACGGGATTTATTAAAACTAATCATATCAAACACAAAGCTTTCTTATCGCACTAGTTTCAATTAAAAATGCCCACGTCGTCGAAACGAACAGAACCACGAGTAATCAAAATGGTGACACATTAATGTTTTAAGTATATGAATATGTATTAAGAAGACACTGCATAGCAATCTACTTATAATATTCGTAGTCATCTGGAGCAATGTTTGACTAAGACTGGAACCAACATAACATAACGTTCAAGTATCCACTTTCGAATCAGATGTTAAAGATTTATAAGGTAATATGAAAAGGTTGTCAGACTTTCTACTTAAATTATACTTTTAACATCATAAAGACGCATGTAGGAATTTGCAAGGGTTTTAATTAATTGAATTAGTACAAATCTGACTGATTTTCAGACTCGGAGTCACATTTCATGTGAATCATTTCCAGGATAGATCTCTTATAATAATTGGTTTCGTTAGTTAAAATATTAACATTTTTGTAATCGAATTGGATGGTTTCAATCAAAGCAATGTTAAGCACCGGCGGGGAAGTTTTTATTTCTACTTGTGACCATACTTTCTTTTTTGTGAATATTGTTTAGAGATTCCTGTATAAATCCCATCGCAATATAAACATTTTAAGTTATATATTGTGTGGCTTTGTTTATCTTCAGGTATTAAATCTTTTAGGTTTAAAAAATATTTACAAACACAGTTAGTAGGTTTATGAGCAACATTGATACATATTCATATACTTAAAACAGTAATGTATTATAATTTGGATTATTCGTGTTTCTGTTTGTTTCGGGGACATGGGCATTTTAATTGAAATTAAAAACTAGAGGACTCTTTGTGCTTGATACAATTATTTGGAAGAAATTCCGTTTTAGACATTGATTCGTCTGCTGACGATGATGATGAGACTATCACGTACGTACATAAAGATGAAAATAATAAGCATATGTGTTAGTGTGACCTAATTCCCGAGAATTTATATATAATTGGTCCTATTGCGTGAATTGGTTTTACAGCGATTCAAATAGATTATATAAACTAACATTTCTGCTAAAAGGAAAGAGCTCGCTGGGAGGTAACATTTTTGTGTACATGCCAGAACATTTTCACTCCGGTGCCGCGAAGGGGGTCCTTGCTAGAAAACCGTTCTCATTTACTCAGCGTGAATTGAAATGCTACTTAATGAAGTTTAGAACTCCATCCGACACTCGTAGATCGCACTTGCCTTGAATCGCACTGCTTGTACATTTGGTAATGTATTGTACAACTGAGAAATACTGTAATAACTTGTACAGTATATGAAGTCATATTGTGTCAAATATGACTTATTGGACTGACATTATTAATTCTCATGCATGGACAGGTAATGAGGAATATTCAAGTGTCCTGATTACATGATGATTATCATATATGACGACAGGATAGTCTCCCCCACATAATTAGAAAATACAGGAATTATCGAAATATAAACAAATTTCAGAATCATGGAACATTAAAATATTCCATACAGTAATCAGCAAAACGTGTAGGCAGACGTCGTTGTCGCTGAGGTCGTTCTTGAGCAGGATCTGGTACGGTTGTGTAACAGTAGGCTTCGGATTCAAACTTGATCCAAGTTGGTCCACATGTCATTTTAGCGTTCGGCCGGAATCCAATGAAACTAAATAATGGCATCGGAGAACTGATTCTTTACTTCGAACTGCCAGACATACTTGTTGTTCATGAAATGTCTTTTCTGAAATCTCTTCCCCGTAAGAAATTAACGAGGAGTGTTGGGAAAGGTTCTTGACTTAGTAATTCTGTATGGGAAAATTACGTCCAATCGGATTCTCAATTTCTTGATGTTATTTTCTCTATAAACCTATAATTTTCGAAGAACATCTCGTGAGCCAGCGATGGAATATTGGGAGAGCGGAGAGGGAGTTTTGCGGTTGGTTTACCAATGATAATGACACATCTTCTGGGAGCAAAATCGACATTGTGAAGACATCAAATAATGCCGTAATATGAAACTACTGGCCGATTTCTGAACATATAACTGAACGTTTATAAGAATACACTTCAAAACGAGAACGGGGATTAAAAATTGTGAATCAAACACAGAATCTCGAATGACAACGACTGTCCAGACATTTTACAGACACAGAAGAACCATAATATGACAAAATGAAAATGGCTTCTATTACTACAAGAATATCACTGAAAATAATAACCAAGAGTACAAATTATAAGTCATTCAACTCTTTAAGGGAACCCTTGCTTTGCTTAATTGAAGTTTAATCCGATCTATCTTCTCCTATTATTTGAACAAATACTTGTTTTGAAGATACTCCACCAATATTTATGAGATTTGAAGTCGATTTTATTGCAGTAGTCTACCAACAACTTTATCGAATATATTAGTGCGTTAAACCGAAGATTCTTTGATTCGAAAAAAATTTGATGAGCCTTTTTACTTTTGCCTCAAGTGTCTTGTTTACCCGGTAGACTTGAGAACGTGATGGAGGACTTTTACAATATTTGGCAGGTGAGTTACTGTCAATAATAACCGTTTTTGAGAGTGGAGCATAGAGCCTTAGAGACCATAGAAATGGCTCAAACTTGAGGATGTAACGGGAAAAGTGTCCAGAACTTTTTTGTGGTCAATGTAATTCACTCTATATTTTTTAAGTAGATAGCTTATCTCATTTGAAAACTTTTTTTACTCTTAGAAAATTTTGATAAAATCAACGGATTAGCTTGAAAAAAATAATTTTCGAGTCTCTGCAATTTTGGCTTACTAATTTTACTTGATTAAAATACCTTAGTTGCCTTTGCTTTTCTAATGTCATTTTGGCATTTGGAGAATTTATCCTCAAAACTGTCAGTTTTTACTTTGCTTTTCGTAAAAATTTTATAAAATTATGGCTCAAAATTTCACTAACACTGAAATGGTTATTATCTCGGTAAAACACGAATAATAAAAACAATAGAAATGGGGAAACGATGTGATTATTTAGGAAAAACAAATGCTAAATTAAAAGAAACAACAAAACTTTTTGGGAAATCGCTAAGGCATCAATTGTTCGAAATGTTGCCCATTTTCCTGAATACACAAATTAATTCGTTTCAAGAAATTGGATTGAACTCTGGCTAGTACTTCAGGATCATTCTTTAATAAATCCGCTTCATGATTAATTCGTTGCAACAATTCCTCTCGTGTGTTTACTGGAGCTGCATAAACTTTCGACTTCAAAGCGCCCCATAGAAAGAAGTCGCAGGGCGTCAAATCAGGGGAGCGGGCCGGCCAGTTCACTGGTGCATCGTGTCCTCTACCTATCCAGCGATCTGGATATTCCGCATTCAAATGTCGCCTCACAGCTTATGTGAAATGAGGAGGTGCACCATCATGGATAAACCAGGCCACGACGAATGTGTAAGGGCAAGTCTTCCAACAATTCAAGTAGCCTTTGTTCCAAAAAGTTCAAGTAGTTCTCCCCGTTCAATCGATCGGGTATAACGGTAGGGCCAATAATAAAGTTATCCACAATTCCAACCCAAACATTGATTTTAGTTTGATTCTGAAAATATATAACTTCCGTTTCATGAGGATTTTCATCAGCATAGAAATGTTCATTATGGAGGTTAAAAAGACCACATCTCGTGAAAGTATCTTCGTCCGTGAACAGAATTCTTCTACAAAAATTGGGGTTTGCGTTTTGTCTTTGGACAATAAGCCGACAGAAATCTAGCCGATGACCTGGATCCATGGGCAATAAGTCTTGAACTGTTTTAATATGATAGGGATACAACAGTTCTTCTTTCAGTACATTATGAACTAATGATTTTGAGGCTCCAATACGAAGTCTCAAACGTAGTGTGCTTATCCCAGGTTCAGTTTCAACCGCTTCCAGTATCGCTTCTTCGAGCTCTAACGTCCTTCTTGTCCGTCTGCGTCCAGTTTCTCTGCGATTTGCTTCAAATTTGCCAGTTTCGCGAAGGTTTGCCGATTTGGAATTCTGCGATGCGGATATCTTTCCCTTCTCCAGCCATTGCAACGACAAAGTCCATAAATCAATAACATATCAACCATTTCAGTGTTAGTGAAATTTTGAGCCATAATTTTATAAAATTTTTACGGAAAGCAAAGTAAAAACTGACAGTTTTGAGAATAAATTCTTCAAATGCCAAAATGACATTAGAAAAGCAAAGGCAGCTAAGGTATTTTAATCAAGTAAAATTAGTAAGCCAAAATTGCAGAGACTCGAAAATTAATTTTTTCAAGCTAATCCGTTGATTTTATCAAAATTTTCTAAGAGTAAGAAAAGTTTTCAAATTAGATAAGCTATCTGCATAAAAAATATCGAGTGAATTACATTGACCACAAAAAAGTTCTGGACACTTTTCCCGTTACATCCTCAAGTTTGAGCCATTTCTATGGTCTCTAAGGCTCTGTGCTCCACTCTCAAAAATGGCCATTATTGACAGTAACTCACCTGCTAAATATTGTAAAAGTTATTCATCACGTTCTCAAGTTATACAAAAAAAACAAAATTATTTTTGCAATTTTGAAGCCCTCTACCGGGTAAACAAGACACTTGAGGCAAAAGTAAAAAAGGCTCATCAACTTTTTTTCGAATCAAAGAATCTTCGGCTTTATTTTGGCCACGCAGTTCGAGGACACCCTGTATATATATGAAATGTGAAATAGAAATCTCAGGGAGTTGTTATTGGTACCACAAAAAACATTTCCCACCGGGTCTCTAAGCATCGTAAGTTTTTCGCTAACCATTTGCCAGATTTATTCCACTATATACGGACTACAAATAATCTAGATATATCGTCACAGAGGGAGACAATGATAGACAAATACCGCGCGGTATCATCCTTTTTTTTCTCTCTCTCTCTTTCTCTCTCTCTCTCTCTCTCTCTCGCTCTCTCTCTCTCTCCCTATCTTCATTGAGGTTGACCGGTAGAATGAACCTCTGATGGAATAGTATATAGACATGAGCATTGTGATCTGATGCTTTGAATAGATCAACTATTCAATAACTCATCTCATGTTCAACATTATCAAAATAAGAAGAATTAGATGATCCATCCACTAATTTCTGACTAAAACTGATATTTTTTTCGACATTTGGTAAAAACTAGAATAGTTCGTGAATTACATGTAAGATTACAAGTTTTTAATGATTTGACATAATAACTGAAGAACTCCGAATTTTGTTTATAACATAGTTCATTGAGTCAGATCCGAATACATTGATAACCTTCGTTAACTTAGCAATACTGTATCACATTCAGAAATGACTAATTTCTTTCTTACAGCGAACAGACCATAGTAGTCGTATAATGAACATCATGGTGGAGATAGCACAGTAAGAAAGCACTAGATTCAACCACGATACGCCACTGTTTGCTTATTTTCATACCGAATGACGTTGCCTAGCGTGAAGTTTTATCAATACATCAATAATTATTGTGATGTCGAAAAATAAGCTTGAAAACTTGTTGTGTAGGCCTGATCAAATCAAATTGTATTAAAACAGAAGAGTACAATTGACGATATTAATTGATGAGAATATACGTAAATGAGATTATTCATTGGTCATAAACTCCATTATTAGGAAGTCTTCTACGTCAGGTAAAATTTATATATTACAATGTGGAATTATTTCAGATCAGCTGAATCCTGTCTATTTGAAAACCCCTTTATAATAATTAGTAATTATGATGGTGTATACTGAAACATGCAGAATATTCAGAATGGCATGAATCGAATGATGGACTAGTAAAATGTCGACGAAAATATTCTATATGTCTTCAACAATTAACGATTCGAGTGAGACTTATAGTTGTTTGTTAGTTCATATAATGAAGTTGAAGAGGCTCGAATAATATTTCTAGTCCTACACAATCATGTACAGTGATCAAAATTTGAAAGACGTCACACTTTGACAATTTGAGTTAAATGGGGCCGCTGTCTTTGGACAGCGAATATTACATGATACAAACCTGAATTTGTTCAGGTTTGATTCTATCAATCAGCCATCATCAAATTATGTGTAGCAAATGATCTACTGTCATTACTCAACAGTTCTGTTAGATAATTCGTAACGTAAAGCTCATCTAGCAAAAAGTATATTATATACGTGTTTGTAATCGAAATATAAAAACGGTAACTCAAGAACAAACAGTTTCAAATATAAACGGTGAGTAAAATCTACTCAGGCGGTTAGTATTCAATGGGCTTTGAAAATTCAGTTGTAGCTTCGACCATTAGCAGAAAAACTTTTCACCCGTGAAGCTGGCATAACCTGAAGTGAACCATGTACTTTAAAAGATGAAGAAGTTAACATAGTTTACTCTCAATGTTTACTTCTACATCATCTGAAGTAAACTATTCACTTCTGACGTTCAGTTCTGTAAAATCTGGAGTCGCCAGTTTATTCCTGACATTTATCAATATCAATGGCAGTATTAGCATCTTCGCTAGTGCAGAGAATCAGGAATTTTGAAAGCATATTAGTGAAAAATTGTAATATGCTGGTTATATTACTATTATAAATTCACCACACTATTTCTATTGCTGTGAAGACTCATAGATATGAAGGTAATCTCAAATATCCATGTCCACATTCTGCAGCTCATCCATCGATTAACATGCAGGTATTGAGGTTTAAATTCGATGTTATGCTGTTTCAATCATTATTATTCATAATCCTTCAATTATCATTTTTGCACAGGAAAACAATGTAACACAAACATTGTTGTAACGGGTCAATTGAGCTTTAAATGAATTGGCTTCGTGTAATTATTCTTGCAGAGTCTGCAGCGTTATCTGTTCATCTATAGAACACTAACCAAACATCAACAATGATTGACATAATATGTACTTTTTCGTACATACCGTATCTGGTTCTTTATTGTTACCTCATAAAAATTGATTATTATTGTTGATATAATACAGTTCATTATCAATCATTCAAATTTGACTAAGGTGAACTTTCACAACTATTGATGGCATAGTGTGACATCAATCAAATCTCAAAACAATAATTTCTTCTGCCTATAACTATAGTTAGATTTGAATAACTGACGACGGATGACAAAAATACCACTTGGAAGGGTGTTCCCGCGCTCCGCTACAAAACGGTTTCTATTTTCAACACTTTGAAGTGATTCGCAAAATATCAATTTCGTACGACTAAAAGGAAGGTGCATTCAGTGATTCTATTTCTAGAGAATTAAAACCAATTAAAAATTAATTGTTAAAAACTTGAGTATTAATAATAGAACTTTGTTCTACTTTACAGAACATATATTTGCTGACATTCAATCCAAATTGGGTACTTGATAATGGATACGTCGAAGACAAATGTGGGATTATCGAAGACAAATTTGGAATTATCGAAGACAAATGTGGGATTATCGAAGACTAATGTGGGACTATCGAAAACAAATGTGGGACTATCGAAAACAAATGTGGGGCTATCGAAAACAAATGTGGGTCTATCGAAAACAAATGTGGGGCTATCGAAAACAAATGTGGGAATATCGAAAACAAATGTGGGACTATCGAAAACAAATGTGACGATCTCCAAAACAAATTTAGATATCTCAGGATCAAAAGCAGATATTGCAAAGTTAAAGCTAGATCTGGGATCTGAACTAGCAGTATCAGATCCAGAAACTCCACAATCGAGAAAAAAGAAGAAAGAGAGGAAGAAAAGGCGGAAAGAGATCGCCATAAGCAGAATTCCTGGAGTAAGACGTATTCCTATTTCAGAATTGACACAGAAAACTTTGGGCTGTGTGGTTGGAGAACATGTGACGTCGGAGAAACAATGGTTGTACATAGATAAAGAATTGATACAAGATAATTTGGAATTATACGAGGATAGTTCGGATTTCTTACCGATAAAATTAGAAATCATTGCTTTTCCTGGAACTCAAATGTTACTCGGTTACGTAGCAGACGAAACTGGCGAAGCAGACGAATTCTACATTTGTACCACCATAGCTTCAACAGAAGCCGTACAGACACTTATCACCGAGATGCAGAAGAAACAAGAAGCTAGATTATATAATTCAATTAACAAAACAATCTTACCATGGAAGAATTTAGGCTCTGATATTGAAGTTGACGACACCATTCCTTGTACTACTAGATCACTAATAGAAGTTGAAATAGAAAGTAAATATCCGATATTACCATTCAAAGTTGAATTTCGACTGCGAACAGTAGAAAAAGCTAAAGATGGTTATATGGAGTTGTTGAATAGAGATGAGTTAATTATACATGTGTATCGTAGAAGGGTTGATTGCGCTACACAAGTTACAGCCCCAGTTGTAGATAACGAAGCACAAACTATCTGCAGTTATCCTCGTAATGCCTCCACTCAGTATGAATACTCTATTGAAATTGATGAAATGGTATGGAAGAGTTACGGTCAAATAATTCAAAATTATTTGCGTAAAAATTCTGAAGAAATATTTGATTTTCTTAACGTTAATCGTAATATAAACTTGTATGCGGACGACTATAAGGTCCTAGCTAAAGGAGAATCTAGTGAGGAGTTTCTCACACAATCTTTCATAGAATATATGGCTTTCATCGACGTAATTCTTTGCAAAGGAAAAATGATATCTTGTGCACAATGGCACCGTTTGTGGAGCGGCGTAGTTGCCATAGCCTATGCTGATATAGCTGGTAGTTTGCATCTAAAACGATTACATACTGAGGATGAAGTATTACGAGCGGTACATGGTGTGAATCCAGTTTTGATATGGAGCTTTCTCGACCCTTTGAATGCTCGGTTGATACTGGAAACGCACAGAGAGATAACGACTATCTCATTTTGTCCTTTTAATGAAGACGTTGTAATTGGTGGGGCAGTGAATGGGCAGATAATAATTTGGGACATACAAAATAAAATAAAACGCGTAGAGGAACAAGAAATTCTTACAGAAGCCCAGCAGAAGTACAGAAGCTATATGCGTTCTTTAATGGGTTGGATGAAGGACATTCAAGATTTGAAAAAAATACGTCCTGCAGCCGTTTCAGATCTTAGATACTCCCATTCTAGTGCAGTTGCACGCATACAATGGATTTCGCCATTTGAGGAAGTTGGTAGAACTGGGAAGGCGCGTCAGTTTCCAAGCGATTCAGAGGAACGTTCTTTGCAGTTTATTACAGCTGGGGAAGATGGTGTTGTGATGATATGGGACTTGTTGAAGAGACCTTCAGCAGTCGCAGGTGGCTTCAAAGAAAGACAGTTGAAGCGCCTGGCCAAACGCCCAGATGGATTATCTATGGAAATATCTCCCTTCAGAGATTTGCACTTGAATTTGAGACCGATTTATAAAATCAATATTATGCATCCGTCCCAAAATCGTCTCATAGCTGCTTCAATATTCTGTTATAAAAATGTGCCTATTACATATGAAAATTTGAATACTAAAAGTGATATAAGCATATCCGAACGACAGATTTTTACAGCTACTCCTATCCGGCCTGAACGAGAATTTGTCTCCCGTCTCTACCTGGGGACCATGGAGGGTGATTTCTGTGAAATTACCTGGGAAGGTCATGATTTTGATCTGGGTGCAGTTGTTAACTCAGAAACTTGTGGTTATCGACAATTCGCAAAAGTGCACGGTGGACCAGTGCTATCACTGGCCAGACATCCGATGTATGATGTTACTTTATCAGTTGGTGGAAAAGTGTTTGCTATTTGGTCGGACAACCTCAAAGATCGTCCAGTATTTTGGAGGATATGTCGCACTTATTATACTGCTGGCTCATGGTACAAAAGTTGTCCATCAAGGTTCAGATTGCTCAGAAGTGATGGAGTTTATGAACTTTGGTGCATCACAAGCTCAAGCAAAAAAGCGACAAATATTATTCCTCTTTCAAGTGCTGCTTTAACGACCTCGAATGTACATGCCAGAAAACTCAGCTCAAATATTCTTGGATTGAGTGATGCTCATGGATCATTTAGAATATTTCATTTACATGAACAAATTATACAAGGCGTTCATGAGGAAACTATGGAACATTTTATAGACAGGGAAGTTAGAAGAAAAACGAACTTTTATAAATGGCAAACTGACTGGCATGAAAAGCATGCAAAAAAAGAGGAAATTATAGAAATAGTTCCACAAACATCTGCAGACATAATAGCAGCTGCTGCTGCAGCAGAAGTGGAGGAAGAAGTTGCCGATGTTGAAGAGAGCAAAGACGAACCTGAGAAAAAAGAGAAACCCAAAGAAGAGAAGCAGAAAACTGGCGGGGGAAGGTATTTGGAATGGCTCAAAGCAAAAGAAATTGCTAAAGAGCAAGACCGAATCAAGAAAATGATCCTGAAGAAGAAAAACTTGGATACCGAAGAACTAGAACGGCAGAGACAACCTCTCTTGAAATTGGAAGAAGAGAATGAAATCAGAAAGAAGAAGCAAAGAGCTCGAATAAAGGGATCTGAAAACATTTTCAACGAAACTGTTGCCATGCTTTTCCCTGCTATAGTTAAGGAGAAACCAATTCCACCTCCTGATCCTTATGCTGGTGGTGAACCACTGAAGACGAAAGAGGTGTGCTATTTGAATTTTCAGGAAGCATGTCAAAGTGCTCAAATATTTGTTGAAGAGAATCCATACAAAGTTCAATTCAACTGGAAATATCTTATTCAGAGAGCTAGAAAAAGAAGAAAATATCTGGATAATACTTTTTCAAAAGCGATACATTCAGAACGCTTCATGAGATATAAAAGTGCACGATCTGACGGAATTGCAATTGCCCATACATCAGCAGCCCCTTTGATGGAGGCTATGGATGTTCCAGTGGTAGATGACGAATATCTCTATATCCCAATTGTTGATGATATTGCAGAAGAAAATATTCAGGAACATATTGAAGAAGCTGCAACTGAAGAAGCTGCAACTGAAAAGCCTGCGACTAAAGAAGCTGCAACAGAAGAAACTGCAACTGAAGAAGCTGCAACTGAAGAAGCTGCAATTGAAGGAGCTGCAACTGAAGAAGCTGCAACTGAAGGAGCTGCAACTGAAGGAGCTGCAACTGAAGAAACCGAAAAGTAGTTTATACAATCTGATTAAGTTTCTATTATTTTTCGTCTGAAAGTGAAGATGGAGATTGGAACAAGTTTGTCTCCAACTTCTGATTACAGTAATGGAAAATAGTGACGATGGGTACGAATATGAACTTCAATAAAGAATTTGGAGGAGGTAGTCTGTAACATCATCTACGCTAAGCTAATAATAATTATAATGATTCTCAGTTTCATGAAAAAATGTGATATGTATAAGAGCTTCCTGAAACATTGAGTTTCATATTTATCTTATATTTTCAAATGTGGCAAGCACACATTATTTTATGAATCAATTTGCATTATATTTTGGTTTCATTTAGTGAAAATAGGGCAGACTTTCGGTTAGTTGTTATACAAGATGTAGTTTGGGAAGTTTCTAGTCGTATATTGTGGATTGTTTAATTCAAAATGAATTCGGAATATTTGTATACATAGGTTCACCAAAACATTTCATTTATTAAATAAACTATTGACTTTCTATTGCTTGCGATTATACCTCTTTGCTATTTTGTATAGAATAAACTACACATTTTCGGATTGTCCAAGTGAACATTAAAATTTTTGGATATGCGAAGGTATGTTAAATCTACAATGTTCACAACATCGCAGCATTATTTTTTGCTGTTCGAAGGCCTAATAAATTTGGATATTATGGACAAACCATTGAATTCTTCCCGTTCCATTTTGTCAATTCTTATCTGTTTGACTCAACTCATATGGAGTATTCTCTATTTTATTGACGAGTAACCTGGAAAAATAAGACACGTGCGATTCCATTCGGGTTGTGAATATTTTCGCTGTGGTCAACGTAAGACAACTTTCACTGGGACTGATTAGTAGGCCTTGCCTTTGTCGGCCAGGGTACGCGCAATTTTATTGTGATATAGAATGTATTCTAGACCAGGCCTCTAATCCTAGGAGTATCGAATAAACTGACTGAATAAACTCTTGAATGAATATTCCGTAACTCATAACATGTCGTCGTTTCTATGATACACCTAATGTGTGATGAAATCAGAAAGAATCTGAGATATCGTATTATATTATATCATTAGATCAGTAATACTAGCATTTAACATCTTAATTCTATAAGTATGTATCCAAAAAATATTATTAGGTATTGGAGATTTGATTATTGATTCTTGAATAAACAATTATAAGAAACAAGATACTATTCTTGAAACCGTTTTTCGGAATGGCAAAAATTTGGTTATAGGCACTAATCAAGAATCTGAAGTCGAATATAAAATACCTGAAAAATAAACAATAATTAATAAGTAATGAAGCGACTCTTGCATAGTTTCAAAACTAGATTAAAAAGCGTTGAAAATCTATGTTTCATCGTTTTACTTGAATTTTGTTCTAACTGTACAAATTTTAAATGATGAGCTCAACATTAATCTGACCCAGCTGTTTTGTTTACTAATACTATTTCAAATTCTCCATATCTTTGCTCCTATTGAAAAACTATTAATGCAAAATGTTCAAAGTCTTAACGTTTCTCTCTACATCAACCGCCATCTTCGACTCGAATTTGTCTACATTATTATCGTAATAGCCACCCCAGCCAGCCCAAAAAACATTACTCAAGTGAGAATTCACTTGGTTACATTTTTCACAATTCACGTTTGAAACTACCCACGGTCGTACATACAGGTCTGGGGACTCGTATGTTTGACATGGGTCTCTTACGCGTCGCCAAACTCGTAGTCCCTCGCTCAGCCACTAGCTAGCGCTTGAATCTCGAAGTACGGCAACACATTATTAAGTAGAATAGTTTTTCTCGTAACGCAATATTTACTATTCTGATTAGAGAGAGGAATAGAACTGTTACTCTTGTCAAAATGTATTACTCACCTTAAAAATAACTTCCCCTTTATCGCACACATAAAAGACCTCGTTAAAACGATTTCTATCCGGAATCGCAAGCATCCACTTTTTTTCGCATTTCCGCATCTTTTGGCACTTTATAAACAGAAGTTTCTTGCTTTACACTTTTGTACCACGCTTTGCATTTCGGCACAATGCACAGTTTCGTAATTTGTTTCTAAAAACGCAGGTATTCCTTGTGTTTACAACTTAAGAATGACAGTTGTCAGAGAATACTCTCACGTGACGTCTTTTGGTACCTACTACGCGACAGTCGACGCTTAGCGGTCCCACTTCTCAGATAGGAAACAGCCCCGAGTTTCCAGACCTCTATGTACTACCGTGGTACTACCGGTACACTTCATCCTCCGGGATATATAAGTGGTTTTAATAAGTAAGGCTCCAATCATTATATCTTAATATTACTAAAATAAAATATATTAAGAATTGTACAAACTTCTGTTAAAAATTTGTACAATTCTAAACGTATTTTAGTAATAATTATAATGATTGGAGCTTTATTTATTGAATCTACAGGTTGACGCATTTTTAAATGATAAACCTTCTAGGAATGAAAGAGCTTCGAAAAATAATGCCAGTATGCTGTAGAATTTTTCATTCCAGGGCAATTTCATACTGGGTGTTGAATTTTTCGAAAAATCAGCATTCCTTAAAAATTTATTTTAAGATGTCTAACACTTTATGACGAAATTTGGTATACAGTATGTGTACAAAGGGCGTCATGAAACGTATTAGTAGTTAAAACTATCTCTGCCAACCAGTGACGGATATATGGGTAGTTGTTGGAACTAACGTGTCAAAAAAAGATACAGCACCCTGTATAATGTAAGATTTCCGGGCATTTTTAAATGTATCCATCAATTGAAAACTGAAAGTTTCCTCCTTACTTCTTTGTTCCCCCATTTTTACCAAAGAGTACCTTTATTTTTCATGGACAAACTATAAGACAAATTTATTAAATTGATAGAAACAAAAGTGTTTTTGATGAGATTAATTTATTGAATTGTCATAGCCAGCACTAATAAACTTAATACTACTAACACAACCACAGTCCCAGAAGATGCTCAAAATGCCATCCTTTCACGTTAATACGAGTACAAGCTCAGCAACACTTTAGTAAACTATTTATTTCCGGTTTAGTGATGTGTGAAGTCAGTCTTAGAAGAATACAGTTTTCTAAAATTTTTAATGTCATCGCTGTACTGAAGGGTAACACATAATCTTTCTCTTTCAAAGCACCTCATACAATATAATCCAATAGATTTAGGTCTGGTGACCGATGGGGCCGGAGTACTGGACCACGACCTGGTTGGAATTACTTGTCTAGGCAGCAATCGTCCTATCCGTTTTTGTGGATAATTAACATTCTGCCATTCTCTCACTTCGCTACCGTAATGGAGGGAGCTCTATCCAGTTGCATCCACATTTATAGTCTAATATTTAGTGGTATATCTTCCAAATATTCGTTAAATTTCGTTTTGGATGAAATATAAACATTTTTGGTTATTCAGACGTTGGGGTAAAAAGAGAAGTTATATTGTCTATAATTAAAATCTACACATTAAAATTAGACTCAGTCCGAACTGAACACTTTGTGCGGATTAACATGAGCCCAAGTAGAATTTTCACAATTTGCTGACCCCACTTCTTGTAAATTTTGCTTCGTTTGTTCAAATGACCTTATTTAGAAAATGACGATACTGATGTGCAATGTCCATAATCCATTGGCAAAAATTCATTCGTTTTTGTGGATCTTCTGGCCGCAAGTTCTGAACGAGTTGCAATCGGAAAGCTTCTTGGTAATCCTATTTTGAAATTCTAAGAATTTTGCTTTGTAGGGATGCCTTTCGCGTACTTAGCTCACCTTCACTTGCTTCCAACAAACGCAAAATGTTATTGAGAATATTGTAATTTCGATCTCCGTCACTCCTTTTCCCTAAAACCATATCCAACAAATCTTCTATGAGTTTGAACGAATACTTGTAGTGTTGGAATTCGTCTATTAGGAAATCGTCTTCGATACTCTGTGACTTCAGCACACGAATTTCCCTTAAAAAAACCATGAATGAAATAAATATCCGCGTATTCTCTATTAGTAAAATTTGCAAGCATCGCAACAGAACACACAATAATTTTCAACAACCAAAATTGTGTAAATAAATGTTTTAACAACCAGATGTCAGTCAAAAACAGGTGGATCATTGTCCTCTTCTTCTTTTTCTCCATAATCTAATGATTCATGTTTTTATTTTTACGACTGATTTTTTCCAAAAACTAATCAGATATTTGTGATGCTTTAGAGAAGAAGAATGCACTTTTCATCATAAAAGGTTTCTACCACCTAAGAGCAAAATTTTGTCTAAAAAGAATAAATTTTTTCGATAAAGTCAAGTTTACTATGAATGGGTGACAAATACAAAAGAGTTAAAGAAGCACTTTCTGTTTGCAATTAAAGTATACATCCAAAAATACCCGGGCATCTTGCATTATACAGGGTGTTATAACTTTAATGTTCAATGTATTGCATAATCTTGATTTTCATTATGTCAAAACTTGGACATCTTTATTCTTCAATAATTGAATGGTCGGAAATTTTGAATATATCACGTATATAAACGTTGAGTATGGAAGATGTATGAAGTCTGTCTTCGGATCGAGTCACGATTGCAATATTTAATTGTACAATCCATTTACAGAAAACCTGAAGAGAAGTTTTCACATATACAGGATGTTGATACACAATAGGATTTTTAGTTCTTCGGGTACCAACGGAACCACATCGAAAGACAAATAATCCGATTGCTACCAACATGATGCCAACTGGTTCAACGTTTAATCATGAAATCAATCCAGTATCACTTCACTTGGATACATTTTACAATAAGCGTTTTAACCCTAACAAGGGCTGGGGACCCAGAATAGGGTGAATCTGCTATTGTCGCGGCTAAGTTGTTTAACATGTTAATGCAATCCCACATGAGCTTCGATGTTATTTTCATGCTACCCGGCACAGTAAGGGCGGTTTTGCTGTATGTGCATATGCTGATATGCTTTTGCGTTGTTTTTTCAAGCGTTGTTTGGGCATAGCGCGTTACAGACAGTATTTTCGCTTGGGCAATAGTGGTGTATTTGTCCAGATGTATAATGATATCATTGCCTGGGCGTTTTCGCTAGATACCTACTACCAGCTGTCCGTGGTTTTTGGCTCTATCAGTGAACCAGATTTCACCATTGGTTGATAGAGTTGATTGGCTACTATTATTGAGCCTATCTTCTTTGAAGGGTATACTTATACGATATTTTTTGTCGAAATTATATCGTGGTTACCACCCATTTGTTTTCGTCGAATAAATGGGATGTGCTTTTCCACTACCTGGTAGTATGGTGTGGCTAACTCTTACCTCACACAGTTCCATTGACCTTAGTTTAGGACCCGCTCTGGTTGCCACTCCTAGTATAGTCAGGTGGAATAACTCCATCCCATTAGAGCTCCCAGTGCAGCCGTGCACTTTTCACAGCTCCCTTGGCCGTTCCTAGAATGAGCTTTCTCTGAAGCTCCAGGCTTGATTTAGACTTTCTGAGCTCTATTCTATTCTGGTTGTAATATGGCTTCCACATTATGATATTTGAGCTGAGGTGCCAATTATGCCCGGAGGCTCTCAGAACAACCAGAAGGCTGCAGTGAATTTACGGCACTGTGTCCTTATTGTTGTTTCCACAAATTAATTTTTTGTCTCAGATGACTCCTGGGTGTTTGGTTTGGTCACTGATGTTGAACGCCTGACCTGCTAGAGTCTGTTCTCTGGCACGTATTTCCTTATACTTCCTAGTGAAAACTACAATTATTGTTTCTTAGGGTTAATCTCCAGCCCTTCGTCATCGCACCTGTTTCTTAGTCAGGGCTGATTGAATTGAGAATTTAGAAAATTTTCCTCTGACTATTATGAATATGTCATCGGCATACCCAATCAAGTGACATCTTGAGTTGACTAATTTTCTCAGTCCATCATCGACCAGTATGTTAAAGATAGTGGGCGACAGTACTCAACCCTGTGGACATCCGTCCTCCGCAAAGATACAATCACATCCAGTACGATATCTCAAGTTCTACTTATCGATTCGCAATAAATTTGCATTCTTAGAAACCTTCTGAAAGCTTTAAACCCCGTTCCAATCCGACATTTGAACGCCGAGATATTTAATTTGTTCACTGAGGACTTTTAAATAAATTATACTGCATCTACACTATATGGTGCAATAGTAATAATTTGAGTTCAATTAAATCAATTTTTATTCAAATCGGAAGTCTTTATGGTAATAAACAATGTACCTAATTTGTTTATTCACTCGAAGATATAAACAAGCGTATCATGGAAAGAATATGGCTTAATCTAAAGCCATAATGTAGTTTGTGACGTGTTTTAGGAAACGATTGAGCTAATACATTTGGAGAAAAAAATTGTTCATATGTACCAACATGCAAAATTTCATTTGATTATATCGAATAGTTTTTGTTTTATACGCATTTTTCTATAATTTTGCAACTAAAACGTAGATATAAACAATAGCTCAAATGTGAGACAATTTTCATTTTCACCATTGTTTTCAGCTTCACGTTCTGTATAAGAATCTACCCTAGATCGCGCTAGCTTAAAACAACTATTTCCGTCTATTTTTTCCTCTGTTCTTTGCGTAGAGGCTGGGAAATCTTGCATAGACGCTTCAGATGGGTGCTTGTGCCACCGGATGGGTCGGATTCTTACGATCCTTCATTCAGAGTGAGCCCCACTGCACTGGAGTCATTAGTGTACTATTGTGCCTTCATTATTCTGTAACGGAGTGCCCTCGTTACTTATTATTTAATGTACTCCTCTGGTTAAAAAGAAATAATACCGACGAGGCTGAGATTCTAACTCATCAAAGTTTTGTACATCCTATGCATAAAAAGTTGAAGCTAATAAGAGAAAGAAATTCTTATTCAATTCACCACTGACTGCCAGAATCTCAGGCCACCTCTGACGTTTTATTTCTTTTGGCACAAAACCAGTATAAAAGGAGATCGGATTTCACATGAAAGGGATTGAAGAATCAGCCGTCCGACCGCTAAGCCACTACGATTCCGATATTATTACCGACCGTTCAAATTAATTCAACTCTGTTAATTTTCGAGAATTTATTTTTATTTTTCAATATAAATTCCGTCCGCGTTCTGAAGGATCCACTCATATACCGATATGACCAAGTTCGAAGCTAAATATTCTACAACTAGCTCCAGTTTCAACTGATTGCCAAAAACCGAATAATTTATTATTTGTGTTGAGGAAAAACAGACCGTTTGCCCACAGGATCTCATTTACCAAAAACCGAATAATTCATTATTTGTGTTGAGGGAAAAGACCTGACATCCCTACGACTAAACACAAATCCCGAAAACAGAATAATTTATTATTTGTGTTGGGGAAAAACAGACCGTTTATCCACAGTATCTCATTTACCAAAAACCGAATAATTCATTATTTGTGTTGAGGAAAAGACCTGACATCCCTACGACTAACTACAAGTAACGGAAACCGAACAATTTATTACTTGTGTTGAGGAATTGACCCGATACGTTAAGAACTCGAATATTATTAGCGAACTCGTAAATTACCACCATTCGAAATCAATCCACCACCTGTGTCGACAGCGCGACAGATACTAAAGAACTATCAACTTATTTCGGCTGGTTTCTTATTGCGGGTCAACGTTCCAAACGTACACTACTTGGCGTCTCCGTTTTTTCCCTCGAAGATCATCTGTTCGAAGTGAACAACTGTATCACGCGAATAGAAATTCTGATTTGAATTAGATTCTAGAACTTCCGATTGTTTAAATTGTTACAAACTAACCCGACTAGGTCAAACCCTTAACTTTATTATCTAAGGTGATTTTATGAGATTGTTGTTCATTTAAAAAGATTAGTTGTAAATATTTATTTGATTTTGTACATATATTTTCTACAATCAATCATTTCATTTAATAAACTGTATATAAATAATCTGTGTTTTACTGGTGAGGAATCAATCAATTCATATCTGTCAGATTTCATTCAACGAGAAATATACGACCCTGGACCACTCATCCCGGTGGTGACCCCTTTCTACTTTTCTGTATAACAAGGAAACTTATCTTTTCCCGAGAAAGGCGGTCACAATTCCTATCTCCCATCATTTCGGGGTATTCAAAGAAATTTAGTAACCTGATGTAGAGGATACTTCTGATTTCCACGGGTGAAGTTTCATCGTCCCCAAGGTCATCCCGTCGACCAACCGCGTATTCCGTGCACTGACACAGCACATGCATGTGTGTCTTCTCTTCCACGCTGTGGCCTGATTGCTGGATTTATCCTATATTGACTGGCCAGCAAATTAAATGCACTGTATTTAAATTGGGAATATTGTAGCTATAGCTCACCTGTGATTTATTTGCAGGGTGCCCGATTATTATATAATACTGATAGTCGGAAAGCATAAAAGCTCATACGCGACCTACGATCTAATGTAATCAAAAACTTTGTCTTTGAAATTATGACAGCAAACACTGCAACTAGATTTCAAGCTATGCAGAACTCCATTATTTGTGAATAAAACAAACATACTGGCTAACCGACTGCCGGCGGTATTTTCACTTAGTTACTTAATACCGCCTTCTAACGGCATAATCTTGCGAACAATCTTACCTATAAGAGTGTCAGCGGAAGTTTGAATTAATTTCTTAATCACGGCGGTATGTTGATGAAACATCGATAGATGTCGCCAGTGGATGGATAACTCTATATAAAGAATCAATTACCGCCGAAAAGACTCAAATGATTCTTTTTGGATCTAATTATTGTAAACCAATAATTGTCAATTCAACATAGTTTGATCAAAAACTAAATTGTAACGTGTATCAGTCTAACAGACTGCATCGGACTATATATTCTGAATCAGTTTTCGATCAATATGAAACGGCTTACCTACTTTCTTGAAACAATACAGTATCTCAATCCACGCCTTATCGTTGAATACAGCGTTCATATGACGACCTTTGTTCTGGTTGCTATGGTTACTTAATGATATTCACGCCCCTCGTTCATTACGTTCGTCGTGACTTCTATGAAGCAACGTTCTCCACATTTCGTTGTTCATTTTAGTGAGCTGTACTCGCGGTTAGATTGCGTTAGCTGTTAATTATCTCAGAGGAGGCCAA